>SJYV01034348.1:906226-1025502 GCA_006410875.1 Neotragus pygmaeus | reverse complement strand
CTCTTCTTAATATCTTCTGCTTCTGTTAGGCCCATACCATTTCTGTCCTTCATCGAGCCCATCTTTCCATGAAATGTTCCCTTGATATCTCTAATATTCTTGAAGAGATCTCTAGTCTTTCCCATTCTGTTGTTTTCCTCTATTTCTTTGTATTGATTGCTGAAAAAGGCTTTCTTACCTCTTCTTGCTATTCTCTGGAATTCTGCATTCAGATGCTTATACAATTCAGGTATATTGATGTACAATTTCTTTACAGTAAAATTCATTTTTTTAAGGTGCACAGTTCTATCACTTTGGAAAGATATACACAGTCTGGACTCACCAATGTAATCAAGTTGTAAAATATTTTCTTCACCCCAGCCTTGAGGGTATTATGCTACTGAGATAAGTCAGATAGACAAAAGCAAATACTGTATGATATATCTTGTACCTGGAATGTCCAAAAAACTGAACTCAGAGTGATGGCGACCATGGGCTGGAAGTTGGGAAATAGGCTGTTACTCTTCAAAGGGTACAAACCTCCAACGGTAAGTGAGGGAGGGTCTAGTGTACAGTGGTGATGACAGGTAATAATACTGTATCATAGACTTGAAAGTTGTTGATGTGGATGGACCTAGAGTCTTGTCATACAGAGCGAAGCAAGTCAGCAAGAGAAAAAGAAATACTACACGTTAGCACACACACACACACATATATGGAGTCTAGAAAAATGGTCCTGATGAACCTGATAGCAGGGCGGGGATAGAGATGCGGGTGTAAAGAAGGGACTTGTGGACACAGAGGGGTAAGGAGAGGGTGGAGCGGATTGAGAGAGTGGCATTGTCGTATATACACCACCAGGTGTAAACCAGACAGCTGGTGGGAAGCTGCCGACAAGCACAGAGAGCTCAGCTCGGGGCTCTGTGATGACTTAGAGGGGTGGGATGGGGCTGGGCGGGAAGGAGCTTAAGAGGGAAGGGATGTGTGTCTACATATAGGTGATTCACGTTGTTGTACAGCAAAAACTAATACAACACTGTAAAACAATTATATTCCAACAATTAAATGAAAAGAAGGTTGTCAAGACAGGAGATGGCAAATATCTTCACCCCAGAAAAGAAATGGTAATTATGTCACGAGATGCAGGTGTTAGCTAATCCTGTTGGTCATGAATTTGTAATAAATAAATATATCAACCAACACATCGGTACACCTTAAACTTACACAATGTTGTTTATCAATTGTGTCTCAACAAAGCTGGTGACATCTTTGAAAGGATGGATGATGAAAACTGCCCTGAGTTGCTTCCCTTTCATTTGTTTGCTTTTGAACCATAGCTTATTAGGATTTTCAAAGGATATCACAACCCATTCTGTAGATTAAGCACTTTAGGATGACCTGCTTCCCTGGGTTTGTATTAAGGAATTTGAATCTCCTTTGATGGTTACATATTTGACTTTGAATATATTCTGGGATAAATAAAAAAAAATGCTTACATGTAAGGTTTTGTTTTGAGCAGCACTGCAGGTTATTATTATGTTATGACTGCAGAATTTGTTTTGTTCAAATAGAAAAGCCACCTGGGGCATTGGAAAAAAAGACAAGTATGATAAATGTTACATAAGAATCTGTATTAGCGGCTTCTGTGTGAATGCCAAGCAACTTGCTTTCTCATAAGAGCCTGTTCGTTCAAAATTCATTCTTCTCTTGCTCCTCATGGAAGCCACTTTAGAATGTTGCTGTCACTTTTTGATTTTTTGTTAAGGTTTTATATATTTCCTCAATTCAATGATAAATACTGTAGGCAACTTTAAAACTATGTAGAACATTATTTAACAATATATGAAGTTTGAGACAATCACATTATGTCAATATACTGATTGAGTTCCTAATCCAGGTCCTGGGATCCAAATCTCCATGACTAGCAAAGCAGAGTTTCATGTTCACATTTATATGCAGATTCTGGCTCCTTCCATAATAACTGCAAAGCAGGTAATTCAAGTTAACAGTGCAGCTTTCACAACTGTGTTAAGTGTTAGGGGAAGCACACTGATTGAAACCGCACACCCTGGCCAGGCACCACGGTAACCATATGCATGAGCTGTTTTACGACAGGAGGTTNCTTCCATAATAACTGCAAAGCAGGTAATTCAAGTTAACAGTGCAGCTTTCACAACTGTGTTAAGTGTTAGGGGAAGCACACTGATTGAAACCGCACACCCTGGCCAGGCACCACGGTAACCATATGCATGAGCTGTTTTACGACAGGAGGTTCTGGTAAGGAACACAGAACTAATAAGCCTCCACCAACTGGAAGAGTTCGGGAAAGGTCAAAAGGAGACACCACATGTCTGACCACATCCCAGAATCCTCCTCTCTGGCATCCATCTTGGCTGAACAAGGGGTTCACCACCAGGGAGGACTCTGAGTCAGAATGATTGGCTAAAGACAACCCGGAAAATAATCCCATCCTCATAAAACCCGAGACAGCAAGCCACATGGCAGAGCTGTTCTCCTGGGTTTCCTTACCCTATTGCTCTCCACTCGGGCGCTGTTTCCCAATAAAATCTCTGGCTTTGTCAGCACATGTGTTTCCTCGGACAACCCATTTCTGAGTGTTAGACAAGAGCCCAATTTCGGGCCCTGGAAGGGGTTCCCCTTCCTGCAACATAAGCATTTTATGAAGCTGCTATATCGTGGCAAGATGTTGCCTGTAATGTTTGTACATTCTGCCACTAGAGAAACCTTTTCATATTCATAAAAAAGTAGCATATATTAGTTTTAATCCCTTCATTTTTATTTAGTGAACACTTTGAGAGTCAGATTAAAATGACATTCTGCAAAATATTTCACTGTGAGGACCACGAGCAGTTTCTTTCATTCTAAGAAACTCTCAGCATGGTGCTAAACATTGCCCTGGACGAGATGAGTGGACAGAAACTGACTTTACTCCTATGTGTTTGTTAATATTTCACTGTGAGGACCACAAGCAGTTTCTTTCATTCTAAGAAACTCTCGACATGGTGCTAAATATTGCCCTGGACGAGATGAGCAGACAGAAACTGACTTTACTCCTATGTGTTTGTTAATATTTCACTGTGAGGACCACGAACAGTTTCTTTCATTCTAAGAAACTCTCGACATGGTGCTAAACATTGCCCTGGATGAGATGAGCAGACAGAAGCTGACTTTATTCCTATGTGTTTGTTTGGGAGCAATGCAGGGAGAGGGCCCCCCATGTGGCTCAGTGGTAAAGAATCCATCTGCCAATGCATGAGACTCAGGTTCGATCGCTGGGTTGGGAAGACTCCCTGGAGGAGGCAACGGCAACACACTCCACTGTTCTTCCCTGGAGAATTCCATGGACAGAAGAGCCTGGCAAGCTACAGTCCATGGGGTCACAAAGAGTCAGACACGACTGAGCATGCACACAATGGAGGGAGAATGGACCAAGTCTGGATACTTGGATCCACGGAAATAGAGGGTGGAGTTTTCCAGGGCTGGGGAGGGCTGTCGACCATCTGTATTGGCTAAGTGGCTTTCCCAGGGAAAAAGTAAACCTCCTCCTAACTGTTTAACGGAAGGTAAGTTTACAGCTTGAAGTCAGGCAACTAGGAAGCTAGGATCTCATCCTTCCACAGGGACTGAGAATGGGTCCCCTCTCCCTTGGTCTGTGCATTTCACAGGGATGGCTCTGGGGTCCTTGAAAAAGACATTCATGGGCTGTAAAACTGGTAAGAGGCTTCTAAAATGATTTACATCTCCAAAGGGCAGAGACAGGATTTTCAATTATAAGTTTTCTGAAGTAAAGTCTCTAAGCAATAGGAGGTCAGGAAGAAACTCGTCTGAGTTTCGGTGCAGCAGAGCGGAATGGAGGGCTGTCTAGGTCAATGCTTTCGCCTGTGAAAGTGCAGGTTGGTGCTTGGCTTTCAATGATGCAGAAAGATACAGGATGGGATGCAGGAGGCAAGTCAGGACCAGTGGTCCAGGACCTCTGCCTCAGAGGAGAGGCTTCTTCATTGACCTCTTACCTACGCGATCTGATCTGCAAGAACACCTCCATTTGCCTCCCACTGGTTTCCACATTGCTTTTCTCTCCCTGCTGCGATCAAATCCCTGTGCTCATTACTGGACTCTCTGCACTTGGCTCTCTGACCTCCCCTCTGTGCTCTGTTTGATGATGTTGGGTCTGGGATTCTAAGAATCATATCTGTGCTTCATCAGTGAGTTCTCAATGTCAACTGAAAAAATATGCACAGCCTAAATAAAAGTTGAGAATTATGCTTTATTTGGTGGACAAAACTGACAACTTAAGCCCGGATGCAGCCTATCAGATAGCTCTGAGGAGCTTCTCTGAAATGGGGAACCAGGATGGAGGGAGTTGTTGCAACAAAAATCAGGTAGTGGGAATATCAAATGATTACTGCTAAATAAGACCAGGGTCTTCCCAGGTGATGCCAATGGTAAAAAAAATCCACGTGGCAATGCAGGAGATGTGGGTTTAATCCCTGGGTTGGGAAGTCACCCTGGAGTAGGAAATGGCAACCCTCTTCAGTATTCTTGCCTAGAAAATTCCATGGATGGAGGAGCCTGGTGGGCTGCAGTCCATGGGGTCGAAAAGAGTCAGACAGGACTGAACAACTGAGGACACACACACACACAGAAACAGACGTCTCAAGTTAATGAACTTGGTTCTTTTCTATGTATCAGTTCAGTTCAGTCGCTCATTCGTGTCCAACTCTTTGAGACCCCATGAGTCGCAGCACACCAGGCCTCCCTGTCCATCACCAGCTCCTGGAGTTCACCCAAACTCATGTCCATTGAGTCGGTGATGCCATCCAACCATCTCATCCTCTGTCGTCCCCTTCTCCTCCTGCCCTCAATCTTTCTCAGCATCAGGGTCTTTTCAAATGAATCAGCTCTTCATATCAGGGGGCCAAAGTATTGGAGTTTCAGCTTCAACATCAGTCCTTCCTATGAACACCCAGGACTGATCTCCTTTAGGATGGACTGGTTGGAGCTCCTTGCAGTCCAAGGGACTCTGAAGAGTCTTCTCCAACACCACAGTTCAAAAGCATCCAGTCTTTGGTGTTCAGCTTTCTTTATAGTCCAACTCTTACATCCATACATGACTATTGGAAAAACCATAGCTGTGACTAGATGGACCTTTGTTGACAAAGCAATGTCTCTGCTTTTTAATATGCTGTCTAGATTGGCCATAATTTTCCTTCCAAAGAGTAAGTGTCTTTTAACTTCATGGCTGCAGTCACCATCTGCAGTGATTTTGGAGCCCCAGAAAATAAAGTCTGACACTGTTTCCGCTGTTTCCCCATCTATTTGTCAGAAAGTGATGGGACCAGATGCCATGATCTTCGTTTTCTGAATGTTGAGCTTTAAGCCAACTTTTTCACTTTCCTCCTTCACTTTCATCGAGAGGCTCTTTAGTTCTTCTTCACTTTCTGTCATAAGGGTGGTGTCATCTGCTTATCTGAGGTTATTGATATTTCTCCTGGCAATCTTGATTCCAACTTGTGTTTCCTCCAGCCCAGCATTTCTCATGATGTACTCTGCATAGAAGTTAAATAAGCAGGGTGACAATATACAGCCTTGACGTACTCCTTTTCCTGTTTGGAACCCGTTTGTTGTTCCATGTCTATGTATGGAAAGATGCAGGAGTCTGGGCTCGTTGGAATCCTTCCTCTGAGATGCACATTGGTTGTCTGGGGCCAGCACCCTCTTTTTCTCCATCACGAGTCCCCGGGGTGCACGTCTGGGGAGGCTGGCAGTGGCCGCTGGCCTGACAGTTGCATTTTCGGTTTACTGCTTGCTGATGTGGCAGGTGACATTTTCACCTGCATCAGCAACTGGAAAGTACTGATGGGGGAAGAAGATGGGCCATGCTCTTTCAGTCTCTTCCTCCTGTTTGACTCCAGTCCCATGAGCCGTCCACCACCAGTGCTTTCTCCCTGGGGAAGCACCAGGGGGACCAAGTCCAGGCGGACCTCCAGCTCAGCAGAAACAAGAAGTGTCTGTGCAGGGGCGACGCTCTGGTCTTGGAAACTGGCTTTCACCTTTCTTAGGATGTTAACTCCAGATCTCAGCTGGCAAAGCAGGGCAGTGTTTGTCAGATTCTGCCTCTTCTGTAATTTGTATGTAAGACGTTCAGCCAGATCAAAGGGTCAGTTTGTCAACCTCAGAAAAGACGACCTACATTTTAAAGTGTGAATATGTCCAGGAAGCTGCTCCTCGTGACTCCTCAGGAAACCGTTTTGACACTTCTAACCTCAGATTAATGCATTATTTATTAAGGGAAGTTCATGATAGTGTCTTTGTACCCTGAAGAAATTAAAGATGAAGTAGGAGAGTGCTGACAATATTTCTCACTTGGCCAAACTCAAGAAATGTCTGTTTATTGCACTAAGACCACCTAAAGTGGAGGGTACTTGCCATCAGTAAACAAGCCTCTGAGTAGAGTATAGAGTGCCTGAAAATACATCCTCCCAGTGAACAGGTCATGGGTTGATCTGTCTGTCTCTACATATATTTCTGTGTGTCCTTGGAGATGCGTTTCTATTCTGATTGATTGGTAGACATCTTAGTTTTTCTGTGTTTAAATACTTGGACTGAAAACCTGAATTTCCATCAACAGGGGAACAGATGGAAATAGAAAGAAAATGCAGTACATATATGCAGTGGAATACTACTCAGCCATAAAAAGGGTGAAATAATGCCATTTTCAGTAACAGGGATGGACCTAGATAGTATCATACTGAGTGAAGTAAGTCAGACAGAGAAAGAGAGATATATGATATCACTTACATGGAATCTAAAAAAAAAGGGATACAAATGAACTTACCTACAAAACAGAAATAGAGTCACAGATGTGGAAAGCAAACTTCTGGTTATCATGGGATAAGAGGGGAGAGAGATAAACTGAGAGATTGGGATTGACATACATACTACTATTTATAAAATAGATAACTACTAAGGACCTACTATAGAGCACAGGGAGTACTCAGTACTCCGTCATGGCCTATATGAGAGAAGAATCTAAAACAGAATGGATATATGCTTATGGATGAGTCACTTTGCTGTACACTTGAAGCTAACTCAACACTGTAAATCAACTATACTCCAATAGAAATGAAAAACAAAACAAAAATACTTGGGAAAATAAATGTGAGTCAAACTTTAAAAAATATTGGTTTATATAAGATATATTCTCCCTCCTGTCATATCAAAATGTGTGAGTTCAGATATATTTCCCTGCTCTGTTTTTTCTTTTTTTTCTCACCTATCAGCTCGAACTCCCAATTACATTGCAGCATGAGTCACAGAGCCAAGGTGTGGAAGTGACCTAAATGTCCACTGACAGGTGAATGGACAAAACAGTGATGTATACACACAATGGAATATTATTCAGGCTTAAACAGGGAAATCCTGCAACGTGTGACAAGGCAGAGGACACACGATGCTAAGAGAAATGAGCCCGTCGCAGACGGGCATGTACTGCGTGATTCCACTCACGTGAGATCTAAGAGAGTCAAACTCATAGAATCAAAGACTACAGGGGTGGCTGCCAGGGGCTGTGGAAAGAGAGGAATGAGACACGGCTAATCAGCAGGTATAAAATGTCAGCTATGCAAACGAGGTAGTTCTGGAGGTCTGCTAGCAAGCCATGTGTTACCCATAAATAAGAACACCATTTCACACACTGAAAAACTTACAGGAGACTTCTCTGGGGGTCCAGTGGTTAGGACTTCATCTTTTAGTGCAAGGAGGTGCAGGTTTGATCCCCAGTTGGGGAGCTAAGATCACATGTGCCTCATGGCCAAAAAACCAAAACAGAAAGCAAAAGGAATATTGTAACAAATTAAATACAGACTTTTGAAATGGTCCATGTCAAAAACTTAAAAAGAAACATCTTAAAAAAAAAATCAAATCTAATAAGTGACTAGATCTTACTTAGTGTTGTTACCAGATATTCTTTTAGAATTTTGTCCTCTTTAAGAAATGATTCCATATAACTTTCTAGAATTTTTTTTTCATGTGAGACCTGATCATGAACTTCTGACATCTGTGAAGAATGATTTGAGCTCGAGGGGGAAGGACTCTGAAGATTACAATTTCTAGCCCTAAGACAGAATGGTTATTGGCGATTGTTCCCTTGTGAAACGTTTCTAAACTGGTGCTAAGCCAAGAGGAATGTACATCAAACTTTAGAGCTAAGCTGGGCGTTAAAGACGAATCAGTGGCTTTGTAGGTGCTGAGGGTCCTCTCAGATGAGTGGCGCTCTTGCGGTAGAGCATCCTTTGGACAGTGCTGTGTGCTGTAGCAGGCCTCCTGCATGGCAGGACGAGCAAGGAGACTGAAGTCAGATGAGCTGGATGTGAATCCTGGCTTTGCCATCGGTAGTTGTAGGATCCCAGGTGAGTTCACTAAATTCTTGGGCCACGTGGTTCTCATCCGCTAGGCAAGGGTGACGACGCCTGCTGGACTGGGTGTGAAGATGAGCAGGCATCCATGCAAAGCCCCTGGCCCCATGTCTGATCCCAGGAGGTGCTCGGTGAGTGGAGGAGTGAAGCGCTTGCCACTAAGAGGTAGCTGTGAGGCTTTGAAATAAACACAGACAATAACTCAGCCTTTACCCGAGCACCAGCTAGTGAAGAAGCTTGGGGATAATCACAGCAGGAGACCTAAGCAGGAGAAACTCACTGAAGTGAGTGTTGCCTTTGTGAACATGGAGTAAGGATTATCGATTTCAAATCAAGAGAGGAAAAACAATCCCATCAAATATCCAAATAAGGAGCAGCTTTGAGTTGTCACACAAAACAATTGAGAAACCAAATTAAAGCCTAGCAGTGGAGAAAGGAATGTAAAAATAAACCAAGCACTGGACTCGAAATGAGTTTCCACAGTAAGGATTTGAATTTTAGCCTCTGGCTAAGAAAAGAAAGGACCACACAGGCAGGGACGGGGGGCCCACCCGGGCAGGTGATGACTGTCTCGTGCTTGGGTCCTGAGTCCTGTCACAGGCCTTAGAAATTGTCCTGGGGCAGAAACCGGCAAGAATGGCTGAAGTTGAATTGTAATTCACAGCGTTTCAGAAGGATGGGAGCTCATCATGGAATTAATTGTCGAAAAGAAAGAAATGGGGTCCTTTTTGGACGACCATTCCTGAATGACTGTTTCAGCGGTGCCTGTGTGCACGGCAACAGCCTCAATGCAGGGCTTGTCTGTCTGTGGTTTCGTTCACTGTAATGGATGTTTTGTCGGTTTGGACTTATTTTTCCTTGGAGATGACAGTCAGAGAGGGTTCAGAGGCCATAATTATGCTTTGTTATGCCACATGGGTTTCATAATTTCTCAATTAGATGTTTGTTAGTCACAGTTTAAAATGCCTGCACAATTCTTAAATGCCAGCCCCAAATCCACCTTTCACTAATCGATGACTCTTCTGCAGGTGAAATGCATTTCCTCTGGCAACAAATGCAGATGGAAAGGCCTGCTGTGGAGGGAACGTGAGCCATCACCAGGGCAGGAAGTTCAGCCGTGGGTTGCCATGGTAGTCTTAGCAGCAGCTGGACCACAGAAGGCTATTTCAGAGAGACAGTGGTAAAACCAAAGCCCCTGGGAGTTAGAGTGCATCACAAATGGGCATAATAGTTTGTGGAGGTCAGAAGTGCAGATTGCATGTCATCCTCCTTCAACAAAGATCCATTTTCCCTACCTGCTCCTTCACCAGCTGAAACCATCCCTCTGGCCTCCCCCATCTGTGTGCGTGTGTGTGTGTGTGTATGTGTGTGGAGGATTACAATTCACTTTTCTGAATTAGTGAATTTTTTCAGGTCAAAAGTTTGGATACGTGTTTGAGTCCAAGATGCAGTACTTGGGTGCAGTATCAAAAACAACAGAATTATCTGTGTTCATTTCCAAGGCAAACCATTCAATATCACAGTAAGTGATATGCCCCGACCACTAGTGCTGAAGAGGCTGAAGTTGAATGGTTCTATGAAGACCTATACGACCTTCTAGAACTAACACCCCAAAAAGATGTCCTTTTCATTACAGGGAACTGGAATGCAAAAGTAGGAAGTCAAGAGATACCTAGAGTTAACAGGCAAATTTGGCCTTGGAGTCCAGAATGAAGCAGGGCAAAGGCTAACAGAGTTTTGCCAAGAGAATGCACTGGTCATAGCAAACACCCTCTTCCAACAACACAAGAGAAGACTCTACACATGGGCATAACCAGATAGTCAATATCAAAATCAGATTGATTATATTCAGTCAATATATACAGTCAGCAAAAACAAGATCAGGAGCTGACTGTAGCTCAGATCATGAACTCCTTACTGCAAAATTCAGACTTAAATCAAAGAAAGTAGGGAAAACCACTAGGCCACTCAGGTATGACCTAAATCAAATCCCTTATGATTATTCAATGGAAGTGACAAATAGATTCAAGGGCCTAGATCTGATAGACAGAGTGCCTGAAGAACTATGGAGGGAGGCTTGTGACATTGTACAGGAGACAGTGATCAAGACCATCCCCAAGAAAAAGAAATACAAAAAGTCAAAATGGTTGTCTGACAAGGCCTTATAAATTGCTGAGAAAAGAAAAGATGCAAAAGGCAAAGGAGAAAAGGAAAGATATACCCATTTGAATGCAGAGTTCCAAAGAATAGCAAGGAGAGATAAGAAACCCTTCCTCAGTGATCAGTGCAAAGAAATAGAGGAAAACAACAGAATGGGAAAGACTCAAGATCTCTTCAAGAAAATTAGAGATACCAAGGGTACATTTCATGCAAAGATGAGCACAATAACTGATAGAAATGGTATGGGCCTAACAGAAGCAGAAGATATTAAGAGGTGGCAAGAATACACAGAAGAACTATACAAAAAAGATCTTTAAGACCAAGATAATCACAATGGTGTGATCACTCACCTAGAGCCAGACATCCTGGAATGTGAAGTCAAGTGGGCCTTAGAAAGCATCACTATGAACAAACCTAGTGGAGATGATGGAATTCCAGCTGAGCTCTTTCAAATCCTGAAAGATGATGCTGTGAAAGTGCTGCACTCAATATGCCAGCAAATTTGGAAAACTCAGCAGTGGGCACAGGACTGGAAAAGGTCAGTTTTCATTCCAATTCCAAAGAAAGGCAATGCCAAAGAATGCTCAAACTACCGCACAATTGCACTCATTTCACACGCTAATAGGAGAATGCAATAGCATCCCACTCCAGTACTCTTGCCTGGAAACTCCCATGGATGGAGGAGCCTGGTAGGCTGCAGTCCATGGGGTTGCTGAGTCAGACACAACTGAGCGACTTCACTTTCACTTTTCACTTTCATGCANGGGGTCGTAAAGAGTCGTACATGACTGAGTGACTGAACTGTACAGGGATGTACCAAAAATGTTATGAAAGTCATTCACCAGGCATATAAGATAATTACATGTTTGAAAACTTAAGAGGAAAACAAATGTATGTGTAAGACTAGGTTATTTACCAAGTCTTACTGAGCAGCTTAGTAGAGAATCAACAATGCATTTATATATCAGCAATAGTTTCTAATCTCAAATTTGAATTAGACCTCCTGGAAATAAGAAAGAGAGATGGTATAAATTTGAATAATCTTTTAAAAAATCGATGGCCTATACACAGGGCTTCCCAGTTAGTGCTAGTGGTAAAGAATTTGCCTGTCAATCCAGGAGACATGGGACATTTGTTTGGTCCGAGTTGGGAAGATCCAGGCAAGAAGTGGCAACCCACTCCAGTATTCTTGCTGGAACAATCCATGACCAGATGGTCCTGGTGGGCTACAGTCCACAGTGTCACAAAGAGTCAGACACAACTGAAGCAACTGAACATACACAGGGGAAAAGTAATCTTTGTAAAATTACCTCTGAGGAATCATCAACACTGGGCTTACCAGAAAAATATACAAATCATCTGTTTTATTTATTTATTTATTTATTTTTGCTTTTAAATGATTCTTCTTCTTTAATAAAATGAGAAGCGAGAACACACTAGGGTGGTTAGAATAACTCTGGGCTTTTAAAAAGCCAAATGCTTCCAGGCATGGTCTGCCATGCGCAGATTCCAGTCCTAAAACCGGGGGGCAGACAGCCAAGTGATGAGTCAAGGCGTGTGGCCAGCAGCGCAGGGAGAGAGGGTGGGCACCCGGGACAGGCCGGGGACTCCCGGCACCGAGTAAACGCTGCCGCGTGAGGGCCCGCTCTGGGTGACACAAGGGCGGAGAGCTCGGCTGAGCACCTCCGTGGGCCGCACCCGTGTGCGCTCCGGGGCCCAGCCGGCCACGCAGCCTGGGGCCAGGGTCACACCTGTTCCTGAGCCTGCTCCCAGGCTCGCCTGCTCCCTGGGTGTTTCCAGGCGTCACAGTGAGCAGGATAGCACTGAAGCCCCTCCTCCTCCTGAAATCAAATGCCTGCTGAGTTTGGGGGCCGGGAGGGGAGGAGGTGGTGTCTGTCCACTCAACAGCAGGACGCTCAGCCCCTCCACCCCGAACCTGCCGCTGCCCTCTCCTGGAGCTCAGATGATCACGATGGGCTCATGGCGGGGGAGCGCTGCAAACTGGGGTCCCCTGCCCTTGGCGCTCTGCTGTGGGCGCTCTGCGGGACACACGGCGCATGGAGACACTGGCCAGCCTGCCTGCCGCTCGGCCCACAGCTGTCCGGTCAGGGTCCTGAGGGGAGGGGGCCCTGCGTCCTCTAAACAAAATCTCGCGAGACCCACTCTGTTACAACATCTGCAAACACATGTTAAACCACATTTTGAAGTAGTAAGTGAAGTTTCTCGGCAGTTTAAAAGAAGACCTTTGACATCTCTTCGCCGCGGTGGGCCGGAGTCCACCTCCGCCTCAGAGCTGCTGGGCCTTCCTCTCGGTGCTGGCGATGCTGACGTCTAGCTTGTCCACCTTGGTCGCGAGGCGGTCGAGAATGTCGTCCTGCTCGTCAATCTCCGTCTGTATTCCCAGCGCTATGTCCTTCAGCCAGCCCAGGCCCACGGACAGCTCATCGAGGTTGCTGTCGATCCTCTGGTGACAGGCGCGAAGGTGCGGATTCCGCGGGTAGGCCTCGGAGCTCACAGCTGAACCGGCCCCTCCAGGGACGGAGTCTGAGTTCTGGAGATTTCTGAGGTTCGGGTGGCTGGCCTGGTACTGTGCCTCCTGCTCTTTACTGGAGCTGATGGCCTCCTTCAACCTGCCACCGGGCTGGGGGGTGAGCGTGCCGTTCTGCGCAGGCGGGGTCTCGGCGGGGTCTCGGCGGGTTTAGACCTGAAGTAATTGACAAGCCCCCCAAACACACTCTTGATGGAGTTGATGTGCTTCTGGCTGGTCTTCAGGTCCTGCTCCATCTTGTCCACCATCTTCTCCGTGCGCTCCAAGGCCCCTCGCTGGCCCACGAGCTCCTCGGCGGAGGCGACCCCGATCCTCTCGGACTCGTACATGAGCGACAGGGACCTGCCGGCGCTGGCGGCCGTGGCCTCCGCGCGGCGCAGCACCTCCTGCCACAGGGCCTGCTGCCGGTCGGCGGGCGNCCCCTCGCTGGCCCACGAGCTCCTCGGCGGAGGCGACCCCGATCCTCTCGGACTCGTACATGAGCGACAGGGACCTGCCGGCGCTGGCGGCCGTGGCCTCCGCGCGGCGCAGCACCTCCTGCCACAGGGCCTGCTGCCGGTCGGCGGGCGCGCCAGGCCCGTCCGCGAGGTCGCGGCTGTCCAACCACGGCGCCGGCCGGGCGTCCTCGTCCTCCACGTCCTCGTCGACCGGATTGTAGCTCCGGGGGTAGGCTGACAGGGCGCCGGCGCTCGGCCCGGGACGGGCGGGAGGAGTCTGGTGCGGGTGAGGCGAGGTGAGCGCTTGGGTCGCGGGGACCTATGCTACCACTTCTAAGGGGAATCTAAAATATGCTGCAAACGAACTTACCTATGAAATTGAGACTCAAGAGACATGCAACAGACTTGTGGTCCCCAAAGCGGAGGGCAGGTGGGAGGGATGGTTTGGGAGTCTGAGCTTAGTAGATGCAAGCTATTATATACAGAATGGATAAACAAGATCCTATTGTACAGCACAGGGAACTATATTCAATATTTGTATAAACCATAATGGAANCTTGTGGTCCCCAAAGCGGAGGGCAGGTGGGAGGGATGGTTTGGGAGTCTGAGCTTAGTAGATGCAAGCTATTATATACAGAATGGATAAACAAGATCCTATTGTACAGCACAGGGAACTATATTCAATATTTGTATAAACCATAATGGAAAAAAATATGAAAAAGAATCTACGTATATATATATATATGTGTGTGTGTGCATATATAATGAATCGCTCTGCTATACAACAGAAATTAATACACTGTAAATGAACTATACCTCAATAAAATAAATTTTTAAAAAAAGCTATGGCAGACATGTCAAACACAAAAATGAAAAAGTAAGGTTTCTTTCAAGGAACAAGCCAGTCAATAAAATTGATTCATAAGTGCCTGAATAACACAGAAGAAATCCAGTCAATACCAGTGAGAGTTGAGGTAAGTAGCAAATGTATCCCCTCCTTTTTTTTTTTAAAGGGGAAAAGCAAAGTAAGGGGTACCAGAATGAGTTAACTCAATGTTGAAAGAAAGTGAAAATGTGTAATTAGCTAATATGTCCAACGTAGAGACCAAAATAAGTAATTCCAGTTATAAACAGTTCTCTCGGGTTTTACATTTATAAATTAACTGCTGCTACTACTGCTAAGTTGCTTCAGTTGTGTCCGACTCTGTGCGACCCCATAGATGGCAGCCCACCAGGCTCCCNAAATAAGTAATTCCAGTTATAAACAGTTCTCTCGGGTTTTACATTTATAAATTAACTGCTGCTACTACTGCTAAGTTGCTTCAGTTGTGTCCGACTCTGTGCGACCCCATAGATGGCAGCCCACCAGGCTCCCCTGTCCCTGGGATTCTCCAGGCAAGAACACTCGAGTGGGGTGCCATTTCCTTCTCTAATGCATGAAAGTGAAAAGTGAAAGTGAAGTCGCTCAGTCGGTCCGACTCCTAGCGACCCCATGGACTGCAGCCCACCAGGCTCCTTTGTCCATGGGGTTTTCCAGGCAAGAGTACTGGAGTGGGTTGCCATTGCCTTCTCCGTCATCTGTTTTAAATATGTTCAAAGAACTATAGGAAACCATATGTCAAATATTAAAGTATGACAGTGATGTTTCACCAAATAGAGAATATTAATAAAGAGAAAGAATTTAATAATAAAAAAAGAACCATGTACAAACTCTGAAATTGAAAAGTACAATAACTGAAATGAAAAGTTGAGGAGGGTCAAACAGCAGATTTTAATAGCCAAAAGAAAGAATTAGGGACTTTAGAGACAAGTCCATTGATATAAAATCTGAAGAATTGAAAAGAAGTCAAGAAAAATTAAGAGCCTCAAGGACCTGTGAAACATAATCAAGAATATCAGCAAATATATATTGGGAGTCACAAAAGAAAAGGAAAGAAATAGGCAAAATATTTGAAGAAGTAACAATCAGAAACTTTACAAATGTAATGAAAAACATTAAATCAAGAAAGCTAATGGAATCAAAATAGAATAAATTCAAAGATATCCATAGCTTATGTATATTACTATCAAAATTCAGCTCAGTCCTTCAGTCGTGTCCATCTCTTTGCAACCCCATGGACTACAGCATGCCAGGCTTCCCTGTCCATCACCAACACCTGGAGCTTGCTCAAAATCATGACCATTGAGTTGGTGATGTCCTCCAACCATCTCATACTATCAAATTGTGGGACATTAAAGTCAAAGACAATCTTGAAAGCAGAAGGAGACAAATAATTTAGGTACAAGGACTCCTGAATAAGATAAACAAGTGATTTTTCATCAGAAATCATGAAAGTCAGAAGGTAATGAAATGAGATATTCAATGTAATTAAAGAAAAAGACTGTCAACTAAGAATTCTATATGCTTATGGTGTTAGGAAGTGTTCTGCCTTCATTCTTTTTCACATAGCTGTCCAGTTTTCCCAGTACCACTTATTGAAGAGGCTCTTTTTTCTCCATAGATACCATAGATAGGTGGGTTATCTCCAGGGTTTCTTTCTTGTTCCATTGGCCTATATTTCTATTTTTGAGCTAGTACCACACTTTCTTGATTAATATAGCTTTGTAGTATAGTCTAAAATCAGGAAGTCTCATTCCTCCTGCTCCATTTTTCTTTCTCAAGATTGTTTTGGCTATTCAGAGTCATTTGTGTTTCATACAAATTAAAATTTTTGTTATAAGTCGGTAAGTTGATAGTGATTGCATTGAATCTGTGGATTGCTTTGGGTAGTACAGTCATTTTCACTTTATTTATTCTTCCAATCCAAGAACATTCTCAGAATGAGAGAAAATAATTGCAAATGAAGCAATTGACAAAGGATTATACTACAAAATATACAAGCAGCTCATGCAGCTTAATAGCAGAAAAACAAACTACCCAATAAAAAGGGAGGGGAGCAGAAGACCTAAAAAGACATTTCTCCAAAGAAGACATAGAGATGGCCAACAGGCACATGAAAAGATGCTCAACATCACACATTATTAGACAAATGCAAATCACTGGTCAGAAAGGCCATCATAAAAAATCTACAAAAAATAAGTGCTGGAGACGGTATGAAGACAAGGGAACCCACTTGCACTGTTGATGGGGATGTAAACTGATACAACCACTATGGAGAACAGTGTGAAAGTTAAAGTCGCTCAGTTGTGTCCAACTCTTTGTGACTCCATAGACTGTCTAGTCCATGGAATTCTCCAGGCTAGAATACTGAAGTGGGTAGCCTTTCCCTTTTCCAGGGGATCATCTCGGACATAGGGAGAACAGTATGGAGATTCCTTTAAAAACTAGGAATAAAACCACCATATGACCCAGCAACCCTATTACTGGGCATATACCCTGAGAAAACCATAATTCAAAAAGACACATGTACCCCTATGTTCAATGCAGCACTATTTACAATAGCTAGGACATGGAAGCAACCTAGATGTCCATTGACAGATGAATGGATAAANTGGGGAGACAATGGAAATAGAGACTTTGTTTTTTGGGGGCTCCAGAATCACTGCAGATGGTGACCACAGCCATGAAATTAAAAGATGTTTGCTCCTCGGAAGAAAAGCTATGACCAACCTAGACAGCATATTAAAAAGCAGAGACCTTACTTTGCTAACAAAGATCTGTTTGGTCAAAGCTATGGCTTTTCCAGTAGTTACGTATGGATGTGAGAGCTGGATTATAAAGAAAGCTGAGCACCAAAGAATGGATGCTCTTGAACTGTGGTGTTGGAGAAGACTCTTGAGAGTCCTTTGAACTGCAAGGCGATAAAATCAGTCCATCCTAAAGGAAATCAGTCCTGAATATTCATTGGAAGGACTGATGCTGAAGCTGAAACTTCAATACTTTGATTACTTGATGCAAAGAACTGACTCACTGGAAAAGACACTGATATTGGCAAAGATTGAAGGCAGGAGGAAAAGGGGAGGACAGAGGATGAGATGGTTGGATGGCATCACTGACTGAATGGACATGAGTTTGAGTAATCTCCGGGAGTTAGTGATGGACAGGGAAGCCTGTTGTGCTGTAGTCCATTGGGTCACAAAGAGTCGGATACGACTGAGTGACTGAACTGACCTGACCCTGAGTCCAGAATAGAGGTAAAGAACCTGCCTGCCAATGCAGGGGACCTGGGTTTGATCCCTGGGTCAAGAAGATACCCTGGAGAAGGGAATGGCTACCTACTCCAGTATTCTTCCTTGGAGGATCCCATGGACAGAGGAGCCTGGTGGGCTACAGTCCATGGGGTCTCAAAAGAGTTGGACATGACTTAGCAACTCAACAGCAACTGTACATAGAGAAAAAGAGACTGGGTTGGAAAACCCTGTGACCCAGAGGGAGAGAACAGGCTCCAGAAGACAGGCATTCAGAAGGTGACCCGATGACCAGGGTCTGCTGGCTTCACAATGCAAAGGCTAGACACTGTTGTGTCTAAGTATTCTCTCTCCTTTGTACCCCCTTCCCCCTCCCCCTCTTTTCCCAGCTTTCTGGGATCCCAGAACAAACACGTGCCATATATTGGAAACATGAGTAACAAAACGATGCACTTAGAGTAATCACTGCTTAATCAAGTTGAGTTGTATTCAGAAGTGAGACATCTCACAAGGTTGCGTGTATTGCTGGGCATCCTTTCAGGGGACAGTGGGGACCCTTGATTGCAGAATCACTGGTGAGTAAAATGCCTTCCCGCGGCATTGGTGGCAGCCCCACGTTTCTGTCTGATCACACTGGTTCCTCTCTGAGCTCAGACAAGTCCAAAGCAATCATCTCCCCTGTGCCTGATGAGCAGAGGCAAGCCCTGCCTAGGTTAACAGGACAAGATGTGAAGGCAGCTGATACAATACAAACGTACCACCGAGATGTAATAAATCACTTAGTAAAAGAGCAGATTAAGATTTTCTGTCTTTCTCTGGATCCGTCTTCTTTTCCATAAGGCAGGGACTAGGTAGCTTATGAGGAGAGGTGCCGTCTATCTGCTTTAGAGAGGCTCGTCTTCTCTGCTACTTCCTCTGGTTTCCCCCATGGAGATGGTGAGAATCTTTGGTGTTGGAGGGCCATTACTGGACTGTTGGTTTCCTGTACATTTCGTGGTGTTCCTAGGTCTTGAGAGTCCATCCAACAATGCTCATTTCCATGGCGTGGTTTCCTAAGAAGAGAGCTGAGAGTCAGCTGAGATCAATGAAGCCTTTTGATAGACCTTTCTTGATATTGAAAAGTAAAAGGGGATTATGAATTTGAAAAGCAGAAACACGGCCACTTGGAATCTGACCTTGAATGTTATCCAGACGTTAAGTGGAAATAATGTTATTTATAAGTAAACTATTCTTTTCTCCAGGGTAGGAAGACCAAAGTTAGGGTGAAGCTTGAAATAAGGGTATTTTTTGAAATAAGGAGGCCAAATGGGGAAAAAAAGAAACCCTGGAGGAAATAAAATCAGTGATGGCAATGCCCGCTGATGTTTGCATTTACCCAACAAACATTTGTTCAGCTAGATCCACACCGAGCCAGGTCTGAATGTGAATAAGTTCCTGGCCAAGTTAGCAAACAGCGCTTTAGAGAAAAGGAGTCAGGGAAAAGGTGATTCCTGTTTCCATTGCAGTAGTGACTGTTGATTAAGTCTTTGATGCTGGATTGCCTTCTCATCCTCTTTCTTTATTCCTTCCCTCTGGCAAGTGATTCCCAGCAGGTAGAGTCGGGAGGGTGTATTTCTTGGCCCCAGAGTCCTCGGGTTCAACTACTTTCTTTGGCCAATGGAATTCTGACGATCTTGATGTGACCTGTGTTCTTAGAGGTTCTAGCGTGGTCCGGCTTGGCCTCTTGCCTTCCTGGGATCCATCACGAGAAGGATGTGTCCTGGATAGCTGCTGGTCCGAAGAGAATGTGGAGACAAGTGGAACAGAACTGAACGCAGATCAGAGACTGAAGCCAACCTCAGCTGACTCACAGCCTACTTCAGTATTCTGGCCTGAAAAATGCCATANAGACCCTGGCACACAGCACGGGCTTCGGCAGATGGCGACCACTACAGACAGCCCGGATCTCGGAGCAGGACGACCGTGGCACATCCCGGACCTTGACGCAGGGCAACCATGGCACACAGCATGGATCTCCGTGCAGGGCAACACTGGCACACAGCACGGACCTCAGCAGATGGCGACTGCGGCACACAGCCCGGACCTCAGCGCAGGGCGACTGCGGCACTATGCCCGGATCTCGTCGCAGGGCGACCGTGGCAGACAGCCCAAACTTCAGTGAAGGGTGACCGTGGCACACAGCCTGGAAATCTGTGAAAGGCNATGGCGACTGCGGCACACAGCCCGGACCTCAGCGCAGGGCGACTGCGGCACTATGCCCGGATCTCGTCGCAGGGCGACCGTGGCAGACAGCCCAAACTTCAGTGAAGGGTGACCGTGGCACACAGCCTGGAAATCTGTGAAAGGCGACCACAGCACAGATCCCAGATATTGTCGCTAGCCGACCGTGGAACACATCACGGAACTCGATGTAGGGCGACCGCGGCACACAGCCCAGACCTCGGCACAGGGCGACAGCAGCACCCAGCCCGGAATGTGATGCAAGGTGACTGAGGCACACAACCCGGAACTCGGCACGTGCAAACGCAGCACACAGCCCGGAACGTAGTGCACGTTGCCCGTGGCACAAAGGCCGGACCTTGGCGAAGGACAACCGTGGCACATAGCATGGACCTCGGCGCAGGATGACCGTGGCACACAGCATGGACATCTGCAGAAGGCTACCGTGGCACACAGCCCGGACCTCGGCGCAGGGCGACCNATGTGAATAAGTTCCTGGCCAAGTTAGCAAACAGCGCTTTAGAGAAAAGGAGTCAGGGAAAAGGTGATTCCTGTTTCCATTGCAGTAGTGACTGTTGATTAAGTCTTTGATGCTGGATTGCCTTCTCATCCTCTTTCTTTATTCCTTCCCTCTGGCAAGTGATTCCCAGCAGGTAGAGTCGGGAGGGTGTATTTCTTGGCCCCAGAGTCCTCGGGTTCAACTACTTTCTTTGGCCAATGGAATTCTGACGATCTTGATGTGACCTGTGTTCTTAGAGGTTCTAGCGTGGTCCGGCTTGGCCTCTTGCCTTCCTGGGATCCATCACGAGAAGGATGTGTCCTGGATAGCTGCTGGTCCGAAGAGAATGTGGAGACAAGTGGAACAGAACTGAACGCAGATCAGAGACTGAAGCCAACCTCAGCTGACTCACAGCCTACTTCAGTATTCTGGCCTGAAAAATGCCATACAGTGAGGAGCCTGTCAGGCCTGCGGGGCTGCTGAGAGTTAGACATGACCGCGTATGTGCACTTACAGATGATGAACTATTAGCTTGCGTGCTCAATCGTGTCCAACTCTTTGCAACGTTCCCATTCCACTTCTCTGTCCATGGGGCTTCCCAGGCAAGAATCCTGGAGCAGGTTGCCATTTCCTCCTCCAGGGGATCTTCCCGACCCACGGACTGAACTCATGTCTCTTATGTCTCCTGTCTGGCAGGCAGATTCTTTACCACTGTGCCATCTGGGAATCCAGAGTTTATAGATGATGAACTATTGGCCTTATGAACAACAAATGTAATTTTAGTTTTGAAACTATTCAAAAGGCTGGTTTAGCTGGAAAAAAAAAAAATCACACAGGGACAAAAAGTTTCCCCAAAGAGACATGTTTCCCAGTCTAAGAAACATGACAACAGGGTTCACTTAGATCGCCTTGGAATTCTCAAATATTTTACCAAGTGTTTTCCTTGGCTGTCGAAAGTCACTAGGCATTTCTCCTTTTCCTGCTCGCTTGCAGGCTCGAGGGGTGGTCCCCACCTGGTTGCCATCGCCAAGTCAGCCTCTGAGCCACGAACACTCTATGGCCCTGCTCTCGCCACTACTGGAAGGGAGGTTGCCAACACCAGAGGGCGAAGGGCTTGTGTCTGCCCCAAAGGCATGGTCCCCTCATGGCCGAAGTTGCTGGAGACATGGTACCTCTGCATGAGGTTCTGCAGACATGGTACCTCTTCTGATTCTCACTCAGCGTCCATGGCAACCGGTTCATCCCAGGTTGCTGCCACGTTAATCAGGGCTGGGGTAAACACCCCAAGAGACAGACATGGCATTGTGATTGAATTCCCCTTCTCCATCTCTGGCATTGCCCGCTATTTGCAAACTCTACTTGAGAATCTTGACTTTCTTCTCAAGAAGCATTCTGTACTAGGACCCTCTTTAGTACTTGTATAAGAATTCCTCTGGCGGGCTGCTTCATCAGCCTCTTATCATCCTTTAGGGTGACCTGAGTCACCCCAAGCTGGAGTGCCAACCACACAGGGGTTTACACGTATCTTGTTTTTCTGCCATGGAGGGAGACAGTAGGATAAGCCGACAGAGATTTGATGGTCTTGAATCATCGATATTAAAACAAGGAAGAGAGAGAAGAGCTATAAAGACACTGGGTGGTCTAGTCTATTCTGCGCCAGCTTAGGGAATCAAAGACACTTTGCTGGTAGGAAATACCTGCCTTGAGTCCCACGGACACCTGAGACAAGGTTATAGTTCTGGATGATTTTTAGAGTGAGAGTCAATACCAAAATGATCCAAGCTTTGCAGAACTCTAAAGCTCTGTCACCTGGAATAGAAACAGGGTCACAGGTTGTGGCAGGGCAGTGACCTCAAAAGACGCTAGGAGATGAAGCCATAAAGAGAATGACTTTGGCAGAGACCCTGGACACTTGAAATGCCCCCTTTATGCTCCTGGTGCATAGTTTTAATGAGATGGTGTCTAAGGATCCTTGAACCTCTAACTTTAGATGATTCTATCCAGACATTTAATGGAAAGTTTCAGTTGTTTTCCCAATGCAGCTGCCACAGTCTGCTATTTTAATGGGCTTGCTTTCCATCCTGAATGTCCAGAGGAGGTGGACATAAATCAGCTTGAGCTCCATCTGTCCCTTCGATCGAGGGAGAAAAAGTCGCATAATATTGGAAGAGAGAGGTTGGAAGATTTTCTTGTCTGTGGGAAAAGGGATGATGGGCTGAAATAAATAACTGGCAGGAACTGTCTTTGTTTCGCTCTGATAAAACATGCAAGGAGGGGAAGGGGGGCCCAGGGAGACCTCATGTGTCTGGGAGGGGGAATGAGGTTTGAACTCTGGAGTTTCATACACTTTGACTCTATTCATCATCATTATAAAATCTTCTGTCTTGAGCTGAATTCTAATTTTTATTCTACTCACAGAACTCCTCCTAGTATTTTTGTGGAGTAAAGCTGATTATAAAAACTCTTTTCTTCACCATTTGGCTTAATTCCTCATGTTCAAGATGTCAGTAAAAAGTCACCTTGGTTCAGACCTGCTGCTTTAAATCCCTTTTTGGAAGGAAGTCTGTTCCTCTCTTCTGCAGACTCCTCTAATTTGAAGTCCATCCTTTAAGAGATAGATTGAGGGTTCTGTTTATTCCTTTGAAAAGAAGAGTGTATTAAAAAAGCCAGTTAATACTCAAATTGAGAACATAAAGGCAAGGCTTAGTCTTTTTCAGAAATTAAATTAAGAAGATCACTTTAAATCTCTCAAGCTTTCCCTTTGGTACTCGTAAAATGCCCATTCATTATTTTTAAAAACAACAGCAAAACACTTATCTCTTTCCAGTGACGTGAAAGTCGGTCAATCTTGTTCGACTCTTCGCAGCCTCATGGACTAGTCCATGGAATTCTCCAGACCAGAATACTGGAGGGGGTAGCCTTTCCCTTCTCCAGAGGATCTTCCCANACAGCAAAACACTTATCTCTTTCCAGTGACGTGAAAGTCGGTCAATCTTGTTCGACTCTTCGCAGCCTCATGGACTAGTCCATGGAATTCTCCAGACCAGAATACTGGAGGGGGTAGCCTTTCCCTTCTCCAGAGGATCTTCCCAACCCAGGGATCTCCTGAGTTGCAGGCAGATTCTTTATCAGTCTAGCCACCAGGGAAGCCCAAGAATACTGGAGTAAAAAAGTAGGTTAGAAAGCATCTGAGCCCTAACTAGCACTGGTGTTGGCTTCCCTTACGCCACGGGGTAAAAAGCAGTAACGTGACTTCTCCTTTAACATAGGTCGTCATTTTTTCTTGTTGCTGTGACTTCGAATGAGACCTGTCCTCATCCCTCACTCAATGACACTCAATGAGCCAGTATTTACGGAGATGAAGTTCTGCCTGGGAGGCACCTCGAGGGAACATGGGGGAGGTGGGACAGGGCCCTTCTGTCCTGAAGAAGACTGAAAACAGGGCAGAGGGAATTGAATCTCACTCTTGTTTATGTGCGAAATGTGGCTGTCGGCTCGAGACCAGACAGCGAAAAACATGCCCCCGGTCCACCCGCATCGGAAGCAATGAGGATTGTAAATAGCAATTCATTTCCTCAGGGTCCAACCACTAAGCGAAAGTTCGGATCACATGGTTCCCAGCCCAGGGCTCTTCCTTCCGCCCTGAGCTCTGTGAGGCTGATCTGAGGTCGTTCCTCGTGGGTCCTGGCGGGTCTCCCTCCACCACCTCCCCTGCCCAGTATCTTTCCACTGTTTCCCTGAACTGTGGTGCTGGAGAAGTCTGTTGAGAGTCCCTGGACTGCAAGGAGATCCAACCAGTCCATCCTAAAGGAGATCAGTCCAGATGCTGAAGCTGAAACTCCAATACTCTGGCCACCTGATGCAAAGAACTGACTCATTGGAAAAGACCCCGATGCTGGGAAAGATTGNGAGTCCCTGGACTGCAAGGAGATCCAACCAGTCCATCCTAAAGGAGATCAGTCCAGATGCTGAAGCTGAAACTCCAATACTCTGGCCACCTGATGCAAAGAACTGACTCATTGGAAAAGACCCTGATGCTGGGAAAGATTGAGGGCAGGAGGAGAAGGGGACGACAGAGGATGAGACTGTTGGATGGCATCACCAACTCGGTGGACATGAGTTTGAACATACTCCAGGAGTTGGTGATGGACAGGGAGGCCTGGGGTACTGAGATTCATGGGGTCGCAAGTCATCGGACACAACTGAGCGACTGAACTGAACTGAACTTGTTATCTGCTGCTTGTTCTCAGTGCATAGCCCTGGCAGAAGGTCAGGGATGGGTGGGAAGAGGGCAGGCTGGGGTCCTCATTCCTTTGGCTTTCTCCCTGGGTGTGTATGTAGGGGGTTGTCCAGCAGTATCTCTTGGCTAAAAGAAGCTGCTCCTCTCCAGGAAAGCTGACCTACTGCATTCCTCTCCTTCTGGGGCTTGCCAACCTGTTCACCAACTTGTACCATCCCTGGGCCCCTGCCTTCTTTGGTCCCCACGCTCTCTCCTCACCTTTGCAATTTATCCATCTGAAAATAAACCCTGCCTGAAGGGCCCACAGTTCAGTGTTCTGGCTTTTTGCTTGCTTGTTTTCTTTTATTTCTTTTTAAAATTCATTTTTAATTGGGGGATAGTTGCTTTACAACACTGTGTTGGTTTCTTTCTTAAAAAATTTATTTATTTTAATAGGAGGCTAGTTACTTTACAAAAAGCTGTGTTGGTTTCTGCCATGTATCCACATGAATTATCCACGGTACACACATGTCCCCTCCCTCCGGAGCCTCCCTCCCACCTCCCACCCCTTCCCACTCCTCTAGATTGTCACAGAGTCCCAGGTTTCAGCTCCCTGCTTTATACAGTAANCCATTCCCTTCTCCAGGGGATCTTCCCAACCCAGGGATCGAACCTGGGTCTCCTGCATTGCAGGCAGACTGTTTACCCTCTGAGCCCCTAGGCGTGTATAGGATACAACCATCAAAATTGCAATGAGACCTTGTGCGGCTGCTCCTGCAGCATGACCATCTACAGTAAAGAGCGTGCCTTTGACACTGGAGAAAACGGAAACTTTCTCGTTCTCTCTCTCTGCTCTGAAAGAACCAACTGAAGAACACTCTCTAAACATTGAGGAAATAATAACTCATTAAACATTATTAAGTGAAAAAAATCATGATACGGTTGTATAGAAGATCACAATCTTATTAAAAAAACACACACACAAAATTCGACACACCTAGATCTGAAGATGTTTGCATATGAAGGAGTCTGAAAAGAGATGCACAAGTATACCCCACAGTGTATCCTTCCCTTCAATGCCGGTGCCAGCTCTATTCTTGAGGACTTATAGAGAACAGAAAGACCAGGAAATGACAGCCCGAACAGCCTAGGGATGCGCTGAGCAGAGANATGTACCACAGCTTTCTTATCCATTCATCTGCTGATGGATATCTAGGTTGTTTCCATGTCCTGGCTATTAGAAACAGTGCTGCAATGAACACTGGGGTACATGAGCTACTGGAGGGACAGAGGCCGGGACCTCAGACCCCACTGTCCCTTGGGAAGGACTCATATTTTGGTGGGGACTCCTTCATAGATGTCATTAGGCAATCATCTGACTTAGTCACTCCTTATGGCAAACTTTGAACTGTTGCAGCCAAGTGCAGCTCTTAAATAAAAAATAATTTGTATCCAGCAAATGGAACCGATTTGAAAAGGAATGGCTCATGGTGATTTAGTGAATTGTCAGGTTTCTATTTCATAAATAACAAAATAGAAATTAGGGGCATGTCAGAACACATTAGCACTCACCCATAAATAAAAGTGATTTTATTAGAAGTGGTAAATTATGCTTACTTAATTCACCTTGTCATGCCCGGCACTTTGCTATATATCCTGTGGGTTTTTCCACTCCCTGGATGTGTTACAGTTCAGCAAGAAAAACATATTGGGTAAGTGATGTAATAGAAATGCAATTATGAGTAGATAAATCTTGGTTTCCTCTGTTTCGTGCAGTAGGGCTTGGCTGTCTTTTGGAGGACATACAGGGCCGAGCTTCACGAACGTGGGAGATTCATGCACACTCTTGGTGTATCTCTCTCTCTCTCTTTAAGGCCAAGTGGTGGAAAAGAAATGAAAAGATGAGGAGTCTGTCCATGAACGTGAGACGCCAGAATAAAGGAGTCTTCCTCCTCCGCTAGGTGGTATTGACCCTGCTAGTGTTTTGGCTTCCGGGGAGAGGAAAAGTCTGATCCACGCAGTGGTTTGGTGGTCACAGCTGGGCATGTCTGGCAGGCCAAGTCCGAAGGCATGGGAAGCAGGGTGTTCTCCCAAAGAGAAGCCTCCACTGACTTCATTTCTGTAAGTGTTCAGTCCTGACTGGGGATCACACTGATACACATCGGAAAGTTCCAGGAACACCTGGTGGCAATGGGCCTAGATGAGAGTCAGGAAGTCAGGGGGTGTCTGAGGGGCCCTCCTGGAGCCCATGGAGCTTGACGGGCACGCCAGAGCAGACATCAGTATCCCATCTCTTCCGTTTGACAAGGATGCGCAGGTAGAGACCTGTGTCTCGGCTCTCTCGTCTGACAAGGCTAGTCCTTAACAAAACTCCCAACTTCTGGAGCACCTCAAACTCTTCCCACAGCTTCTCCCTCCTCCCCAGGAGGACTCAGGGACCTTCAACTCCCTCCTGCCATGGATTCCTCTCTGATGGTTCTTCATCCCCCCGGTCCCATGTCATCATCCCACCTCAGAATTCTCTCCCCTTGGCCCTTGAAAACATCTACTTTTGTTCTACTTTTCCAGGACCCTTTCTATTAAATGTTATAAAAATAATGCATATAAACAATTCAGTTCAGTTCAGTCACTCAGTCATATCTCTTTGCGACCCTGTGGACTGCAGCACGCCAGGCCTCCCTGTCCTTCACCAACTCCCAGAGTCCACCCAAACTCATGTCCACTGAGTTGGTGATGCCACCCAACCATCTTATCCTTTGTCATTCCCTTCTCCTCCTGCCCTCAATTTTTCTCAGCATCAGACTATTTTCTAGTGAGTCAGTTAATACGCTGTTGATGAGTTACCCCTTCCTGGAAACAGTGACTTCAGCCAATAGAAGGCTCCAGTCAGGGGCTTTGAGCGTCCATAGGGAAGGTGGGGAGGGGCGTTCTCTGGGACCCTTTGGCCCAGTATGAGGCTCCCCGCTCATGGGATGACCTGCCCCTTGGGACCTGTAGGGTCTCTTCCTGGAAGGTTCTCCCNTTTGGAAAACTCAGCACTGGCCACAGGCCTGGAATAGGTCAGTTTTCATTACAATCCCAAGAAAGGCAATGCCAAAGAATGCTCAAACTACCACACCATTGCACTCATCTCACATGCTGGTAAAGTAATGCTCAAAATTCTCCAAGCCAGGCTTCAGCAGTACATGAACAAAAGAGAACTTCCAGATGTTCAAGCTGGGTTGAGAAAAGGCAGAGAAACCAGGGACAAAATTGCCAAAATATGTGGGATCATTGAAAAAGAAAGAGTTCCAAGAAAATATCTGCTTCTGCTTTATTGACTATGCTGAAGCCTTTGACTATGTGGATTACAACAAAGTGTGGAAAATTCTTCAAGAAATGGGAATATTAGAACACCTTACCTGCCTCCTGAGAAATCTATATGCAGGTCAAGAAGCAACAGTTAGAACTGGACATGGAGCTACAGAATGGTTCCAAATTGAGAAAGGAGTAAGCTAAGGCTATCTGTTGTCACCCTGCTGATTTAACTTCTATGCAGAGTACATCATGCGAAATGTCAGGCTGGATGAAGCACAAACTGGAATCAAGATTACCGGGAGAAATATCAATAACCACAGATACACAGATAACACCATCCTTATGGCAGAAAGCAAAGAAGAACTAAAGAGCCTCTTGATGAAATTGAAAGAGGAGAGTGAAAAAGCTGGCTTAAAACTCAACANTGCTGGGTCATTGTTGCTGTGAGGGCTTTTCTCTAGTTGCAGAGAGCTGCAGCTCCCCTCTAGTTGTGGGGTGTGGGCTTCTCATTGCCGTGGCTTCTCATTGTGGGGCACAGGCCCTAGGGCACGTGGGCATCAGGAGTTGCGGCTCCTGGGCTCTAGAACACAGGCTTGTTAGTGCTGGTGCGTGGGACTTAGTTGCTCTGCAGCACATGGGATCTTCCCAGACCAGGGATCGAACCCGTGTCCCCTGCATTGACAGGCCGATTCTTTACCACTGAACCACCAGGGAAACCCCAGATACAGTGCTATGTAAACCTGTCATTATAGTGACACTTTCAAAAGCATTCTCTTAGCTGAGTACTTTGCCTTTGATTCCCCGTATGGTAAGGGGAAGTATTTTTCTTGTTGGACAGCTGGGGGAAGTGAAGCTAATAATAGCAGAGTCAAGGGCCCAGACTTTCTGAACCAGCACGGCCCCTGCTACTCCTGTGCTTTTTTCGACCCTGCTTAGCTTCTGAGATCAGATGAGATCNGTATTTTTCTTGTTGGACAGCTGGGGGAAGTGAAGCTAATAATAGCAGAGTCAAGGGCCCAGACCTTCTGAACCAGCACGGCCCCTGCTACTCCTGTGCTTTTTTCGACCCTGCTTAGCTTCTGAGATCAGATGAGATCGGGTGTGTTCAGGGTGGTATGGCTGTAGAAGCCTGTGGCTTTTCTGAAGATGCAACCCAACTGAGTTTGATTTGCTGAAGACATCTGGGCGTTAAGTTCTGAAGTCCAGAAAAAGAGGGTGGCTGGTGATGGTGAGTGGATAAATCGCTGCAGTGAGTCTAGCTCATTGAAAGAATCAAATGTCCTGTGTAGTTGTCGCATTCATTAGTGGGCTCCAGTTATTTTGTGCTTAATTAAAGTTTAATGAAACACTGTGCCATGTCTGTTTAATTACTTCCGTTTTACAAATGAAGACATTGAGGTTTAAATGCACCAAGTGATTGTCCACTGAATCACTGGTCAAAAGGAACTAGGATTTCTGACCCAAATCTGCAATGATGAGGATAAAGGGAAAAATCAATTCTAGTTATAACATGGAGTTGATGGAGTCTGCAATTACTGCATCTCTTAGATACTGAAAATCATACATAGTAAAACGTTGTGCTCATGTGCTACATCGTGTCCGACTCTTGGGGACCCCTTGGACTGTAGCCTGCTAGGGTCCTTTGTCCATGGGATTCTCCAGGCAAGAACACTGGAGTGGATTGCCGTTACTCCAGGGGATCTTCCTGATCCAGGGATCATACCCTCATCTCTCATGTCTCCTGCATTGGCAGGTGGGTTCTTCACAACTAGCTCCAGCTGAGAAACCCTAGCAAAAGCTAATCATGTACATTTGTTGGTGCACTGGGTGTTAGTACCACTCTCCATCTCCATACTTAAGCATGGTTGATTGTCTAAAAACATGAGAAATAAACAGAGTTATTTTCTGAGTCAGTGAGGGTAACCTCTGCCTTGGAAGGATTAATGCTGGTGTTTGGTTCAGTTGCTCAGTCACGTCCAACCCTTTGCAACCCCATGGACTGCAGCACACCAGGCCTCCCTGTCCATCACCAACTCCCGGAGCTGGCTCAAACTCATGTCCATTGAGTCAGCAATGCCATCCAGCCAACTCATCCTCTGTGTCCCCTTCTCCTGTCCTCCATCTTGCCTAGTATCACGGTCTTTTCCACTGTCAGTTCTTCGCATCAGGCGGCCAAAGGATTGGAGCTTCTTCAGCTTTAGCATCAGCCCTTCCAATCACTATTCAGGACTAATTTCCTTTAAGACTGACTGGTTTGATCCCCTTGAAGTCCAAGGCACTCTCAAGAGTCTTCTCCATCACCACAGTTCAAAAGCATCAGTTCTTGGGCACTCAGCTTTCCTTATGGTCCAACTCTCACACCCATACATGACTACTGGAAAAAGCATAGCTTTGACTAGACAGACCTTTTGTTGGTAATGGCTCTGCTTTTTAATACGCTGTCTAGGTTGGTCATAGCTTTTCTTCCAAGGAACAAGTGTCTTTTGATTTCATGGCTGCAGTCACCNTCACACCCATACATGACTACTGGAAAAAGCATAGCTTTGACTAGACAGACCTTTTGTTGGTAATGGCTCTGCTTTTTAATACGCTGTCTAGGTTGGTCATAGCTTTTCTTCCAAGGAACAAGTGTCTTTTGATTTCATGGCTGCAGTCACCATCTGCAGTGATTTTGGAGCCCAAGACAATGAAGTCTGTCAATGTTTCCACTGTTTTCCCCTCTATTTGCCATGAAGTGATGGGACCATATTCCATAATAATTCCGTAATTTTTGAATGTTGAGTTTCAAGTTAGCTTTTTCACTCTCCTCTTTCACTTTCATTAAGAAGCTCTTTAGTTTCTCTTTCTGCCATAAGGGTGGTGTCATCTGCATATCTGAGGTTATTGATATTCTCCTAACAGTCTTGATTCCAGCTTGTGCTTCATCCAGCCTGGCATTTTGCATGATGCACTCTGCATATAAGTTAAATAAGCAGAGTGACAATATGCAGCCTTGTTGTATTCCTTTCCCAATTTGGAACCAGTCAGCTAGTTGTTCCATGTCCAGTTCTATTGCTTGTTGACCTGCATACAGATTTCTCAGGAGGCAGGTCGGGTGGTCTTTTATTCCCATCTCTTGAAGAATTTCCCACAGTTTGTTGTGATCCGTGTAGTCAAATGGGGCTTCCCTAGTAGCTCAGACGGTAAAGCGTCTGCCTGCAATACAGGAGACCTGGGTTCGATCCCTGGGTCAGGAAGATCCCCTGGAGAAGGAAATGGCAACCCACTCCAGTGTTCTTGCTTGGAGAATTCCATGGACTATAGCCTACCAGGCTCCAGGCTCCAGCCCATAGGATCGCAAAGAGTCGGACATGACCGAGCAACTTCACTTCACTTCACGCAGTCAAAGGCTTTGGCATAGACAATGAAACAGGAGTAGATGTTTTTCTGGAATTCTCTTGCCTTTTCTATGACTTAAATTGAAGAAAGTAGGGAAAACCACTAGACCATTCAGGTATGACCTAAATCAAACCCCTTATGATTATACAGAGGAAGTGACAAGTAGATTCAAGGGATTATATCTGATAGAGTGCCTGAAGAACTATGGATGGAGGTTCGTGAGATTGTATAGGAGGTGGTGGTCAAGACCATCCCCAAGAAAAAGAAATGCCAAAAGGCAAATGATTGTCTGAAGAGGCCTTACAAATAGCTGAGAAAAGAAGAGAAGCAAAAGGCAAAGGAGAAAAAGAAAGAAATACCCGTCTGAATGCAGTGACTCTGACTCCTCCCAGCCACCCACAGTCCATGGAGCTGCGGTGAGCCAGGACCGTGGACCGCTGGCCGCCCGAAGAAAAGGCTGAGAACCCACCAGTGATGTGGAAAAGGGCAGATGAGCTAATTAAAAATGGAAGAAGTCCGGTTTAAGGCTCTTCACATATAGGAAACCTGTGCTGCTGTTTGTTGTGGTTTTCCAGTCGCTATGTCATGTCAGACTCTTTGCGACCCCATGGACTGCAGCATGCCAGGCTTCCCTGTCCTTCACTATCGCCCGGAGTTTGCTCAGACTCATGTCTGCTGAATGGGTGGTGCCATCCAACCTTCTTCTCCCCTGTCGCCCCCTTCTCCTCCTGCCCTCGATCTTTCCCAACATCAGGGTCTTTCCCAATGAGTGCTGCTATCTATCCTTCAATAATACACCATGAGAACTTTGGGAACGTATTGAATCAGTTGCCCTGTACAGGTAATGAGCTCCCCATTTTTGCCTGACAGCTCCCTGTCAACGGAGGTTGCCTGTTGTCCCCTGGCAGACAGGACGAGGAGGCCCAGATAAACCTATGAATATTCAGCCAAATACCAATAAAGTCCTTGTTCAATGTGATTTATTTATCATATTGATCTACCTTTTTCAAGCCAAAAGCAAATTAAGTGAGCATTGGCTTGTGTTACCTTGAAAATGCAATACAGATAAAAATCAAACTGTTTTCTTCTATGCACTTGGAAGATTAATTGGAAAGGCTATTCTTCTGGTGTTCAATTTTGTGTGACCAACAGTTGTTTGGGGGGAATCGTGGCCTCTGGGCAACATGGAATCATTTATCACAAGGTGTCTTTGGCATAGAGAACAGACTTTTGGACACAGTGAGGGAAGGAGACGGTGGGTTGAATTGAGAGAATAGTGAAACTTACACATCACCATGTGTAAAATAGGTAGCAAATGGGACACAGAGCTCAACCCAATGCTTTGCGACAACCTAGAGGGGTGGGGTGGAGGTGGGGGAGATGGGAAGAGGGTTTAGGAGGGAGGGGATGTATGTATAGCTATGGCTGATTCATGTTGATGTATGGCAGGAACCAATACAATACTGTAAAACAGTTATCCTCCAATTAAAAAGAAAGAAAGAAAGAAAAAGATGTCTCTGTATTTGAAGACAGTCTAATTAACAATTCTGCTTGTACTTTCCTTCTTCTATAAATAGTGTTGACAAATTGGCCCCCTCTCCTAAATATCTGCTTACATGCTATTTTAGCAGCCAACTCATGGATTGCCAGGAGTTTCTAAAACACCCATCTCAAAATAAAAATGCCTCTCCTGCAATCTGCATGAGGGAGCTTCCTGCAGATCCCAGCAGGACAAGGGTGCTGCACGTGGTGAATGTCTCTTGGAAACTTGCAAACCCATCTTTATGGGTTGAAAAACTCGCAGAGTGTTTTTAACCCTCAATCCACCATATTCTCCTTTAAGAACTTTGAAGCATTGCTGTCTTCATGTTCAACTCTGCGGCCATCAGAGACTTCGATCTCAGAGAAGTGGGAGCAGGAGGTGTGTCTACCACCATTGGGGTTCACGTCCAACGTCAGGGTTCACGTCCATCACCGGAGTTCATGTCCACCATCGGGGTTGACGTCCAGCATCAGGGTTCATGTCCACCACCAGAGTTCATGTCCACCATTGGGGTTCACGTCCAGCATTGGGGTTCACGTCCAGTGTCAGGGTTCACGTCCAGCATTGGGGTTCATGTCCACCACCGGAGTTCACGTCCACCATCATCTCCGTGGAGATGACCAGGAGAGGCAGAATGAAGGGTTTGCTTTCAATCCACCTGATGTGGCTGGCTTCCAGCCTGGAGCCCTCATGCCCGGCAGGCTCTTACGACACCCAAACAAACGTGCAGGCAACGCCGTACTGAGGAACAGAGGGTGCCAGGCTCAAGGACTTTCTAAATGAGATCATCACCAAGGAGCTGAAGATACAACCAGGATAACCCTATTCTGTCCATCTCTCTATTTTTATTTTTTAATTAATTTTTATTGGAGTATAGTTGCTTTACAGCATAGTTTCTAATGTACAACAAAGTGAATCAGTGGTAGGTACACGTGACCCCTCTTCTTTGGATGTCCTTCCCGTCTAGGTCAGCACAGAGCATTGAGTAGTTCCCTGTGCTGTCCAGAGGGTTCTTGTTCATTATCTGTTTCATACAGAGTGTTTATATGTCAGTCCCAACCTCCCAGTTCCCCTTCGCCCCTTGGTATCCATACATTTGTCCTCTACATCTGTGTCTCTATCTCTAACCTTCAAATAAGTGCATCCATTTCCACATATATGTGTTAATATATTTTATTTGTTTTCCTTTTCCTGACTTACTTCACTCTGTATGACTGTCTCTAGGTCCATCCACTTTTCTGCAAATGGCACTATTCTGTTCCTTTGTCTGGGTGAGTAATACTCCATTGTATATATGTACCACATCTTCCTTATCCATTCTTCCATCAGTGGACATGTAAATAGCTTCCGTGTCCTCGCCTTTGTAAATAGTGCTGCTATCAACACTGGTGTTGCATTCCCTTCTCCAGGGGACCTTCCCGACCCAGGGATTGAACCCTAGTTTCTTGCATTGCAGGCAGACTCTTCACCATCTGACCACCAGAGAGGGTAGATGAACATTGGGGTGCATGTGTATTTTTGAATAATGGCTGTTTTTGGATATATTCCCAGGAGTGGGATTACACTACAATGTATAAAATGGATAACTAATGAGAATCTACTGTATTCTGTATAGCACAAGGAACTCTACTCAAAGCTCTGTGCTGACCTAAAAGGGAAGGAAATCCAAAAAAGAGGGGCTATAAATGTATATGTATAGCTGATTTGCTTTGTTGTACAGCAGAAACTCACACAACATTGTAAAGCAATGATAAAATTAATAAAATTAATAAAATCTGATCCAAATTAATTTGAAACAACAGAGGCTTATCTCTCTGAATTTTAAGGCGCCTACTCTGCTTCCTCTTTGTCCTAAAATGGAGGGAAGGGTAGTATATCACTCGATTCAAAATTTGTGGTTCTGTATAATATTGATTGTTTGGTGTTTACTAACATCTGTTTCTTTGTGTTTCACTTCGTGATCAATTTAAAACTTCCACACATGCCTGAGAAGAATTTTTATTCTATATGTACTCTATATATGTTCCTGAGAACATGTATAGAGTGAAATTTTGTTGTTCGAATATTCTGTATCCTTAATATTTTAAATTTCATGGTTGATTAGTCATTGAATGAGGTATAAACATTATTATTTTAGATTTATCACATTTTCCAGGTTATTCTTTCAATTTTGAGTTTATTCAGTTTGAAGCTATATTGAGTTCTTATCAGTTTCAGTTTTTTTCAAATTTATTTTATTTTAAAGAAACTTTTTATTTCATATTGGAGTATAGTCAGCCAACAATGTTGTAATAATTTCAGGTGGACAGCAGAGTGACCCAGCCACACATACACATGTATCCATTCTCCCCCAAACTCCCCTCCCATCCAGGCTGCCACATAACACTGAGCAGAGTTTCATGTGCTATACAGGAGGACCTTGTTGATTATCTGTTTTAAATATAGCCGTGTGTACATGTCCATCCCAAACGTCATATCAGTTCCAAACTGTTAGTTTCCTGGTGATTCATCTCTTTCATAATCCAGTAGTAATATGCACTACATCAAGTCAACTTTGCGTGATACTAATATTAAAAAGCACAGACATCACTTTGTTGACAAAGGTCCATATAGTCAAAGCTATGGTTTTTCCAATAGTCATGCACTATTTGAAAGTTAGACCATAAAGAAGCCCGTTCAGTTCAGTTCAGTTCAGTTCAGTCGCTCAGTCGTGTCCGACTCTCTGCGACTCTATGAATCGCAGCACGCCAGGCCTCCCTGTCCATCACCATCTCCTGGAGTTCACTCAGACCCACGTCCATCGAGTCCGTGATGCCATCCAGCCATCTCATCCTCTGCCGTCCCCNGAGTATCCCTCGAGAGAGGAACGGATAAGGAAGGCACACACATTGACAATGGAGTACTACTCAGCCGTAAGGAAGGATGAAGCAATGCCATTTGCAGCAAGGTCAACGGACTATGAATTATCATGCTAAGTGAAGTAAATCGTACAAAGACAAATGTCATGTGGTATTGCTTACATGTGTAATGTAAAAAAAATGATACAAATACACTTATTTCCAAAGCAGAAATAGACTCACAGAGATAGAAAACAAACTTACGGTGACCGAAGGGGAAAGGCGTGGGGTAAATTGTTGTTGTGGTTCAGTTGCTTAGTTGTGTCTGCCTCTTTTGCAACCCCATGAACTGCAGCATGCCAGGCTTCGCTGTCCTCCACCATCTCCCTGAGTTTGCTCAAACTCATGTCTATTGAGTCAGTGATGCCATCCAACCATCAGTTTGGAATTAACATATACACACTACTTATATAAAATAGATACCAAAGGCCTACCTTGTAGCACGAGGAAATATACTCAGTATCTTGTAATAATCTGTAAGGGAAAAGAATTCATATACATATATATTCATGTACAAATCACTTTGTTGTACACTTGAAGCTAACACAAGGTTGTAAATCAACTATACTTCGATTTTAAAAAAAGAAAAGAAAAAGAGCTTACATTAGGGAATGGGAATACAGTTAAGACCCAGTTATCAGAAAAGTGAAAGTGACAGTCGATCAGTCAGGACCGACTCTTTGTGACCTGATGGACCATACAGTTCATGGAATTCTCTAGGCCAGAATACTGGAGTGGGCAGCCATTCCCTTCTCTAGGGGATCTTCCCAACCCAGGTATCCTGCATTGCAGGCGGATTCTTTAGCAGCTGAGCCACAGAAATGGGGCCCAAGTTGGTAAGATGGCATACCGGTTAACCCTGCAGCAGCTTCTTGCCCTTGAGTCCTGGCTCTACCACCATCAAGGGCTGTGACCTTGGGCAGAGGGCACAACTGTGCTCTGTGCCGCAGTGGCCTTCTCTGCAAAGTGGGATCATGAACCAGGCATACCACAGGGTTGTGGGGAAGGTGCCATGAGATAACACAAGTCAGGTGTTAATCCGAGACGGACACAAACGTTAATGGCGACTTTCAGGCACAAAGCAGAAAGCCAGTAATTGGAACTGAGCCCGGGGTCAGGCCAAGTTATAAGCAAGTCTGACCTGCTCTTGCTACTTGAACACTGAAATTGATCCAAGGCCTTGGGGAGGAGCCAGTGGGAAGAAAACTGCAGACTGGGGGGCAGAGTTGGGGAGAAAACCTCCCCCACCTTGGTAGCTGGAGTGTAGTGTGTGGCTCAGACCATTGCTTCTCCCAGGGGCGACAGTGCTCCCTCGTAGGGAGGGAAGTCCTCCCGGCTTGCGTCAAGTCCTCCATCATCTCAGGTTCCACAAAGGGAGTCAGAACGTTTTCTATTTCTTTAGAGAGAAGGGAAAGCCTCCCAAACACAGGAAACAATAGCCAGTTCTGAGAGTATCTTTCCTCCCCTTCCCACTCCCCTCCCCAACTCCCTCCTCCAAAAGCACTGGAGCAAAAGAANAAAGGGAGTCAGAACGTTTTCTATTTCTTTAGAGAGAAGGGAAAGCCTCCCAAACACAGGAAACAATAGCCAGTTCTGAGAGTATCTTTCCTCCCCTTCCCACTCCCCTCCCCAACTCCCTCCTCCAAAAGCACTGGAGCAAAAGAAGCAAGAATAAATTGAAAAGCAAACTCCTCTCTCAAGTCCATAAAAAAGATCAAAAGCAACGGCAGGGGAGGAGAGGAGGGTGCGGACCAAACACCCATGCCTCAGAGAGACGAGAGGAATCCTTGGATTGAGCCATAAAAGGTTTATGGCATCCTAGGAATAATTGAGTATTTCCTGGTTTGTTGTTCTGAGATTTTATGAGCCAAACAGGGGACCTTTAAAGCTTGTTTTCCTTTGCTCTTCAATAGGTTTAATTAAGCTTGGACTTGAGGCTTCAAGTTGTTTTGAAACTTGAGACTTAACCCAAAACAACCCAAGAAACCTACATAACCACTGAAGCGGATAAGAACTGGATTTGTTACACGGGTGTTCCCATTGGGCTAATAATTTGGTACCCTCTCAAAACAAAAATTTTACAATTTTACCTTAGTAATCAACCAGAGCGTGCTGAAATAAAAATTTTTAATAATACAATTTATCTACATCTTTGTTTGCCTTCGTATCTTAAGTCAGCTGCCCGGTGCCCTTCTGTAGCAACATGACTAACTGGTGCCTTCTTTTCTTTAAACTTTTGTCCCCTCTCGCCCACTAGATGTCATTCCCTTCATTATATAGGAAACTTATTTCCTTTCTCGCTTCCATCTGATCTCAGACTTAGCTTACAATTAGAGGCATCCATTACTTAATAATACATTCTTCAATCGATACGAAAGCAGAGTCCATTACATGAAGGAAAAATGCATTGCTTTCAACAATAACAGTAACACAATAATAGTGGATTGTCTAGATGAGAGTATCCTTAAGGAATTATCCATCCTTAAGGAGGATAAAATAGGAAATTTATCATATAGCCTGATTAAGACCAGAACCAATTTATGTTTCTCCACTCAGGTGGTTTATAATATTATTTCTTGTGGAAACTAGAGTTAACTAGCATAGTATTCACTTAAACTTTTAAAATTGGACTTTATTTTTTAGAGTAGCTTTAGGTTCACAGCAAGATGGATCAGGAAGTGCAGAGTTCCCATACACCCTCCCCGCGATGCCCGCACTCCAGCTCCCGCATGATCAACACTCCCTGTCTGAGTACACGTGTTGCCTGGATGAATCTACATCCGTTATCCGCCAAGTTCATAGTCCATGCTATGGTTCACCCTTGGAGCTGTACATTCTGTGAGCGGACAAACGTATAATGACCTATGTCCGCCATCATAGTATCCTACAGAGTAGCTTCACGGCCCTAGAGACCCCTCCCCTCTAAGCCCTGGCCAGATAGCTNTATGGTTCACCCTTGGAGCTGTACATTCTGTGAGCGGACAAACGTATAATGACCTATGTCCGCCATCATAGTATCCTACAGAGTAGCTTCACGGCCCTAGAGACCCCTCCCCTCTAAGCCCTGGCCAGATAGCTCAGCTGGTAAAGAATCCGCCTGCAATGTGGGAGACCTGGGTTCAGTCCCTGGGTTGGGAAGATCCCCTGGAGAAGGGAAAGGCTACCCACTCCAGTATCCTGGCTTGGAGAATTCCAGGGACTGTATAGTCCATGGGGTCGCAAAGAGTCGGATCCGACGGAGCGCCTTTCACTCACTCACTAAGCCCTGACAACTACAGATCTTTTCACAGTCTCCATAGTTTTGTCTTTTTCCAGGATTTCATACCACTGGACCCATATGTATGTAGCCTTTTCAGATTTTTTCACTTAGTAACATGCATTTAAGTTTCTTCCCTGTATTTGTAAAAATTGATAACCCAAGCCTCCCTGTATCAGATGTGCTCTGAGCAGGGCCAGAAGCAGAGGAAGCTCAGTCTCCACCTTAGTGGATGCTGAATTACCTCTCCTGGCCAGGTGAGTACAGAAGAAGTATCTCTCCTTATGCACAGGTGCTGCTAGAAGTGAGGAGGTAGAGAAGGCGGATGGTGCATTTAAACCCAGGTCCAGAGAATGTTCACTGCACACAACTGCTCCTCTCTCTTGAGTGTACCTGCCATTTCATGGCATTCGTTCTCAAATTTCAACAGTCCTTGAAAAAGGGCAATATTCCTTGTTTTCATTTTTTATTTATTTTTATTTTATACTGGAGTGTAGTTGATTTACAATGTTGTGTTAGTTTCAGGTGTACAGAAAACTGATTCAATTAAAAATACATGTGTGTTCATTCTTTTACAGATTATTTTCCCATATAGGTCATTACAAAACATGGAGTATAATTCCTTATTCTACACCGTAGGTCTTTGTTGATTATCTATTTTATGTATACTAGTGTGTATATGTTAACCCCAAATTCCTAATTTATCCCTTCCCCCATCTTTCCCTTTTGATAACAGTAAGTCTGTTTTCTATGTCTGTGAGTCTGTTTCTTTCCTTGTTTCTAAAGACAAGAGTTTTTAGTTGAGAGAGACAGAAATCTCTCTAGGATTCTTGAAATCTTAATGTGATTCTAGGACTTAGAGTACCCATGCTCACACATCTCCTGTTGGGCGGTGGGTACCACAGAGCATCGGATGCTAACTCATCCTCCTGTCCATCAAGCCTGGCGAGCCTCTTGTTTCTTGGTGCTGCAGGAATGCTCAAGAAAACATGACTGCCCCTGCCCCTCTATTTCCTCTGAATGATGTGATGGGTCGTCTGCCCCACTAGAAAGTTCTCATAGGGTTAAATGAGCTATAAGCTTAGAACTGAACACTTAGGATAAAAGTAGACACAAGAACCCTCTCCTTCCCTTCAAAATTGCGACCAGATGCTCGATCTCTTCAGCCCATCCTTGACGGATGGCAGCCATTCTGTATCAATAAGACAACTAAAGGTGCCTCTGTCCCAACAATTTCTTTAATCCTGGAATTCTCCAAGAGGCATGAAAATTAAGTAACTACGTCACAACTTCATGTCTTTTCTTCTCTATATCCATTGTGTTGGATTATTCCTCAGCTCTGGATCCAAATTTTATCTTGTTATGTCTGTGGGCTGATGAGCCTCAAGCAATCTTTCAGATGTGCCATTTAAAGATTATGTGACACCATCCATAAGTCATGAGTGTTGCCTCTTTGGATGAGCAGTAAGAAATCATGAAGGTTTTCCAGTTCACTTTCCTCATTTTACTGATGGAAAAAGCAAGGCTTTCAAAGATCCGGTGAAAGTAAAAGTGAAGTCGCTCACTCGTGTCTGACTCTTTGCAACCCTATGGACTGTAGTCTACCAGGCTCCTTCATCCATGGAATTTTCCAGGCAAAAGTATTGGAGTGGGTTGCCATTTCCTTCTCTAGAGGATCTTCCCAACCCAGGGAATTGAACCCCGGTTTCCCATATTGTAAAAGTGAAAGAAAGTGAAAGTGCAAGCCTCTCAGTCCTGTCTGACTCTTTGTGACCCCATGGACTGCATAGTCCGTGGAATTCTCCAGGCCAGAATACTGGAGTGGATAGCCTTTCCCTTCTCCAAGGGATCTTCCCAACCCAGGGATCGAACCCAGGCCTCCGCATTGCAGGCAGATTCTTTACCAGCTGAGTCATCAGGGATGCCTAAGAATACTGGAGTGGGTAGCCTAGTCCTTCTCCATTGGATCTTTCTGACTCAGAAACTGAACCGGGATCTCCTGCATTGCAGGCAGATTCTTTACCGGCTGAGTCACCAGGGACGCCCACATTGTAAGGAGATGCTTTACCGTCTGAGCTACCAGGAAAGATCCGGTGACTTGTGTTCAATTTTCTGCAAAAGACCTGGGTCTAGAAACTGGCTTTCCTGAATCTAACTTCTGCTGTCTTTCCACGGGTATCCTGACTGCCCATTTTTATTTTTCATTAAACAGATGCAGTCAGCGCTAAAATTTTCATCAGGTCCCACGGCAGCAGTTATCAGCCCTAGTCAAGTCAGCGCTATGATTACCCCCATTTCACAGAGGAGCCATCCCAGGGAAGTTATTGACTCACCAAGGTCAGAGTTTATGGAAGGCTGTGCAGCCTGAGAACACAGCAGATCTCACCCAGCGTCTGTTGTCCAGCTGCCCACTCCCCACGCTCTGGTATCTCCACTGCTCAACGCTCCAAGCACGCTTATCAGTGTCGGCCCTTGTCACAGATTCCAGATGAGATATAGTATCTCCATCTGGAAGGGCAGGTCTTAGCTCCACAAGCAACATTAGATCAAGATTATCTGTGTGTCAGCTCCAAAGTTACTTCTCAGGAACGATTTTCTTTCCAATGTTAAGATCCTTTGAGGATCCCCCAAAATAATCATTTCTCTCTCCTCATGGGTGCCTTGTGGCCTGACTGAATGCTGATGTGTTTATCATCTGTGTCTCAATTATTCGAAGGGTTATGGAAAGAGAGAACCAGGCTGCTTTACCATGCAAATCTCAGCCAGGAGAGTTCTTTTTTCCCATTTGATATAGAATGTGAAACTGGAAACGCTGTAATTTTTAAAGATGACTTTTATCTCAGCATCCCTGCTAAGATTCCTGCGTTATGGATGAGTACCAAAGCCACCAGATGCTCTGGCTGTTTTTGGCTTTTTTTTTTTTTTTAATAGAATGGAGCGGAAGGATGTGAAGAGAGTCATTGTATTTGATTTTGGAGTGAAGGTAAGTGTTTCTTTTAAATCAGTCAGAAAAATCCGGTAGTTCTTTAGGGATCAGTGAACACTATTAATGAAAAGGCGAGGCCAATACATAATGAGGATGAATGGGTCTTTTTAAAGTTTAATCTGGGGGCTCCCCTGGTGGCTCAGTGGTAAAGAAGCAGTCCACCAATGCAAGAGATGGGAGATTCCACATGCTGTGAAGCAACGAAACCTGCGCGTCACAGCTCCTCAGCCCACGGGCCACAATTACAGAAGCCCACATGCCCTAGAGCCCCCGCCCCGCGAGAGGAGAAGGCGCTGCAGCCCCTGCCCTGTGAGAGGAGAAGGCACTGCAGTGAGAGGCCCGTGTGTGCACGGCAAGAGAGGGCTGCTGGCTGCAGCTGCAGAGCGTGCACGTGTGTGGGCTCCGCTGGAAGCACAGAAGGGGCTTAGACAGCAGGACTTCACGTGTGTGCGGTTCTGGAGACTGGAAGCCTGCAGTGAAGGTACCAGCCGGGCCTGTTCCCCTGGAGCCTCTCTGCTTGGCTTGCAGGTGCCTCCTCCCCACCAGGTCCTCACGTGGTCCTGTCTCTGGGCAGGCGCAACGCTGGGGCCTCTGTGTGTCCAAATTGCCTCTTCTTATGAGACGGTTGGATGGTGTCACGGACTCAATGGACAGGAATTTTAGCAAACTCCAGGAGACAGTGGAGGACAGAGAAGCCTGGTGTGCTGCAGTCCATGGGGTCCCAGAGAGTCGGACACGACTGAGCGACTGAGATGAGGACGCCAGCCTGGCTCGATTAGAGCCCACGCCGAGGACATCATTTTGCCTTAAACGCCTCTCTCTAGGCCCTGTTTCAGAATACGGTCACATTCTGAGGCCCTGGGCGGGGGTGAAGACTTCAACATGATACTTTTGGGGTCGGGGGGCACAAGTTAACACAATTCAGAGAACTGGGTGGGGGGCATTTTCCTTGTCACTTCAGTGCTCTAATGGGTCCAGTAAAAATCACTGATTTTCAATATGTCTAACTTTCCCTGGTTGTAAGGACAAAAGTGATGACTTCCATACTGCTTACACGTTTGAACTGAATCTGAAAGCCTTTCATGTTCTACTTTCACTGTCGTTTACTTGAGTTCATTGAAGGAAGAGACTGCAGCTACTGGATCTGGGATGCTGACTGGAGAGAAAGTGAGATGCAGAAATAATTGATTAAATAAATTAAATGCTCATTTGAAGTGGTTAATGCCATCAGCATTTTAAAGATGGGAAAACTAGACTTCAGATATTAAATGATTTAGCTTAATAATCAATAGGGACTCTATCCCAGGACCTTTGATCCAAGTTTTATATTCTTGCTGTAAAATAGAGAGCCATAAGCAACCTTTATAATTTAGTGTTATATTGCATTTATTAAGTGCTATATAAATTAAAGGGAGGGAAGAAGAGTATGTGTTGAAATCGTGATGACTAAATTTATAGAAATTATTTATAGAATATATTGAACTAGACTTCCAGAGGAGGCTAGAATTTATTTGCTTGGTGGGAGAGGGTGCTCCAGGCATTTTCTAGGAAACAGATTAAGCAAAATGAGGAGTATTACTTGGTGGAAATAATCCATCACATGAAACGAAGCTAGAGAGTAAAGTGGGGCTAAAATTCTCATTTGAAAACTTAAAATAATTCCATCTTGTGCTTCAAAGCCTGGACAAGTAGTTCTTTGTTTCATGTCAAAGTGACCAAGTGGTTGATTCTTCCGTCGCATTTAAGACTAATGGTTTATGGGGTCCTTCGTCAGCGGCTTGCCTTTCCTTCTGCACCATGACATCCAGGCAGTTAAGAAATGATTTATCTGTGTGGTTCTCTAATACAGCACCCAGAGAGTGCCTTTTGGAAGGGCTTGCAGAAAGAATGGACACTTTGCCAGAGTGGTGAGTCCTGTGCCTGCTTGAAGATTTGTGCAGCCAGACCTAGAAGCAGGTAGGAATGCTCCAACATTCTCAGGAGAGGACAGGTTGCAGAGCATGATGCTAATCAAGAGAGGCTTGATGCACCAAGGTGGCTTCAGAAATTAATGACTAACTCCTTAAATTAGGTAATAATGCTGAGAGTCTCCCAGAGACGCACCTTTAGGAAAACCACTCAAGAAGGTTTTGAGCTTGAACATCCTAGCCAGGCTAGTCACAGACTGCCTTATGATCAAAGCACTGGGACCTAGAGAAGGGCTTAACTTCCTCATCTGTTGTCTGATCCACAAAAGGTCTGTAAGGCCCAGCCAGGGGTGGCTGCTTGCTTGAAGCTAGGCATCTCCACTGGGCAATGATGTTGCCTCCTGAACTTCTTAAACAACTCTGGGCTATAAACTTAAGAGACGAAGGCAGTGTGTGGGTGTGGTGGTGGTAGTGTCATGACAGGTCCTGGAAATCTGAGGTTACAGGCTTTGAGTCAGCTTCTCCACATGGTGTTCTCTGAGGGGAGTAACCTCTGTCCCCCAAACTGTCAATTCCTTCCTCAGCTCAAAGAGTCACTCACACTCTTTGTTTCTGACCATGAAATGATGGGGATACTATGCTTTTTTATGTGTGCTTATCAAGTAAACAAAGGATTAGGGTTTAGAGAAAGCCATGGTGGCTCAGATGGTAAAGGGTCTGCCCACATTGTGGGAGACCTGAGTTCGATCCCTGGGTCAGGAAGATCCCCTGGAGGAGGGCATGGCAACCCGCTCCAGTATTCTTGCCTGGAAAATCCCATAGACAGAGGAGCCTGGTGGGCTACAGTCCATAAGGTTGCAAAGAATTGGACACGTCTGAGTGACTTCACTTTCACTTTCTTTTCATGGATTCATAGCAGACACTTAGGACTGTAGCATGAGAAGCAAGCTATCTCTGGAGGTGAGAAGGGAATGGCACCCCGCTCCAGGACTCTTGCTTGGAGAATCCCATGGACAGAGGAGCCTGGTGGGCTGTAGTCCTTGATGTTTCAAAGAATGGACAGGACTGAGCAATTAAGCACTTGTGTATGTACTACAAAATATGGGGTTGACCAAATGGTTATTCAAGTGTTTTCATAAGATGGTCCAGAAAAACCCAAATGGACTTTTTGGCCAACCTAATACTTCCCCCTGTGAGGAGTTTTCTAAAACACCGTGAAAGATAGCAGGTTAGCCACAACTTTATTAACTGTTCCTGCTACCGCCTGAGAACACGGCGCCATAGTTGGAGTCATCCAGTGTTCATGGAGATTAAATCTGCCTCAACAGAAGAAAGGATGTGCTAACTTTCCTTAAGGAAAGCTAGGGATGGCTGAGGCTGAGGAATGAGGTTGATATTGTGGAATATTACAGAATAAAGGGATGTCTCATACAAAGGGCCTCTTACGACCATCTTAGAGATGCTCGAATAGGCAGCCAGGGACTCATGACCAAGCTGATAAGAAATAACCCCGAACTGGAAAATGGAAGCTAAAATAGGGATGATGGGTGGGAAAAAGACAAGAAGAGGACCGCAGAATCAAGCTGTAGCAAAAACACGCAGCCAAGCTGGCCAGCACAGTATTCCAGGGCCAGGGACTCGGTGGGGTCCGCCTCACCTCCCACTCTGCGGTGTCTCTGATACTCTGGGGGGATTTCTCCTGCCTAAGTATTCAACCACGTAACAGCAAGCTTCAGGTAAGAAGAAAAATTTATCCCATGTGGGCAAGACTCTGGCAGATGGAGAAGAGATTCCTTGCTCCCAGAAATGCGTCATCTTGCTTCTGTTGACCTAAAGAAAGTGCAGTGTTCTCTCCTGGAAATGTAATTACGGGGGCTATTCCATTACACTTTAAGTTTTACTTGCTCCCCAAAGAATTTTTTTTTCCTACTTAGAGATGTTGCAGAATCCATTAATTTGATGTGATGCAGGTTGTTATAGGTAATATTTCTTTCTGCAATAACTAGATAGAAATGCTAAATTTAATGTATTGGTTTTGGGGAAACCATTTTCCCATCTTCTCCAACTAATTGCACATTATAAAATGTTAATTATAACTGTAAATATAATGGCAAGAGGAATTCAGGGAAAATATGCACTGCTTTTCAAAAGGAAATCAGGAATCTATCTGTGGCTGGTCTGTGTATGTGTGTGGGTGGGGGGTGTTTCTGGGATGTCTCTTTTCCAAGGCGAGTAAGAACCCCTCCAGGCTGTCTACAGTAGGTGTAAAATGGAGACATCAAGAAGGAACCAAGAGCCATAAAGGGTAGATATGGGTGTTAGCGTAACATCCATCTCTTTGACACAGAATCAACTGGAGGAAATAGCAGGATATCTGTTTTCTTGATTTTTTCATGTTCTCTACATACATTCTGATTGTGTTTATATGTCATCAAGGTACCACTAGTTTCTTAATGTATTTTAAAGTATGGAGCTGCTAGAGCTACAGCATACTCATATTCTTTTTTAAAAATTTTAATTGAAGTACAATTGATCTACAGTGTACAGAACAAACATTCAGTAAGTATGTGCATATAAATATATATACACATATATCTGTAATTGTTATAAATAAGAAAACAAAGCCTAGAGTTGAAGTTTCTTATCTTTTATTCTGGGCCTGTTGTTTTTTGACTATTTTTCTGCTTTTCCTCTGTTGACATTCACCCATCATAACAAACCATTGCTCACCTCTGTCTAAACCTAGTCCTTTGTTTAAATCTCTGCTTTTCCTGTTTCAGTTTTCCCAAACAGAGAACCCAGGAAGGAAGAGCAAGAGAGAGAATTGATACATTTCAGTCAGCAGAAGGAAGAGCAAGAGAGAGAATTGATACATTTCGGTCAGCAGCGTTCTCTAAGTTACACTTGCTAGATTCTGGCCTTTCATGTCTGACTTAATATTCCCCACTGAGATCATTTTCAGTCTTGAAGTTTCTTCCCATTCTTTCAAAAAGTTAGAAGTTAATTTCTTCCTTAAAAAAAAAAATTTATAGCAACTAGTTTGGACCATGATAAAAGCAAAAAGAACTTATATTATGAAAGACTGATGTGAGTCTCTCTTGGGGAAAATGTATGCAAGAACAAAGATGATGATGTATTTTTTTAATCCCTCTTTTTATGATGAATTCCCACTGCAGAAAATTTGCATATGGGCCAACAGAATGTGACAAGAGAATACACTGCTCAAACAGCCAGGTAGCTTAACGTAAGATTCAGTTAACTCAGTAGTAAACATCAGAGGAATGCGACTTCCCTGCTGGTCCAACGGTCAAGACCCTGCCTTCCAATGAGGGGGGCGTGGGTTCAATCCCTAATCAGGGAACTAAGATCCCACATGCCCTGTGGTGCAGAACAACGAATGGTGTTGGAAAACTTGAATACCTCTGTGCAAAAACTCTCCAAACCAGCAACAGAAACTGATCATACCTTGCACCAAATGCAAAGATTAACTCAAAATGGATCATAGACCTAAACCAATAAACAAAAAAATCAGAAGAATTGGTTGTGATGATTTTCATGGCAGGGGAGGCTGGAGTGGAAATAGTGTCGGATTAAACATTGAGAAATCTGGTCTCTAACCTGGAATCTGATAAAACTGTGTGCCTTTGGAAATTAACTTCATTTCTCTTGATGTCCGTGGAGCTGAGGACAGACCTGCAGGCCCAGCCACCCACCACTGCAGAAAACACCCCCTGGAAGCTTCCAGGGCATCTTTGCTTCTGAGTGAGCCTGCTGGTTCCAGGTGAGTCTCAGGCCTGCCCAGGTTCAAGGGGAGCAGAAGCAGGTTCAGCCTCATTTACTAGAGCATTTACAATGGGAGAGCCTCTTTCGGTCATTAAAAAAAAAATACATGCTTTCCACTTAAGCCTCCATTTTGAATGCTTAATCATTGCCTTGGAATATGGAATGTTTATTATCCTTTTAAAAAATAATTAGCACGGACTCAAATATGTTTTGTTTATAACATCTTAGGCTTTCTTTTTTATATATGTATTTAATTAATTTATGTATCTTAATTGCCCAGCTTTATGGAGATATAATTGACACATAACATTTGGTAAGTTAAAGGTGTGTAGCCTGTTGATTGGCTCATTTACATATTTCAAAATTATTATCAGCACAGCATTAACTAACACCTCCTTCTCGTCACTTAATTACCATTTCTTTTTTGTGATGAAAACATTTATCACCTACTTTCTTAGTGAAGTTCAGGTATGCCCTGCAATGTTATTAACTATAATCACTGTAGTGAAAGTGAGAGTCACTCAGTCATGTCTGAGTCTTTGCAACCTCATAGGCTGTACAGTCCATGGAATTCTCTAGGCCGGAGTATTGGAATGGGTAGCCTTTTCCTTCTCCATCGGATCTTCCCAACCCAGGGATCAAACCAGGGTCTCCTGACTTGCAGGCAGATTCTTTACCAACTGAGCTACCAGGGAAGCCCCTTCTGTACATTAGGTGCCCCAGGACTTTCAAATCTTATAACTGGAAGTTTGTCTATGTATACTTTTACTATTCATCTAAAATCCTGCTGAAACTATATTTTCAAACATAGAGTTTTTATATCGTTTAAGAGCTATAGGTCTGATAGACAAGTTACTCATACCAATGAAACATCTTTGCTTTTGAGCCGGTATGCACAATTCTCTAAGGACTGCTGTGATTGAATTAAGCCCTAGCTAGCATCTATGGGCCAAATCTATGAGGATGTCTCTGGCGGGAAATCATTCTATTTGCTTCCATAGTGAGAAATAAAAAGTGATAAAAATTTCATGTGGGCCTCAGAATGAAGATATTGCAATGGCAGACAGAGGCACGTGGCTGCTTAGGTTTGCTGCGGGCCCTCACTGGAGCCAAGTGAAGCTCTTGGCAGTGGTCCTGGCCCCTGTGGTTTCTGTCCTCAGCCGTCCCTCCCCAGTCTCAGTGGAGGCGCCGTTGTGTGCTGGTTAAGAGCCCAGACAGCCCAGGTTCCACCCCTTCATCACCCGACTTCCCAGATGCGTCCTCAGCCCAAGCCTCAGTTTCCCTGTGTGTAAAAAGGCCACGATGCCGTGGAGAGGTTTATGTGTGGGTAAGTGACCGCGTAAAGCACTCGACCCAGTGTCGGGCATGAAGACTGTGTGGGAGCTGCCTTTGTTACCAGTTTTATTTCATTATCACCACCCTTGGGTTTCTCTGTGTCTCACTCCTGGAAGAAGTTGTCCCAGCCCTCTGGATTCTCGACGGGGGTGTGACCAGTGTTTCTTTTGGGCATCATTTTTAAGGAGCAGCTCAGAGCAGAGACACCGAGATTCCAGTAACTGCTACAAACACAGACAGCTTCTTACACAGCTCATTTTTTACTCTACACGCCTGGCTCCTGGTAACATTGTTCTAGGGGTGAAAGTGATGGCTGAAACACCACTGCTCAGACTAGGGGTCAAGCCCTGGCCCACAGACTCTCATTGAGAGGTACTCCAGTCCCTAGATGTACTTTCCTGGAAATTTCAAGCTGTCGATACACACTTTTGAGAAGAAGCATCCGGACGCACGTTTCTCATACTTCATCCTGAGATAAGATGACCAGACACAGGATGACCTGTACCCTTTGGGTTAGTTGTGCCAACACTGGTTTACAGCAACTCAGAGAAGCGTGATGTATACGGCTGCCCTGGGTGAGTTTGGAAGCGGTTTCTGATCACCTTCTCTTCCTGACTTCAGAACAATGTCATTTACCTTGTCCCCTGTGGAATGACTCCCGCTCTGGTTTCTAATCAGTTTTGGTTCCAGGATGTGTTCTAAGCAAGGAGGAGGTGACCTGCGGGAGGGAGTGTCTCTGCCTTCCCGCCTTTGACATCTAAGGAACCTTATCACACCCTGAGCTGACTGCCCGAACGTGGGAGGTTTTAGTTGACTTGGTCGTCAAGCCTCATCCCCTGTATTGTGTACTGCAGCTGATATTTTGAACTTAGAACAGGCCTTTGTATTAACAAGCAAAACACTTTCTGACCTATGAGATGTCACTGGTCCTGATTCCTCTTCCTCGTCATCACCCCTCCCAGCCAGGCTTTCACAGCACTCTGCTGAACTTGGACTAGACCTGGACATGCACACAACCCCTCCCAATCCTTCCAAAGCCTTGTCATCTTCCAAGACCCTGCTTTACACACAGAAAATAAATAAAAATGTACTTCCATATAACCACCGCATGGAAACTTTTGCAAAAGATAAGGCATTATTCTCATTGTGAAATAATTCACGTTAAGGAGGAAAAAGCCAAACACTTCATCTGGACATTTCTTGAGATAGCAAGTTAGCCTGTGGCTGTCTTCAGACTGATTTAAGAGCATCACTTTAGTCCACGACTCATGATTATTTCCTGCTAATAAATGAGAACTTTTTCACTTGGATTTCTGTAGAGTCACCACTTCCAGTGGAGTTAATTGCCAGGTCCCCTACAGGGCCTGCAAGGACCAGAGCCGGAGTCTCTGCCCCATCTCCCACCTCTTTCAGTCTCCTTCACTTATTGGAGCCCCAGGTTTGTCTCTCTATCTTGAACACACCGTGTTCGTTTCCTCCTCAGACCCTTTGTGCTTGCCATGGGCCTGCCTGAACTTGCCTGTCCTCCAAGCTTTGATTATGGATTCACTCTCATCATTCTCATCATCCAACAACCCTCCAGGGGCTTCCCCCAGGCCCCCATTAATATCAGCTCCCCACCGCTCAGACTCCATTCCATTCCCTCTCAAATCCAAGCCATAATCCCAATACCCATTTTTTTTTTTTTCATGGAACTTTCCCCTAAGTTCCATTTGTCTTGTTTACTCCCAGGCCCTCCCAGGGGACACCTGCTTTCCTGGTGTCATCTTTAACTTCTCTCAAGAGTGTTCCAGTTTAAATATGATATTATACTGGTATTATATGTATCACTTCTAGAAATGACATTTGTTTATTTTCCTATATCCTCTGTAGATGTCTCTTCACTAGAATATAAGAATAGGAGAGGAAAAAATTACCTTTGTGCCAGGTAATTAGACTCCAGGGAGGCAAGAGTGAATACAAACTGTGAGAACACAATCAATTATTTTTTGACGGAACCAGTTAAATGAGACGAATGACAGGTTCCACATCAAGTGTTTGTATCTAGACATATGAACAAATGTAAGTGAAGATTTTGGATCAGGTTTTATTTTACAGTCATGTGATCTCCTGCTTCAAATAATATATGAATAGGGATTATTTCAGTCATTTGGAGGAATGAGATTGCAAAGAAACTGTCAAAAACTCATTGGCAAAAAACCTTGCTTGGAAATGTTGCTTTAGCTACATGGCATGAACCTTTTTAAGGAAGTCAGTGATTTCTCCATGAGCAGCTGGAGTCTTCTGCATCTTTGTCAATTTTTTCTTTTCAACATCTGGCCTTGGTACATGACAGCTTATTCCAGATAATTTAGGCAATATTCTTGCACATAGCCATAATGCTCACTTTTGTCTCTTTTCCAGCAAATAAAATATATGAGAGACATCACAGTCAAGAAAATGAGCAGAACACCTCTGTCTGGAGATTATGAGGAAAAGATAAATAATATTATCAACTAAAAAAAGTCTCCAGTTTTTATTCAAAATTATACCAGAATCTTTCAGGTATTTTCCACTTGGTTTCTGAGTTTGGGGAACTTGAATCCCTTGAGAAAGACAGCCTCTGCTGGTGCAGGGTCTGGGAGAGCGGAGCAGACTGGTCTCTGTCACTAATCTGTGCACCACAGTTTACACTCTTTATACGAGCAGGAGGCAGAGAAGCCTCAGGAGACAGAGAGCAGTGCACGGTTAGCATTCATCAGCTCAGCTCAGCTCAGGCGCACAGGCGTGTCCGACTCTCTGCAACCCCAGGACCGCAGCACGCCAGGCCTCCCCATCCATCACCAGCTCCTGGAGTCCACCCAAACCCATGTCCATCGAGTCAGTGATGCCATTCAGCCATCTCATCCTCTGTCGTCTCCTTCTCCTCCTGCCTTCAATCTTTCCCAACATCAGGGTCTTTTCCAATGAGTCAGCTCTTCGTATCAGGTGACTGTATGGGAGGAGTTTATTGATCCACAGACAGGACAGCGATACTGGGGTCTCTGCTTGCTCTTGCACATGGATGAAGTTAAGAACAGATTTTGCTTTGAGAAGATAATCCTGGGTGGGAGGGTGTAGCTGAGGTTGTGTCTTAACCCTCTCCCATCCCTTTGACTTGGAAGCTCCAAGCAGCACACCATCTGCCTCATTTCGTGTGAAAATGTGGTCAGTAGCAAAGACCATTTGTTTTCAGTATGTGTAAAACTGATAAAATAAAGATTGACCCAGAGAACTATTTAAACCTGTATTTATGTCTTTCTTACCTCAGAGATGATTTATCCACTTCTACGTGCTAGACCCAGCATCGAATGGATACTTCAGCAGCTGATGTGGTGAACTGCAGAAGACCATGGTGCTCCAACACTACAAGTCAGAACTGTCCAGAGAACTGGCAAAATCATACACAGGTTTAAAAGCAGCCTAGAAGTGGGAGCATGGGGAAACCCAGCTGAACTTCATGCCAATAAGAGTCCAGCCCTTCCTAGCAGAGACTGGGGATACATCCATCCCTGGCTCGCTTCTCTTTGCTCACTGTGTGTGGGATGTTGCAGCCCCCTCTTTTTTAAACTTCTGCCGACTACAAGTTGGCACTTGCCTTCTGCCTCTACAAGTATTAAATCATGAGTCGCTACATCCTCTGACCTTCAACACCCCCTGGAAGGAGTCCAGGGTGGAGGTCAGGAATGAGGCCCTCTGCATTCTGGGAGAAGCTGGCAGGTCTTCAGACAGATATTGCCAGGAGAAGACTTTATGAGCCCGATTCTTGCATCTCCCTATGTCTAGAAAAGCACTAACATCATTAATGGGGACATCAGCTCCTCATGACTAGCAGCCAGCCTCTGCCCCTTCACTAAAATAACATTTGCAACTGACCTGCACCCTGCCTCTGTGGAGCAGTCTCTCAGAGCTATCTGAAATGCTGTCTCCCAGGCTACAGTCCTCATTTTGCTCTCGAGAATGCTAAACTGACAGCTCTCACATTGTGCATTTTCTTAGTCAACTTTTCATCACCCCTATGTTGGCCAACGAATTGATGCTTTTGAATTTTGGTGTTGGAGAAGACTCTTGGGAGTCCCTTGGACAGCAAAGAGATCAAATCAGGCAATCCCAAAGGAAATCAATTCTGATTGGAAGGGCCGATGCTGAAGTTCCAATTCTTTGGCCACCTGATGCAAAGAACTTACTCATTGGAAAAGACCCTGATGCTGGGAAAGATTGAGGGCGGAGGAGAAGTGGGTGGCAGAGGATGAGAAAGCTGGGTGGCATCAGTGACTCGATGGACATGAGTTTGAGAAAACTCTGAGAGATAGTGAAGGACAGGGAAGCCCGGCATGCTGCAGTCCATGGGGTCGCAGAGAGTAGGAGATGACTGAACAGTAACAGCAAATGTGGGCTGAGAAGATGGCTTGGGATTCTGAGAATTCCCAGTATGGAGAAATCCACACTATGCATCACATCCTTCTCATGGGACCTTCAGAGGGCAGATCACGAGGCTGAGGAGGTGCTCCTGATGGGCAGAGCGTGGCACCTTGAATAGTATGAGCGTGGTCCTCCTGGAGGTCTGGGGATGTGCAGGAAGGCTGAGGGAGAGTCCTAGGGCACAGTAGCTTCTGTCTGGAGGCAAAGCAGCAGCAAATCAAACCTGCTCCTTTTGTAGCAGGACGGGGAGATATCGCCAAAGGCTCAGGAAGTGGCTGCTGGCTTGTAAAGCTTGGAATTTCAGAATCTCTCCAATTCTCAGTTGCTAAACCTTGTTGAAGGGACTTCCCTAATGGCTTAGTGGGCAAAGAATCAGGCTGCAATGCAGGAGACACAGGAGATGTAGTTTTGATCCTTGGGTCAGGAAGATCCCCTGGAGAAGGGAAATGGCAACCCACTCCAGTATTCTTGTCTGAAAACTCCCTTGGACAGGAGCCTGGCAGGCTACAGTCCAAAGGGTTGCAAAGAGTTGGACATGACTGCCACTAATCACACACCAGCCTTGCTGAAGGGGCAGTCTTGACCCTGCCCTCCAGGTCTGTGAGGCCAGGGGTGGGTGAGTCTAATTCAAGCCGCAACACAACCCAGACTCAGTGCCATACAGATACGTTTGACTCAGCATCCCACCCTTTCCAGGGGGAAAGCACTGTCTATTTTGCTGTTATTCAGTCGCTAAACCATGTCTAACTCGTTGTGACTCCACGGATTGCAGCATGCCAGGCCCCTCTGTCCTTCACTATCTCCTAGACTTCACTCAAATTCACATCTATTCAATCAGTGGTGCTAGCTAACCATCTCATCTACTGTTGGCCCCTTCTCCTCCTGCCCTCAATCTTTCCCAGATTGATAGCATAGTCACAAGAAGAATTTTTCAATTTTTTTAGCATAGTCAATGAAGCAGAAGCAGATGTTTTCCTGGAATTCCTTTGCTTTCTCTATGATCTAGCAGATGTTGGCAATTTGATCTCTGGTTCCTCTACCTTTTCGAAACCCAGCTTGTACATCTGAAAGTTCTCAGTTCATGTACTGTTTAGGCCTATCTTGCTGACAAAGCATCACTTCAAAGGTGCATATAGTCAAAGCTATGGTTTTTCCAGTAGACATGGATTTGAGCAAACTCTGAGAGTTAGTGAAGAACAGGGAAGCCTGACTTGCTGCCATCCATGTGGTTGCAAAGGGTCAGACATGACTTAGAGACTGTACAACAGCAACAACATAATGAAACTCTGCTGCTGCTGCTGAGTCGCTTCAGTCGTGTCCGACTCTGTGCGACCCCATAGACGGCAGCCCACCAGGCTCCCCTGTCCCTGGGATTCTCCAGGCAAGGACACTGGAGTGGGCTGCCGTTTCCTTCTCCAATGCATGAAAGTGAAAAGTGAAAGTGAAGTCTCTTAGTCGTGTCTGACCCTCAGCGACCCCCTGAACTACAGCCCACCAGGCTCCTCCGTCCATAGGATTTTCCAGGCAGGAGTACTGGAGTGGGGATAATGAAACTCATACACAGCTAAAGCAGTGCTGAGAAGGATATTTATAGCTTTGTACATGCAGATAATTGATTTTCCTTTTCCTCCTTTTCTGATGAAGCTAGGAACAGAAGGGCATCTTCAAGTCAAAATAAAGGAGAGAAATTAAGAGCAGAAATCAATGAAAGAAAAACTAGACAAAAAAACCCAGTAAAATCAAAGTGGACATGTTGATAAATATTTACAAAATTAATAAAAATTGGATCATATTTTCTTGCCTCTTTGCTTGTCTCTTTAATGTTTAAAGTTTCACTTTGTACATTCTATGTAAAAGAATAATTGAGAAGTCCATAATAAATGTTAACATATACAATATAAAAAGTGAACAATATACATAAGCAGATGAGAAATTTTAGCAGAGAAATGAGAGCCATAAAAATAAATGATGGAAATTCCAAAGTTGAAATGAGACATAGTGATTTAATATTTGAATGCACTTAATAACAGAGCTTCAAAACGTGTAAAGCAATCACCAAGTCAAAATAAATAGAAGAGAGAAATTAAGAACAGAAATCAACAAAAGAAAAACTAGACAAAAAACAGTAAAATCAAAGTGCACATGTTGAAAAAGATTTACAAAATTAATAAGCTTCATTTTAGATTAATCAATAAAAAGTGAATAAAACACAAATAACCAGTATGAGAAAGTTTAAAGGACCTATCAGTAAATATGAAAAAAGATAAAAATGAAATATTGTGAATAACATATGCAATAAAGTCAATAATATAAATGGATAAATTTGACTAAACTGAACGCAAGAAGACATGGGAAATCTGAAATTATATATACATATATATTTACATTTTTTATATCAGCCATGATTATTCCTTGGAAGGACTGATGCTGAAGCTGAAGCTCCAATACTTTGGCCACCTGATGCGAAAAGCTGACTCACTGGGAAAGATCCTGATGCTGGGAAAGACTGAAGGCAAAAGGAGAAGGGGGCGGCCAAGGATGAGATGGTTAGACAGCATCATGGACTGAACGGACATGAATTTGAGCCAACTCCAGGCAATCATAGAGGACAGAGGAGCCTGGCGTGCAGCCATGGGCTCACAAAGAGTCAGACATGATTCAGTGACTTAACAACAAAAACAATTCACGCTTATAAAAGAAATATATCAACAAAGACAGCTTGATGATGTCATATAACTACAGAGAATGCAGGATGATGTCAGTAGCGAGTTCCATCAAACCATTTAAAGAAAAACATTACCAATATTGCACATTTGTTTTTTCCAGAAACACGAGGAGGAGGAAGTACTTCTCAATAGTTTTATGAGGCTGGCATAACCACGAGGCCAGAAAACCGACATGACGTTGCTAGAAAAGAAAATTACAGATTAAAATCCTTTGCGAGCATGATGATATAAACAGACAGCAGTTTTTAGAAACTACTTTATTGATGTATAGGCAAAAATTTACAATGTTGCATTAATTCCTGCTGTACAGCAAGTTGATTCAGTTACGCATACACGTGATTTGCCATAGGATATTGAGTGTAGTTCCTGTGCTATACACTTGGACCTTGCTTCTACCCATTCTATGTAGAATCGTTTGTATTTGCGAACCCCCGTCTCCTACCCCATCTGTCCCCAGTACCCGCTTGGGAACCACGAGTCTCTTCTCTGTGTATATGAGTCTGTCTCTGTCTCATAGCTAGCTTCATCTGCATCACATTTACGTTCCACATGTAATGTTGGTGGTTGTTGGTGTTCTTATCAATTTATAGGAAGAAGATCTTTTCTGGGTATGGTAAGTTTCTACATTTTTATGTTTTGATATTTGTATCAAATATTTGATATTTGATATGATGTATACAGTTGCCACACTCAATGAATGATCTACTAAAGATGTGTACAGTTTATTATAAGAAACTTTTGAACTGTGGTGTTGGAGAAGACTCTTGAGAGTCCCTTGGACTGCAAGGAGATCCAGCCAGTCCATTTTGAAGGAGATCAGCCCTGGGATTTCTTTGGAAGGAATGATGCTAAAGCTGAAACTCCAGTACTTTGGCCACCTCACGAGAAGAGTTGACTCATTGGAAAAGACTCTGATGCTGGGAGGGATTGGGGGCAGGAGGAGAAGGGGACGACCGAGGATGAGATGGCTGGATGGCATCACGGACTCGATGGACGTGAGTCTGAGTGAGCTCCAGGAGATGGTGATGGACAGGGAGTGTGGCATGCTGAGATTCATGGGGTTGCAAAAATATGGACATGACTGAGCGACTCAACTGAACAACTCAGTAAAAACAAAATGAAGCAATTGTGAAGATGATATAATTTCCATCAGGGAGAAATGCTGGTAGAGTCTTTATGGACACATGTCACTTAGTAATAATATGTGTGAACTGTTTTATTAAACACTTTAACCTTGATGCTCTAATTTAATTCTCATAATAAATACATCGTTTGTGATGTTATTCCCAAACTCAGGAGGATAATTGGTTTATTCTAGGCTTTCAAGAGTGAGTGTACAGCAAAATTGTGACAGAAACTCAAGTTTTTCTCTCTTAGCTTTTGCTTTTCCATGAAACAATACTCTTTTGTTGCACTGTTCTTACCTCAGAACACTCCTGCCGTAGCAACATTCGCTGTGGAGGTCTCTGAAATACCTGCTTTGTTCTGAACCTCTGAACTTTCTTGGCTCAAATTTGAAATGACAGGCTTTAATGCAGAATTATATGTTATAGCAGTCATGCATGCTGACTTATGATTCACTCAATTATCTGAATTAAACTATTTTCTTTGCCTTCACTGTTGGACTTTGAAGCTCCACTAGAAACCCATCTACCCCTTTGCCCAGTCTGGGATAGGTACTTCCACGTGCCCCCAAAATATCATAAGATCTCCCCCACCATAATATTTATTACGCAATGCTGTATTTTTCTGTTTATATGTCTGCTTCTATGCAGCACTGATCTCAGAGATTTCCTGCTTGTGGGAGAAATCGTTTCTTATTCATCTTGAGTCCTAGGGCTTATTATAGTGTGGGACACTCACAATCAGTCAATAAATACTTCCTGAACAACTAAACAAATGGGTAAAATGCCTCAGGAGAAGCGGTCACCTCTCTGGTCTGTCATAACTCACCACAACTACATTGATACATTGATTACTAATTTGTCTGGAAATTAAAGTGATATTTTCATTGTGCTGTTAAGTGCAGCATTGTTCAACCTGTTTGCTTATCTGCCAACATACAGCCCAGGGCAGAAATTGCGTTCAGCTTTGTTGTAGGATTTATAGCAGTTGGATGTAACTGAGCGACTTCACTTTCACTTTTCACTTTCATGCATTGGAGAAGGCAATGGCAGCCCACTCCAGTGTTCTTGCCTGGAGAATCCCAGGGACGGGGGAGCCTGGTGGGCTGCCGTCTCCGGGGTCACACAGAGTCGGACACGACTGAAGCGACCTAGCAGCAGCAGGGGGTTATTGGAACATGGTAGTTGTTCACTTTCTTGGACAAATAAATACATTTTTATGTTGACTATGTAACTTACATACAGTTCTACAAGCAGTATATATATATTGTTCATACATTATATGCACGTATATTAATTTAAACTTCTCCATACTTCTCTTCATTGACTGTGATTTTTGTCACTTGTTTAATAATTTCTTTTCTCCCTCAACGCACTGTCTTAATTTCGGGGTAAGATTTGAGGGTTTGATTTTTACATATTGATACCTAATTCATTAATTTTTTTTTTTCTGTCGGTGGTGTGACATAGGTATCAGCTTTTTAATGTGGGCATAAGCAGTTTTCCCAGCTCCATTTATTGAATAGCTTAGCTTTTCTCCTTTGATTTGTAACATCCTTTATCAATGTCCTATAATTAATAATTATTCTCCTTTATGTACGTTGGTATTGATATCAGTGTTTTCATTGCTACAGTTTCCTAAGTCTTGATACTTAGTAAGAAGGGGCTTTCCTTATAGCTCAGTTGGTAGAGAATCCGCCTGCAATACAGGAGACCCCAGTTCAATTCCTGGGTTGGGAAGATCCCCTGGAGAAGGGATAGGCTACCCATTCCAGTATTCTTGAGCTTCCCTTCTGGTCTAGCTGGTAAAGAATCTTCCTGCAATGTGGAACACCTGGGTTTGATCCCTGGGTTGGGAAGATCCCCTGGAGAAGGGCAAGGCTACCCACTCCAATATTCTGGCCTGGAGAATTCCATGGACTATACAGTTGCAAAGAGTCAACAGCACTGAGCAACTTTCACTTTCACCTAGTAAGGGATTTTTTGTTCCTTTTCTTTTTTCTTCTTGATCTTTCCTCCTAGAGGTTTTTTAAAAGAAAAGTTCTCTTTTGATGAAGCTCAAGTTTGTTTCTTTTTTTCCCCCACTTTAATAGTTTCCAGTCTATATGTTTGCCTTATTTTTCAAGCTTATTAAAGGCTTAATCTAAGCTTTTAAGTTCTTAAGACATTTACTTTGAATCTTTTCTTTGTGGTCGCACATATTTCCCTTTCCATTCCACCGTAAATGATTATCATGTAGTATGCTTTTCGCCGTTCAGTTCCAAATACCTCATGGTTTCCTGTGTGAATCCCTTACCTCAAGTTATTGAAGAGTGTCCATGTAAGCCTGTACTTGTTGCTGATTTCTCATTACTTGAAGCTTTGCTCTGAGAATCTGATCTGAATGTGTATCAGATGCCTTACACTCCAGTGGGAAACAGATGTGGCTCTCAAGTGGGTAATTGAGGAAGGTTTAATGAGGAGGCTATTCATAAAAGTGCAAGCAAGGCCAAAGGAAAGCAAGAGCAGTGGTTGAAACACTGGAAACCCAACAAGCTGGGGGAGCCATCAGCACCCTCAGGACTGACGTTTAGGGAGAGGAAAGTTGACCAGGAATCAGATAGCTGCTCTTGTGCAGCAGAGGGTTTCCTGACGGGCCGTGGTCAGGCGGAGAAACTCACTTCAACCTGTAATGATATGCTGACCCATCACAGAGGAATCCAGGAAAGAAGTAATCTCACTCTGTTCACCAATCCAATCCTTCCCATTCATGTGAACCAACCAGAAGCCAGATGGCAAGTGAGCCATGGATCAAGTCCATCCAGTTCAGCTTCCCAGGGTATGAGGCAGATCGAAGAAAGCCAGAGAGTGGGTTTGGATGGCATAAGGAAAGTGTCCAGCACAGTCCATCCTTTCTGTCCCCTCTGAACCTTCAGGTATCCATCTGTCATTCAGGTGAAATAAACGTTCTCTCAACACCGGGGACAACAAAGCTCCATGAGCCTCCACATCTATTAAGGTGTGAAGTCAATATCCCAAAACTAAAAGTTTACCACCTCAAACTGCCCACCATCAACGGCGTGCTTTTTCCTGATCTACAAAATCGTCAGTTTGGACATTAGTAGCAGTAATCAATTATCCTTCAGAAATCGTATACATCAGAACAGGCACAAGCTAATTGCACAGGGAACTGGCTCATTTGCTCACCTGGCACCTGTGCCATTTCTGTCTGCAGCTTTGCCCTCAGCACACACCTGTGGCCTCATGAGGGTTCACTCTGAAAAGTTAACAAAGAGGAATGTCCGGTTTGCAGACGGATTTGCATCATGAACCCAAATGTACTACCATTCCACCTGGAGATGGTAGACTGGAAAAAAAAACACAGTGATGATGGGAAATCCCTTGGTGCCTTGAGGTCGAGCACAGTAGGGTCAGTAGGAAGCCAGGAACTGCTCACCAAGGTGAGGGTTGTTACTGGCAGAAGATGGCATGGCTTCAACCCCAAACCCAAGGGATTATGTAGTGATTATTTCATTGGGATTTTTCAGTTGCTATAAAATATATTATCTGCCTCACACATAGGAAATACACTTCATGGGAATGAAGGGTATCCCAGATACCCTTGCATGTCTTGACACACAGACCATCTGAAAAGACAGCTTGGACTACTTCCTAGATATTTCATGGGAGTCTAAGCAGTAGATTTTCTGGCTCTTTACTCTCTTTCTGCACCCCGCCCCCCAAACTGGCCATCTTATGGCTTACTCAATAATCATGTTATAGGATCATGCTTCATATCCTGGCTCTCAACAAACAAAAAGTCCACCAACAGTTGTGTCTATTCCTTTGAAACGGGTGCTACAAAGTGTCACTATATATCCTCAGCTTAGAGGGCATATTTTGACATATCTCATCTCTAGACACTTTATCAGTATGGTAGGTCTCCAAGCTCATGTGGGCTCATCTCTTACCCATCACCAGATCCACTTAGCACAATGTCATCAACATGATGCAGTACTGGCTGAGATATGAAGACATTCAGTCCCCTCTGGTGTGTCCTAGGACCCGAACAGGAGAGATGGCTCGGGTGGGTGTGCTGACGCTCCTGCCANGGGGGTACTCTTTCTACCCCCTTCTGATGTCTATGTCAGAAGCTTTCTCTATCTCCTTTATACTTTAATACAACTTTATTACACAAAAGCTCTGAGCGATCAAGCTTTGTCTCTGGCCCCGGATTGAATTCTCCGGAGGCCAAGAATCCTGGCATCGTGATTCAACAACAACCTTTCAGAAGGAAACTCCATCTTGCACTCGGCAAACTTTGGACTACCTACCTATCTGGTAACCAAGCCTCCCCAATGGATAAGCACCAGACCAGGCTGACCTCGTACCTAGACTCCCCAGAGCCAAAGAGAATGCAATAATCCACTATATAATCAATCACTTTCTGTAGTTCTAATAGTGTCCGTTGATATGAACTACACTGCATGGCTAGATGACCTTTAGAATATGAATCATGACTGTAACCTGTTTGTATCTTTTCCTAACATTTTCCAGAGCAGACTTGAGAAATTTGGGGATGTGGGCTTGGGCATGCACACTTCAGGTATAAAAGGTCGTCACAAAGATTGGTCAGGGGTCCTTGGCTAAGGAGGAAACTCTGCCTGGGACCCGCCGGTGTAATAAACTGCACTCCACTATCCACGCTGTCCTGAGTGAGTTTTGCTTCCCAGGGCGTTTGGTTCTAACAATAATACCTCATGATGTCAACATTTCTTCCATCACTTGTAAAGACAACTTCATCTTGGGGTTTCCCTGGTCGTTTAGTAGTTAGAGGGGACATGGATTCAATCCTGGTCAGGGAACTAAGATCCTGCAAACCTTGGGGTGTGGCCAAAACAAAACCAAACAACAAAAAAAATTCCCCTTTGTCATAAGCAAGTGGATTTCCAGTCATCGCAAACCATCATCCAACAGGCAAGTAGGTCCTAAAAAGATGAAGGGGGCGGGGGAGGAAACGGGGCTCAAGAGGGAGACTGAGGGCCCTCCATTTGGTTTGGCCCTTTTACAGCACAGATTTGTTTGATCCTTTCTAAAATTTTTATTTATTTTGGCTACTTGGTGGTGTGATATCTCAGCTCCCCGACCAGGGATCAAACTCGCGATGCCTGCAGTGGAAGCCGGGAGTCCTAGCCACTGGATCGCCAAGGAAGTCCCTCCACGAAGCACAGATTTTAAATCCCTCCCTTCCCTAAGGAAGTGTTCGTCCTCTAAGGGGGGGAAAGGGCGGTGCCTCCGGCTTCCAAGCCAGGTAACTTCCNAGTTGGTGAGGCCATCCACCCATCTCATCCTCTGTCATCCCCTTCTACTCTCACCTTCAATCTTTCCCAGTATCAGGGTCTTTTCCTATGAGTCAGTTCTTCACATAAGTTCGCCAAAGTATTGGAGTTTCAGCTTCAGCATCAGTCCTTCCAATGAATATTCAGGACTGATTTCCTTTAGGGTGGACTGGTTGGATCGCCTTGCAGTCCAAGGGACTCTCAAGAGTCTTCTCCAACACCACTGTATGAAAGCATCAATTCTTCAGCGCTCAGTTTTCTTTATAGTCCAACTCTCACATTCATACATGACTACTGGGAAAACCACAGCTTGGACTAGATGGACCTTTGTAGGCAAAGTAATGTCTCTGCTTTTTAATATGCTATCTAGGTTGGTTATAGCTTTTCTTCCAAGGAGCAAGTGTCTTTTAATTTCGTGGCTGCAATCACCATCTGCAGTGATTTTGGAGCCCCCAGAAATAAAGTCCGTCACTGTGGGACCCCAAAAATGATGGACATCACGGCCTGATTAACTGTGCGACAACCCCCAGTCATCTAGGACTCATCTGGGTTTTGTGCCCATCAGACAGGTAAGGCGGGTAAGGCGGGCATAGCTCCCTCCACCCTGCAGGCTCTTGTGCCGGAAGCCTCCGGGCACGTGCTATCGCTCGTGGCTGACCACACCGGCCGAGGAGAGCTGGTTCCTGGGGCTTCCTGCTGGCTTCTTACAAAGACTTTACGGCTGTCACCCCCACAGGCCAGGGGACCGCGCGGGGTTCTGATGGTGGCCAGGCTTACCCGCTCTCAGCACATCTCCAGGCCTGGGGAACTAACCACCAAGTGCGCTCATTGTTCCAATGACTCCCTGTGACCCAGAGTGAGACCGAGACTACCGATTGCCTGACCTCCGTAAGCCCTCCCAGGACTTATCATAGCTTTCTTGTTTTAAAATAAAGCTTTTCTGATAATCAGTGCAGAGCCAGACTCTAATGCTCTTCAGAGAATTCCTTGCCTTCCCCTTTGGCCAATGAGTAGTCATGCTTGCAAAGTGGTTCCAGGTTTCTTAGAAATCATTTCCCGCGTATTCCCCATGGCTGCACATGAGATTGAGGACAAGAAAGATAATAGAACACCTATCACACCTGGGTTGAGTGGCTTTGGTGGAACATTGGCAGGGCAACCGACTCCAGTATTGTTGCCTGGAGAATCCCATGGACAGAGGAGCCTGGTGGGCTACATCCGTGGGGTCACAAAGAGTCGGGCACGACTGAAGCCATAAAGGTGCTCCCAGCCTTGCTCTTTCTGGCCTTCAGGGTTTCTATTTCTGGTGGGCTCATTCCCCACTCCACATGGCTGGGCTTCAAGTAGTTGTGAACACAGGTGAACAAGGAGAGAGGTGGAAGGGCTGTAGCCGGAAGGAGGAAGATGGGACACCTGGGGGTGTCAGAGTTGAATAGAGTGGGCAGGGAGTATCATTTTTTTTGCTTGGCACACAGAAGTGTGATGGAGAGGGCTATGGGGATAGGATGGGGGAGAATCTTGGAGAAGATAAAAAGGGATGTGAGAAGCACTCTTAAGGTTTAGAAGTTAGATTACCTTTAGCTGGCTTCTTGGGTGGTGCTAGTGGTAAAGAACCCGCCTGCCAATGCAGGAGATGCAAAAGACGTGGGTTCAATCCTTGGGTCAGGAAACTCCCCTGGAGAAGGAAATGACAACCCACTCCAGTATTCTTGCCTGGGAAATCCCATGGACAGAGGAGCCCAGCAGGCTACAATCCAAGGGACCTCAGAGAGTTGGACACGACTTAGCAACTACACCTCCTCTTCCTAGGTTTAGCAGTCTTTGAGAGTTACCAGTGAGGATGGAAATGAATTCCTCTCTAATTAATTTCCTTTCTGTTTGTACAATGCTTTAAATAAATCTGTGATAGAGTTCTCCAGTGTGAACCACATGGGTCATAACTTTAATAGCACCTCTAAGCGACGATTTCTGGGTCCTCGCTGAAAGAGATTCCTAGTTGGGGGAGAGGGAAGGCTGGGGGCCATGACCCTGAGTGGAGGAAGGCCCTGCAGCATCACTGGGGCAGGTGAGGTCGCGGCAACGGTGCTGGATGCCAGAGTCACGCTCTGTCTCAGCTATGCTCATAGCCTGTCCTCCTCTTCACCTCTTTCTGCCAAAGAGCAGAGAGGAATGTCTCCCCTTTTGCTCTCTGAATTGATCCAGAGAAGGTGGCACTGCCAGGCTTGTGGGTCTGTAGGGCCTTGAGGCGGTTGCCAGGAGGCAGTAGCCTCTCTTCTCAGTCACAAACATAGCAGGTCCCACCTGGATCAGAGGTGAGGGCTCAGGTGACCTTTGGGAGCTGGGAGGCAGAGAAAGATGGAGACCAAGGAGCCCTTTCTCTAAGGATTCTGATGTAGGGCTGGGGCGTTCTGATCTCAAGCATCTAAGAAGACACTAGACGACCTCCCGTCAGGCAGGTGGGGATCAAAGACTCGCTCCAGAAGGTATTTGGCTGGTTCCCCAGAAAACGCCTGATCTCCAATGATTTAGTTCAGTGAGTTTCCTGAAGGAGGGTCTCCTGTCTCTCCACCTCTTCTTAGCATCCAGCGTGTGTTTAATTTTCAACCTGTCTAGTTAGTGATTGAATTAAGCTTGTGACCTTTGCCGAGACACTGCGTTTAGAGACAAGGAACCAGGCCTTCATCTCGGCCCTCCTCCTACCTGTGTGTCCTTGAGAAAGGACTTCTGTCTGAGTCTCAGCTCCCCATGTGCAATTCACTTGCAGAGGGAAAGCCAAATTCTACTGAATGCCAGGCCTCGGTTACAGATGCATGTGTCTGAAAGGAAGAAGAAACTATGAATGAGAAATCCACCTTTCTCGTTTTAGTGCTTTAGACCTTTTTTTTTTTAAATCACTGAGTCGTATCCAACTCTGTGTGACCCCGTGGACTGTAGCCCGCCAGGCTCCTCTGTCCATGGGATTCTCCAGGCAAGAATACTAGAGTGGGCTGCCATTTCCTTCTCCGGGAAATCTTCCCAACCCAGGGATTGAACATGGGTCTCCTGCATGGGAGGTGGACTCTTGACCGCCTGAGCCACTAGAGGGTAAAGTAAATTTCTTATGGGAAGACACCTAGAGATTTGCTAATGACCCTCGAGGCAGAGCTGGAATAGTAACCGAGTGTCTGAGCTGTGGGTACATCATGTCTGGAGAGCCCGTCCACTCAACTTATATGCTGGATGGCGGCTGGCGTGGTGGATGAGGAGGCTCATCTCTTGGTGTAACAGACCAGGGGTGTGGCCTGGTTGGTTTCACTTTGAAATCCCCCAATTCTCCCTGACCACCCTCCTTGGAGGATGCTAGATGTTTGTGAATTGATCAGATAGAAGAATGACCCATACGTTCTAACTCATGAAAGTTGTCTCAGTCAGGGACGTTTATTGGTTTGCTTTCTGGGTATGTACACATGCGGGCTCAGGCGCCTCTGACTCTGCGACCCCACAGACTGTAGCCCATCAGGCTCCCTGTCCATGGAATGTGCCCGGATTTCTAAGTGAAGTGAAAGTGAAAGTCACTCAGTCATGTCTGACTCTTTGCAACCCCATGTCTATCCAGTTAGAATAAAATAGAATAGAATTCTCCAGTTAGAATACAGGAGTGGGTAGCCTTTCACTTCTCCAGGGGATCTTCCCAATTCAGGTATCGAACCCAGGTCTCCTGCATTGCAGGCAGATTATTTACCAGCTGAGCCACTGGGGAATCCCAAGAATACTGGTGTGGGTAGCCTATCCCACCTCCAGTGGAACTTTCTGGTCCAGGAATTGAATCGGGTCTCCTGCATTGTGGGTGGATTCTTTACCAACTGAGCTATCAGGCTGAGCTATCAGATTTCTGGGAGATGCATGCAAATTCCAGCTTTAGGGAAAGTAGGGATTTTCATAGGCATACGTAATCATCTCCTAAATCACAGAAAATCTTGATTTATCCAACCTCAGCCTGGTGAGCCAGGAAGAGTAAATATTACTTTTTTAAGGTTTTAGTTGTAAGATGAGGAAATAGAGCCTCAGAGGGGTGAAGTGATTGCCAAGGTCATGCCTGTGTTTGGCAAGAAACAGCATTCCGTACCCTGACCACACTGCCCTTTCTTCACCGTGTCACCTCCCTCATGACTTGTGGAGTGAATGATGATGGATAAGTGTCTGTTCATGAATGTTTACGGTGGGTATCTCTGCCCTCTGCTTTAATAATTGAGGGGGAAGGAGCCTTTCAATTTGGCCTTAAGAAAGACAGACACCAACTAGGGTGAAATTAAGTGGCTGAAAATGCATTTTGAGATACTTCACCTGGAGACATGCTACTGACAGGTAAATAAAATGAATGTGGAGAACTCTTTCCTGTCAGTAAATAACATAGCTTTTGGGCAAGTAGGTAAGTTCAAGGAGATTGTCTTTCCCAGATATGCTTAAAAAGTTCAGTACATGAATAATTGAGCAACTTCCTGGCACACTCAATATTTATTTGTAAGCCTGCTCCAGGCAGAAAAAGAGGAAAAAAAAAAAACATTTTGAAAACAAGTTTTGCATTAGCTAGGAGTTTGTTTGTTTGCCAGAAGAATACTTAATTATATTTGCAAAGGAACATATTGGTGTGTCATGATATTTTCTTGTGGACATATTGATGTGAACTATATTAGACAAATTAGAAGGGAGATGGGTAAAAATCTGAATCCTGTGTGCATGTGTGCACTGCAGGAGACCAGAAAANTTAATTATATTTGCAAAGGAACATATTGGTGTGTCATGATATTTTCTTGTGGACATATTGATGTGAACTATATTAGACAAATTAGAAGGGAGATGGGTAAAAATCTGAATCCTGTGTGCATGTGTGCCCTGCAGGAGACCAGAAAAGAACTTGAAGAAATCTGTTTGCACATCGATTATGATCCTTATTACAGACTTACAATCCTATAGAGTAAGAATTGCTTTTGCACTAGACTTTTCTCTTTCCAGTTAAGCCAGTGGCCAGTTTGGGAGGGGAATAGAACCTCACCAGAAGTGGATGTTCAAAAACTGTTGAATAAATGTTTTGTTGGTTTGCCAACTGGTCCCTGTACCCAGAGGGCAATAGGAAATAGGGAAGAAAGAGGCAGTCACTCCAGACTGACAGGTGGCAGTTTTTTAAGAATTTATTTCTAACTGGAGTATAATTGCATTCTTGGAGGACGGCATGGCAGCCTGCTCCAATATTCTTGCCAGGAGAACCTGGTGGCCTACACTCTATAGGGTCACAAAGAGACAGGACTGAAGCGACTGAGCACAAAAGTGCGTTATAATGTTGTGCTGGTTTCTGCTGCACAACAGTGTGAGTCAGCTCTGCTGCTGCTGCTAAGTCGCTTCAGTCGTGTCTGACTCTGTGCGGCCCCGTAGACGGCAGCCCACCAGCTTCCCCCATCCCTGGGACTGTCCAGGCAAGAACACTGGAGTGGGTTGCCATTTCCCTCTCCAATGCATGAAAGTGAAAAGTGAAAGTGAAGTCGCTCAGTCGTGTCCGACTCTTAGCAACCCCCTGGACTACAGCCTACCAGGCTCCTCCATCCATGGGATTTTCCAGGCAAGAGTACTGGAGTGTGGTGCCAGTGCCTTCTCCAACTTTACATATACATATATCCCCTCCCTGTCGAGCCTCCCACCCACCACTCCCCATCCCACCCCTCTGGGTCATCCCAGTTTAACTAAATGGGGGGACTTACTTATGAGGTTTGTCTTGGCACCACTGTTGAGTAGATCTTCACTGCAGATGGTCTTACACCATCTCTCTCCCGGCTGCATGCTTGGAAAGGTTCTCACTGTGGGAAACGTGGGCAGACACACCCTCCAGTGATGGTGGAGGGGGAGGAACCCCCACTGCCGGCATCTACCTTGAGGGTCAACTCATGGTTATGTCCCCTTGATGACCTCCTCCAACACGTTTCCCATTCTAAACACTCACAATGTCATCTTTCTGAATCTAAGTTGTTGCTATGTTCAGTCACTCACTCAGGTCTGACTCTTTGTGACCCCATGGACTGCAGCACGCCAGACTTCCCTGTCTTTCACCATTTCCCAGAGTTTGTTCAAACTCATGTCCATTGAGCCAGTGATGCCCTCTAACCATCTCATCCTCTGTTGTCCCCTTCTTCTCCTGCTCTCAATCTTTCCCAGCATCAGGGTCTTTTCCAACAGGTCACCTCTTCACATCAGGTGGCCAAAGTTGGAGTTTTAGCTTCAGCATCAGTCCTTCCAATGAATATTCAGGCTTGATCTCCTTTAGGATGGACTGGTTTGATCTCCTTGCAGTCCAAGGGACTCTTAAAAGTCTTTTCCAACACCACAGTTCAGAAGCATCAATTCTTCGGCGCTCAGTCTTCTTTATGGTCCAACTCTCACATTCCCACACAACTGATGGAAAACTAAGTTACGGGCATAAGAGAAGCAGAGGCCACTCTGTCTGACCCTGGTCTAGTGGGGTAGGAAGTCCCATCCAGAGAAGGCCAGCACTGCCCATTTTTGTTGGGTCTTCACGAGCTGGCTGGGTCTGAGGAGGAGAGGCTTCTGGTGACCTGGGCCGAAAGGCAGGACTCAGGGAGTTGGCACCAGGGGTCTGGGAGATGGACCCTGCATTTACCATCATACATGTTATAAACTCCTTCAGACCTGGAGGTCTCACTGGTTGTGCATTCATTTTTTGGTTCACTGAATGAAGAGATTTTGAGCACCTTTTATGTGCTGATGCTGTTCTTGATGTGGATAACAGCGGGAAGCGAAAGAGACAGCCATTCCTGCCCAAGGAGGGCTCACAGTCTAGGGGGCAAGGTGGGCAACAAAACCATACAGGGGTGTGTGATCCAGTGTGAGTGGAGGCTCTACAGAGACTCACCGTGAGATGCAGCTCCCTGCCACTGACTGAGCGTTTGTGAACCGGGATCAGTCAGTCACCTCTCCCGGGCAGGAAGTGGACTTCAGTCTCCCAGAACCGCGCTCCTCGCACAGGAAATCCTCCGGAGGGCTGCACTTATTTAGACCCTGGTTAGAAAAAAGTGACCTGCTTCGTTTAAATAGCTTTAAGCAAGTGCAACTTAGTTTTTTTCATGGGTGGCCGTTCAAATACGGTGCAGGCGAGGTAAGTTTCTTCAGTTGTGTCTGACTCTTTGCAACCCTATGGACCATAGTGCACCAGGCTCCTCTGTCCATGGGATTCCCCAGGCAAGAATACTGGAGTGGGTTGCCATGCCCTCCTCCAGGGGATCTTCCCAACCTAGGGATCGAACCCACGTCTCTGACGTCTACCTGCATTGGCAGACGGGTTCTTTATCACTAGTCTCACCTGGGAAGCTCATTAAAATACAGTCTGGTGCTAATTCAGGGCTTTGGCAAGAAAACTGCAGCAGAGGATGAGACCCGAGAAAACCGCTGGTCATACTCTACTGGCTATCACAGACTCTTCTCTTCATCTCATCCCCTTCCCCCCTCTCTGTCTCTCTCCTGCATATTTGATGCTGTCTTATAGGTTTTCATTGGGAAAAAAAAAAATCAATGCTTGGCTCTATGTTCTTGGTTCAAGTGTTAATTCCATTTGGCATTTTTCCTTTGATCTGAATTGAGGTTTGTGATAAGTGTGGCAGAAAAAAATAGGAGGGAGATTAGAAGCGTTTCCTACCAATGTACTTTCTTCTTTTCCTTTAATTTTTTTTTTTTTTTTTTACTTTTTGGGCACTCTGCGGGGGATGTAAGATCTTAGTTCTCGAACCAGGAATTGAGGAAGGAATCTTAACCACTGGACCACCAGGGAAGTCCCAACTGATATATGTTCTAAAAAAAAAAATAAGATGAAGTATTTGTGCTGGCTATTCTTCATCCCTGCCCTTGTCTCCCCTTACTCCTTCTCCTTCCCCCTCCCTATCCTCCCCTCCTTCTTCTGCCTTCTTGGTCTTCTCTGCGTGCTCTGGGTTGTGTGTGTGTGTGTGTGCGTGTGTGTGTGCATCTCCTGCTTGCTTGTCCTGACACTGTACCTTCATGTTCTGGCACCAGCTGGGGAGAGGGCACGGATTTGCTTTTCTGCCACACCTCTGGCCCCTCTCTTGGTGGGGCTTCTGGCTGCAAGTTTGAGCTCTGTTGGGTGCCACACCCCCTCCAACACAGCTCATGTTCTCGCCAGGATGCCAAGTTCCTTTATTCCCACCCCCTCCCCTCCGCCCATTTTTGCCTGTGTCACGAGTCATGCGGGGTCCAATTCTTTGACCAGGGGTCAAAACTGTGCTTGCACCATGCTTTCCTGCACTGGAAGCGCAGAGTCCTAACCGCTGGGCCACCAGGGAAGCCCTGTGGTCCTTCCCTCCCCTTGGTGTCTGGGAATGATAATTCCTTCCCATGGCTGGCAGTTCTCGGTGCTCCAACCTTCTAAGGTGGTTCACTTAACCCACCCCACCCTCTACATACAGTCTCTATGGGCAACTCCCCACAGAACATGCCTTTTCTTTCTGGGTGGGCCCCTGACGGATATTGTAATCTATGTCAGTAACTAAGCATTGAATATAAAACATTGCTATGTGGGGAAAATTAATTATTTAAAGGGAAAAAAGAACAGAGTGTAACTTAGGTATCCTGTTTTTCCTTAATCATCTTGCATTATTGTCTAAATTAACCCTGCTTTCCTTCTAGCTTCAACAGTTCACATATTCACAACTGCTCAATTTTTTATTTCAGATCAGAAACTCTCCCCAAAGGCTGTATTTGACTCTGGAACATCCCAGCATCAGACACATTTGACATCGTCAAATCTTTCCCACTTTGGCTGAGAGTTCAGACCAGATTCCCTGTTTCCTGATGGGAACTGCCGGAGAGGAGTCAGCCGAGGAGACCGAGGCACAAGCAAACATCCTTAACAGGAAGTGGAAAGTGTGACCTTGACCTGCGGAGACTTGGTGAAGAAGTTGGCAACTGTGGTGGGACCTGCAGAATGAGTGGGCGTGAGTGTGTCGTCAGCTCCCGATGACCTTTGCCCTCTGCATCTGGAGAAGGGCACCAGGAGCCGAGGTATCCAGGGAGACTGGAGTCACAGTGAACTTGGAAGAGGGGTGGGGAGAAGGCAGTGCCAGGGAAGCCGAGGTCACCCTCTGTCACCTGAGCTCCCAGCCTGCTGTGATGACAGTTTCCAGAGGCTCTATTTCCCTCACCAAGAATGCCCTTCACTCTCCCTCCCACTGTGAACAGAGCAGGAAGGTCCTCTACCTGCCCACGGAGAACCTATTATTAGGAAAGAATGCTCTGAAGGAGATGATTTTCACTTCTCATTGTACATTTCACGTCTCAAGGGACAATTTAGGGATCTACTGGTCTAAATCTACCATTCAGAAAAGAAATGCCTCTGCCTTTTCTTAAACATCCTTTGCTTTTTAAAATGTAGAGTTTGGGTTAGTCCTATAATCTGAGTGATCATCCCACTAACCCTGACACGTTGCCTCTTTCGGCCTGAATCCTGCTTCAGTTCCGAAGTTAAGCTCTGATGCATCTGTTTGACTTTGGAGGGTGAGGAGAGATTTCATGAGGATTATTTGAAAGCTTGAGTGTGAGGTCACAGCCACCTCATCCTCTCCTTCAGCTTCAGCTTGTGGCCTCACTTCCCCCCTTCTGTCTCTGGTTTCCCTTCAGTCTCTCTCCCAGTGAGGCTCGATCTTCCTCAGGCCTCCTCCCCACCTGGGGTGCTGGTCCCACTGGCCTCAGGAAGGGATGTCTTTCCAGCCCTCGAGAGTGAGCCTCACCAGCATGGCTTCCTGGTGGCCTTGGGAATGGTAAAGGATCTCCATGGAGAAGAGAGTGTATGACACAGCTGAGCATTGAGAGAAACTTCAAGAGAAATTCAAAGTGGACCCTGAGTGGTTAGATCTCGGGCAGATGTGGAACGTCAGAAGCAAGGGTGGTAAGAAGGATGAGGCCAGAAGGGCTGTGTTACTAAATCAAACCTGGGTCCATTCGCTTGCATGCAGGGAAGACAATCTACTGACACTGGGTTTGTAGTGAAGGAAAGTACAGTGTTTATCTGCAGGCATTAGGGAAAAGTCCTGAGCTTCCCGATGGCTTTCAGAGAAGGGGTTCAAAGGCGGGGGGAGGCAGGGCTGCAGGGGTGGTGATCAGCTCGTGTACAGTTCTCGGATTGGTTGGCATCAGTGTTAGGTTTCAAACATCATCAACCTTCTGGCTTCAACCAGTCTAGAGTGTGTGTTCTTGCCATCAGTGATTTTCATCTGGTGGGGGTCTGATTCCTGTAAAAATCACTTAGGAATGTATGTTGGTCCTTTATTCATGTATTTCAAAGAACTGTGAGTTTGGTAATTCTGCTATGTGGCTGGTTGGTGTCTAAATGGACTTCCTTGGTGGCTCAGCTGGTTAAGAATCCATCTGCAATGCAAGAGACCCCGGTTCAGTTCCTGGGTGGGGAAGATCCCTTGGAGAAGGGATAGGCTACCCACGCCAGTATTCTTGAACTTCCCTTGTGGCTCAGCTGGTAAAGAAACTGCTTGCAATGCGGGAGACCTGGGTTCACGTTCAGTCCCTGGTTTGGGAAGATCCCCTGGAGAAGGCAAAGGCTACCCACTCCAGTATTCTGGACTGTATAGTCCACGGGGTCACAAAGAGTCGGACACGACTTTCACTTTCACTTTTTCATTGTCTAAACTGGTGCCAGTTCCTCAGCCTGATAGCTATTCTTTATTTCTACATCTTCACATTCCTAATCAGTAGCTCCTGATCAACTTTTGAGACTCAAGGGAGGCTTGGGAGACTAAAGCAAATGTCTTTTCCTTCAAAGAACTGGAATCCAGGGACTTGTATGTGGTTTAGTTTGTCTGGGGGCTGCACGATCACTTCAAATTCAGATACAGTGGGTTTGTCCAACCCTTGGGTTCCGGGTAGAATAAACCTTCTCAGATCTGTCTCCCCAGCAGCCTCCAGGTTGGTGTGAAATTCTATCTTCATCACACATCAAGGAATTTTGGGTTTACACGCATGCGCTCATGGATGACCGTGTGATAGCGTTTGTCGTGTCTGTGTTAGTATCCAGCACAGCTCTGTGGGAACGAGGCACTGGGGCCTGCTGGAGAACAAAGCAAAGCAGAGCTCACAGATGCTCACCACGGTGCCTCCACTTGGGACTGATTCCCGGCCAAGCTCGCTCTTTTCCATCAGGACTCAGGGCATCACCCCGAGCAGCAAACAACCTTTCCCTCGCTCCTTGAGAAGAATTTGTTTACTGCTCCATTAGACAAATTCGTGTGGAGCATACCAATTAGGAAAACACAGAAAAGTAGAAAAAAGCAAACACTGCTCATCATAGTTGACTTTATATTAATCCTTACCTTAAAAAAAGAAGGCTGGGGCCTTCATGGGTGATTCAGTGGTAGAGAATCCGCCTGAGAATGCAGGAGATGCGAGTTCGATCCCTGGTCTGGGAGGATTCCCACATGCCTCGGGGCAATGAAGCCCAAATGCCACAACTACTGAGCCTGTGCTCCAGAGCCCGTGCTCTGCAACAAGGGAACCCACAGCAATCAGGAGCCCCTGNTCCCGCTGAGGCCCTGGCCGGCTGCTTCCTCCCCTGCATCCCGCACTGCCCGGCCCCGGCGCCTCAGGCACCCTGCCCCGCGGAGCGTCCCGGGGCGCCAAGCCTTCCCCAGCGTGCGGGGCAGAGCCTGCTCACAGCCGCTGCCCGGGCTGACTGTGGTGTTTATTCCCGCGTCTCTCCTGGCGCTCAGCGCATCCTGATGAGTGCAGAGCGGGCGCCGCTGGCGGAGACCGGCCTCCCGCTTCTGCCGGACCCCACTCCACCTAAGCCTGGCGTGTGACCTTGTGTGTGTGTCTGCTGGCATGTTGCTTGCTGTGTTTTTGTGTATGTTGCAGTGTGTTTTGTGTGCGCTCTGTATGTTGTGTGTTTGCTGTATGGTATGCGTGTGTTTCCTATCTGTTGTGTATGTTAGCTGTGTGTCCTGTGTGTGTGTTAACTGTGTGTGCTGTGTATTGTAGATCATGCGTGTGTCTGCTGTGTGTGTGCTGTGTGTTGCATGTCATGTGTGTGTGTTCTGTGTTTGCTGTGTGTTGTATGTCATGTGTATATGTTAGCTGTGTGTTGTGTGTGTTGGCTGTGTTGCGTGTGTTGGCTGTGTTGTGTGTGTTGGCTGTGTTGTGTGTGTTGGCTGTGTTGNTCTCACATCCATACATGACTACTAGAAAAACCATAGCCTTGATTAGATGGACCTTTGTTGGCAAAGTAATGTCTCTCCTTTTAATATGCTGTCTAGGTTGGTCATAGCTTTCCTTCCAAGGAGTAAGCATCTTTCAATTTCATGGCAGTGGTAATTCTGGAGCCCCCCAAAATAAAGTCTGCCGCTGTTTCCACTGTTTCCTATCTATTTGCCATGAAGTGATGGAACTGGATGACATGATCTTAGTTTTCTGAATGTTGAGCTTTAAGCCAACCTTTTCACTCTCCTCTTTCACTTTTTTCAAGAGGCTCTTTAGTTCTCATTCACTTTCTGCCATAAGGGTGGTGTCACCTGCATATCTGAGGTTATTGATATTTCTCCCGGCAATTTTGATTCCAGCTTGTGCTTCACCCAGCCCGGCGTTTCTCATGATGTCCTCTGCATAGAAGTTAAATAAGCAGGGTGACAACATACAGCCTCGATGTCCTCCTTTTCCTATTTGGAAATAGTCTGTTTTTCCATGTCCAGTTCTAACTGTTGCTTCCTGACCTGCATACAGGTTTCTCAAGAGGCAGGTTAGGTGGTCTGGTATTCCCATCTCTTTCAGAATTTTCAACAGAATTTTGTGATCCACACAGTCAAAGGCTTTGGCATAGTCAATGAAGCAGAAATAGATTATGCAGTATTTTCCTATTAAGACTGTGCTTTTGGTATCATGCCTAAAGGCTCTTTGGCCAGCCCTAAATCCTGAAGGTTTTCTCTAGTTTTCATAGCTTTTTAGTTTTATGTGAGCTTTAAGTATACGTGTGTGTGTTAGTTACTCAATCGTGTCCGACTCTTTGTGACCCCATGGGCTATAGCCTGCCAGGCTCCTGTGTCCATGGGATTCTCCAGGCAAGAATACTGGAGTAGATTGCCATTCCCTTTTCCAGGGGAATCTTCCCAACCCAGGGCTAGAACCTGGGTCTCCCGAATTGCAGACAGATTCTTTACCACTGAGCCACCAGGGAAGCTTTGAACATGTGACCTGTCGTGGGTTAATTTCATATTAGACTTGAGGCTTAGGGTGAAGTTTTATTTACTTGCCTACCATAGTTTGGACCACCATTATCGATTTTAAAATGCATGTCAGAGATTCTACGTTATTTATGTATCTCATTGAAATTACTCTCTGACCCCTTTCCCACTTCTAGAATTCTGCTCTGTTGCAGGTTATTCCCGAAAGTGTTGACTGTCGCTGTCACGTTCCTCCAGGGAAAAAAGCGATTTGAAATTCAATTTCAAGAAACGTCTCTGACCATAGCATTCATCTGCTTTGTTTTGGTGGAGTTGCTACGATTGTTACTAGTACACAGTCAGTTGCAACGCTTACCATTCTGTTGGCAGTTACTGAGCACACTCAGGCTGTCGCAGGGAAAGGAAAGAGAAGGGTTTTGAGGCTTCAGAAGATGATTTGCTGAAGGCCATGCTCGCCTCCTTCACACACGAGTAACTCAGTCTGCTTCCCAGACCCCTGCTAGAGGAGGGAACTGGAGATGTGGAGTCTGGGGGCCCTCCTGGCTCCCAGACCCAGACCTGGCCTCTCCTGACTGCTGGCTTTTCTGCTCTCTAGACCCTGCTCAGTCTTGTTCGATTTTCTCAGGAAAGCATGTTTTACTGAGAATTGAGTTTTGAAAACATGTTGCATGTTTATGACAAGAAATCTATCTTCCGTTAAAAGTTTAAACATGCAGGGTTTTTCACAGCCGGCGGCCTCATGTCCCCACACGAGGCACAACCAGTTTTCTCTTGGATGGTGGTGTCCACACCATCAGGCCCACCAGTTCAGGGCTACGCTAGCCGCTGCTCACACGGAGGCGGTGAGGGAGGCCCTGTGTCCCGCACTGGCACGCTGTGTAGACTGGCTCCCTGACTGACTGGAGTTTGCTCTTGAACTGTGATGTTGGAGAAGACTCTTGAGAGTCCCTTGGACTGCAAGGAGATCCAACTAGTCCNAATATTATATTTTTGAAAATCCAATCTCTACTCCAGATTTTTAATTTTTGCATTTTGGTATTTGTTGTCAAGTTTGTACATTTAAAAACCCAATCTTCAGTACCGAATTTTACCTGAGAGCAAGATTACTGGCTGGACCACTCTCTCCTCCTTTGGACTCTCCATTTTCTCCACCAGGTAGCCTCTGTCTCCTCCCTTCCCCTTCTCTGCTCTACCCAACTCTGTGAATCTCTGTGTGTTCCAGACAGTGGATAACACTCAGAGAACTGGTTACTGGCTGGCTCTGTCTCCATCCTTTTCATCTCCCCCTTTTATCCTCTTGACCACCTCTGTCTACTTCCTCCCTCTCCTCTTCCCTGTATAACTCCGTGAACATCTCTGAATGGTCCAGACTGTGGAGCACTCAAAGGAAGTGATTACTGGCTAGCTTGCTCTCTCCTCTTTTGATCCCACCTCATCTCATTCCAGTCACCTCTAACTACCCCCTCCCTCTTATCTTCTCCATGTAACTCAGTGAACCTCTATGAGTGATCCTCAAAGTGGAGAAACCTTTCATCTTTAACCTAGATGTTTTATCATCAGTGCGGTATAGATGGAGAAGTCCTGAGGCTATTGTAAAAATAAAACTGAAAACCAGAAACAGGAGGCTTAAGTCCAAATCCTGAGAATAGCAGAGAAATCCTGAATCCAGGGAACTTTATTTGATAGGAGCTCATCAAACACCTCCTACACTGAAACCAAGCATCACCCAAGGGCCAACAAGTTCCAGAGAAAGACATACCACGCAAATTCTCCAGCAACACAGGAACACACCCCTGAGCTTCAATATACAGGCAGCTCAGAACTACTCCAAAACCACTGACGACTCATAACCCATTACTGGTCACTTCACAGCACTCCAGAGAGAAGAAATCCAGCTCCACCCACCAGAACTCCAACACAAGCCCGCCTAATCAAGAAACTTTGACAAGCCACTGATACAACCCCACAGAGAGTGAGGAAACTCCGTAATAAAGAGAACTCCACAAATTCCTAAAATATAGAAAGGCTATCCTAAGCGCAGCAATATAACCAAGATGAAGAGACAGAGGAATACCCAGCAGGTAAAGGAACAGGAGAAATGCCCACCAAACCAAACAAAAGAGGAAGAGATAGGGAATCTACCTGAGAAAGAATTCCGAATATTGATAGTGAAAATGATCCAAAATCTTGAAACCAAAATGGAAGCACAGACAAATAGCCTGGGGACAAGGATTGAGAAGATGCAAGAAAGGTTTAACAAAGACCTAGAAGAAATAAAAAAGAGTCAATATANTGATTACTGGCTAGCTTGCTCTCTTCTCTTTTGATCCCACCTCATCTCATTCCAGTCACCTCTAACTACCTCCTCCCTCTTCTTATCTCCATGGAACTCAGTGAACCTCTCTGGGTATCCCTCAATGTGGAGAAACCTTTCATTTTTAACCTAGATGTTTTATCATTGATGCTGTATAGATGGAGAAGTCTTGAGGCTATTGTAAAAATAAAACTGAAACCCAGAAGCAGANTCCATGGAACTCAGTGAACCTCTCTGGGTATCCCTCAATGTGGAGAAACCTTTCATTTTTAACCTAGATGTTTTATCATTGATGCTGTATAGATGGAGAAGTCTTGAGGCTATTGTAAAAATAAAACTGAAAACCAGAAGCAGAAGGCTTAAGTCCAAATCCTGAGAACATCAGAGAAATCCTGAATCCAGGGAATATTAATTGATAGGAGCTCATCAAACGCCTCCATACCTACGCTGAAACCAAGTACCACCCAAGGGCCAACAAATTCCAGAGCAAATCATACCACACAAATTCTCCAGCAACACACCCCTGAGCTTCAATATACAGGCAACTCAAAGTTACTCCAAAACCATTGATGTCTCATAACTCATTACTGGACACTTCACAGCACTCCAGAGAGAAGAAATCCAGCTCCACCCACCAGAACNCTTGGCTGTGTTGTGTGTGTTGGCTGTGTGTTGTGTGTGTTGGCTGTGTTGTGTGTGTGTTGGCTATGTGTGTGTTGTGTGTGTGTCTCCTGTTCTGTCTGGCTCTGCAGTGTCACAGCCCACGCTCAGACCCTGGCCCGTCTCTCACTGGGTTGTGTCCCTGAGTTAGCTGGCATTCTCTGAGGTCAGGATGTTCGGGGAAGTGAGCCCTGGCCTGCGCGCGGCCCCCTGGTGGCCGAGGAGAGCCCCGTCAGGGCCACAGCCCGGGACCACCATCTCAGATACACTGACCCCCACGTGCCCCAGCCACGAGACCCCTCCAAGGCTTTTCTCCCCCCATAACCTGGAATTTCTTATCCTTTTAAAAAAATCACTTTTATTGAGTCATCATATATATGAAACAAAGTTCATTGACCTTACTGTCCAATCGGATAAGTGTATGACTGTGTCCCACCACGCCGGTCGCCACAGGGAACACCCTCTTTGCTCCACAAATGTCCTTCCTTGTGAAGACAGCTCTGTCCCCAGCATGGGCCCTGCGAACCACTGATCTGCTTTCTGTCACGACAGTTAAAACCTGTTGTAAAATTTTACAGAAATGATATCCGACCTGCAATGCAGTCCTGTTTAATGGCTGAGTAGTGTTCCATGATGTGAACATAACAACTTTATTCATTTACCAGTTCACGAACACTTGAATTTTCCCAAGATTTGGTGATAATGATGAAAGCTGAGATAAATATTCATGGACAAGTCTGTAAGCACTTCCCCTGAAAGCATCGAGAAGTGTGATTGCTGGACCGTTCAGCCAGTGTTTGTTTTACTTTATATAAAATTGCCAGAGTATTCCCAAGTAGGTGTATGACTTTGTGATCTCACCAGTAATGTGTGAGTGCTCTAGTGTCTGCACATCTATTTCTTATTGACTTGATACTTTTCACTTGATACATTGTTCTTTGCAGCCAAAGATGGAGAAACTCTATACAGTGGTAAAAACAATACCTGGAGCTGACTGTGGCTCAGATCATGAACTCCATATGGCAAAATTTAGGCCCAACGTGAAGAAAGTACGGAAAACCACTGGGCCGCTCAGCTATGACCTAAATCAAACCCCTTATGATTATACAGTGGAGGTGATGAATAGGTTCAAGGGATTAGATCTGATAGAGTGCCTGAAGAACTATGGGTGGCAGTTTGTAATACTGTACAGAAGGCAGTGATCAAAATCATTCCAAGGAAAAACAAAGGCAAGAAGGCAAAATGGTTGTCTGGGAAGACTTTACAAATAGCTGAGAAAAAAAGAGGAGTGAAAGGTAAGGGAGAAAGGGAAAGATATACCCAAATAAAGGCAGAGTTCCAGAGAATAAAAAGGAAAGACAAGAAGGTATTCTTAAATGAAAAATGCAGAGAACTAGAGGAAAACAATAGAATGGGAAAGACTAGAGATCTCTCCAAGAAAACTGGAGATATCAAGGGAACATTTCATGCAAGGACGGGCACAATAAAGGACAGAAACTGTATGGACCTAACAGAAGCAGAAGAGATTAAGAAGAGACAGCAAGAATGCACAGAAGGACTATACAAAAAAGGTCTTAATGCCCCAGATAACCATGACGGTGTGATCACTCACCTAGAGCCAGCTATCCTTTAGTGTGAAATGAAGTGGGCCTTAGGAAGCATCACTATGAATGAAGCTAGGGGAGGTGATGGATTACCAGCTGAGCTATTTCAAATCCTAAAGGATGCTGCTGCTAAAGTGCTGTGCTCAATATGCCAGCAGATTTGGGAAACTCAGCAATGGCTATAGGACTGGAAAAGACCAATCTTCATTCCAATTCCAAAAGAAAGGCAATGCCAAAGAATGTTCCAACTATCATACAATTGCACTCATTTCACATGCTAGGAAGGTAAAACTCAAAATCCTTCCACATAGGCTTGAGCAGTACATGAACTTTCAGATGTACAAGCTGGATTTAGAAAAGGCAGAGGAACAGAGATCAAATTGCCAACATCTGTCAGATCATAGAAAAAGCAAACCGATTCCAGAAAAACATCTACTTCTGCTTCATTGACTACGCTAAAGCCTGTGATTGTGTGTATCACAACAAACTATGGGAAATTCTTAAAGAGATGGGAACACCAGACCAACTTACCTATCTCTTGAGAAATCTGTGTGCAGATCAAGAAGCAACAGTTAGAACCTTATATGAAGCAATGGACTGGTTCAAAATTAGCTAATGAGGACACCAAGTCTGTATATTGTCACCCTGCTTATTTTAACTTATATTCAGAGTACATCATGTGAATTGCCAGGCTGGGTGACTCATAAAGCGGAATCAAGATTGTCAGGAGAAATATCAACAGTCTCAGATATGCAGATGATATTACTCTAGTGGCAAAAAGCAAAGTGGCTTTTGATGTGGGTAAAAGAGAAGAGTGAAAAAGCCGACTTAAAACTCAACAGTAAAAAAATTAACAAAAAACACTGAGGTCATGACATCCAGTCCCATCACTTCCTGGCAAATAGATGGAGAAAAAGTGGAAGCAGTGACAGATTTTATTTGCTTAGCCTCCAAAATCACTTTGGATGGTTACCACAGCCATGAAATTAAAGGACTCTTGATCCTTGAAAGAAAAGCTGGACAGCATATTAAAAAGCAGAGACATCACTTTGGGGATGAAATTGAATCTAGTCAAAGTTATGGTTTTCCCAGTAGTCATGTACGGATGTGAGAGTTGAACCATAAATTAGGCTGAGTGCCCAAAAATTGATGCTTTCAAACTGTGGTGCTGGAAAAGACTTCTGAGAGTCCCTTGGACTGCAAGGAGATCAAACCAGTCCATCCTAAAGGAGATCAACCCTGAATATTCATTGGAAGAACTGACACTGAAGCTGAAGTTCCAATACTTTGGCCACGTGATGTGAAGCGCCTGCTCATCGGAAAAGACCCTGATGCTGGGAAAGATTGAAGGCAGAAGAAGAAGGGGATGACAGAGGATGAGATGGTTGGATGGCATCACTGACTCAATGGACATGAGTTTGAGAAAACTCCAGGAGATCGTGAAGGACAGGGGAGTCTGGCATGCTGCAATCCATGGGGTCACAGAGAGCTGGACACGACTTAGTGATTGTAAAACTACAACAGTAACTAAACTGAAGACTTGGTTTGGATTTAGCTGCTTTTTACACACTCACTTTGAATGGCATCAGATTTTATGAAATGTTGTCATGTGTGTAGCCTACTGTCTGCACATTTTGGGTTCTCTTAAGTTTCTACTCCTGTGCTGTGAAATGAAAACTGCTTCAGGTTGTAACCCAGGATAATTATCAGGTTCATCTTAATTTTTTCCTGCTTTCAGGAATCACACTACTGTGCTGTCAATGTCCAGCGTCTGAAGATTATTGTTTCATATGTATTTGTCCAATTGTCTAGTTAATTTTTAGCGGTGAGATAAATCGGAAATCTTTTATACACATGATTGGAAGTGTGGGTATTTGTGCTGGGAAAATTTTAATCACTCAGTTCACTTTCTCGGGGAACAACTTGTGGAGCTGATGAGCGGTCACCCTGGTCTGTGTCTTGAGTGGGAGAGTCCCAGCTTCAATTTCCTCTTCTTCACAGGAGCCCACGTTTATGAGACTATTACTTTCTTAAAAGACTTGCTGTTGTCTCGTCATTTCCTGTGTCAATGTCTTTCCCCAAATGAGAATCAGCTGATTATTCTTCGCCGGTTGTCCTTAGTTTCTGTTCAATTTCTGCTTTCTGCTGACTCTTGGTTAATTCCATATTTATATCAAATTCTTATTTTCAAAACTGTCAGTGTTAACACAAATCCTAGACTTGGTAGCTTTGTTATGTCAACTATTTCTACACCAGGCACTTACAGAAATCAAAGCCTTAGAGAATGTCAGAATTGATGAGAGTAAGTGTTACCAATGACAGTCATTCGGTTTTGGAGCCAATAAAGTAAGCATTAAAGTTTATTAATTACACAAAAATGTTTCCTGAAGGATAGCAAATGTCAAGGCAAACTACCCTCTGTGGTGAGATTGTCAGGGTTGAGGGAGGGTCAGAGAGGGAACAAAAGTCATCATGCGTCCCTCATGTTTAGCTAAAGTTGCTGATGAACAAATGGACAAAATCGTAGAGATACATTTATTGTTTTTAGTTCTGCATCTCTGTGGTTTTGAGAAACATTTTTCCTTCCTGTTTACTTACCCATCATTTGAGGATGAGAACTCAGAGCGTATCTATGGGTACTGTCTGTGCTGTGCTTAGTCACTCAGTCATGTCCAACTCTTTGCGACCCCCTGGACTGTAGCCTGCCAGGCTTCTTTGCCCATGGGATTTTCCCAGCAAGAATACCAGAGTGGGTTGCCACTTCCTCCTCCAGGGGATCTTCTTGACCCAGGGATCACACCTGTGTCTCCTGCATCTGCAGGCAGGTTCTTAACCACTGAGTCACCTGGGAAGTCCATCTATGGATGCTACTATAGTGAATATTAAAGTCATTTGAAAAATATTTTGGAATAAAAATGTTCTTACAGTCAAGGAAGGTAGTTATAAATACCACCTAAAATCACATGGCCGTAATAACCTTCCCAGGAACGCCTAGACGGATGTCTCATTGAGTAATGAAACTGCGGCGAAGTTAACAGCCCTCGACCATCACTGTGCAGTGCCCCCTTGTGAACTTGAGACTATGAAACGCTTCAGCCATGTCAGTCTCCAACTGAAGACGATAACAAAATCATCCTTCAGCCCAACATGACGCAACTATTCCGTGTACGACCAAAACAGGCCAGCCCTTCCTTCTGAACGGGGTGCAGAGTCAGTCCTTAGGTGACGCCCCTTCTTATTCCTCAATATCCTGTAGGATAAACACTATGGTGTACAGTTCACTACTATTAATACACCGTGTGTGAGATGATAAGGGGGCGATAGAAGAAAGCAAAGCAACTGTTTTGGTAGCATATATACAAGCATAACAAAATGATGACGTTCTTATAGCTATTACCATCTTTATACCTACAACTGGTCACAGGCTGTCAGTTCAGTTCTGTCGCTCAGTCGTGTCCGACTCTTTGAGACCCCATGAACTGCAGCACACCACGCCTCCCTGTCCATCACCAACTCCCGGAGTTCACCCATGTCTCATGTCCATCGAGTGTAGTTCGTATTTATAACTAACTCATCCACTCTCGGGCTTCCTTTGTGGCTCAGATGGTTAAGAATCTGCCTGCAATGCGGGAGACCTGGGTTTGATCCCTGGGTTGGGAAGATCCCCTGGAGAAAGGGAAAGGCTACCCACTCTAGTATTCTGGCCTAGAGAATTCCATGGACTGTACAGACCATGGAATCATAAAGAGTCAGACACAACTGAGCAATTTCCACTTCACTTCATTTACTCTCAGCTCCAAATCCCTTCGCCTTCAGTGATCATTTCAGCCAGTCGTGGTCTCGCCTGGTGAAGTGTTCCGACCTTCATCCCCAAAGCCTCTGGGCTATTAGCCATCTGGATGGGATTGGCTTCTGGTGGTTTTCCACTGCCTTCAACTAAGGAATACGATGGTAATAAGAGGCAAAAAGGGATATTCTTTCAGATGTCTTCTTCTTCACCTCTGTTGTGTAACTGCTACCAAAGCTCCCTTTGAAGGTCAAGGTCATTCACCCCATCAATATGAGTTAGCCACTCAGTCATGGCCCACTCTTTGTGACCCCATGGACTGTGGCTCACCAGGCTCATCTATCCATGGGGTTCTCCAGACAAGAATACTGGAGTGAGTTGCCACGCCCTCCTCCAGGGGATCTTCCCGACCCAAGGATGGAGCCTGGGTCTCGTGCAAGGCAGGCAGATTCTTTACCATCTGAGGCACCAGGGAAGGAGTTAAAAGTGGCTGGATGGAATGTCAGCTTTTAGTTCAATGGAATCATTGTCCCGCTGTCCCCACCACTGATGCAAGCAATTGTTAATTTGGCATGAAGACCTCTAGATGAGCGGAGCGCAAGTTCGCAAGGATGGGGACAACAATTTTGCTAGTGGATCATTGTTGTTAATAAAAACTAGACTCACTCTTACTTCCATGTCTTTACTCCAGGACATATGAATCCCGGCTCTGGAAGAAATAGCACCATATATGAAAGGTGACTCAATGGAGTAAGACTCCTGGAGAACGCTGGCCCACCCTGCAGGGGATTGCTGCCTGGCTTGTGCTGCAAATGCATCTTCAAAATGCCTTTCCATCATCTGTCAAGCCAGCTGCTGCTTCAGGAAGGGAAACACGGTAAGACTAGTGAATTTTCTCTGAGGGGAGTCCCTTGACCAGAAGCAGTGCTGTGTGGAATGACATGTCAGTGGATAAGGGAGAAGCACTGCGTGTAAAGAAGGAGCGTCTGTGTCTAGATCTGGTGTTTGTTCTACTTATGACAAAGCTTTGCCTCTTCTAGAATGGAAGTGCCCAGTGCAGTCAACCTTCCAGCAGGTAGCTGGCTGACCACCCCGGGAAATGGTGCCGAATTAGTGGCTCAGTGGTCTCTCTGCTAGCAGGCTGGACACACAGTGGTTGATTATTAATCACATCTACAAAACACCTTCACAGAAACTCTTGACTAAGTAACTGAGCACTGTCACCCAACCAAGGCGACATGTCAAAAGGCCATCACGACCGAGGTCCAGATCCTTGGCTCTCACTCATGTCCACTAAGTAAAGATGATCTTTCATGCTTGTCCTAAAATTCTTTAGTTGTGAGAATGCTCTCTGCTAGTCTTCATGTAGATATCCTGGTAGAAATCTGAGGCAGGAGTTTGAGATCTGCAAATATAGAATGGATATGGGACAAAAAGGACCTTTCTGATTAAAATAGACATTGCATGCTCGGTTTATCTGGTAGATTTTAATGGTTTTAAAACTTTTGCGTGTGTGTGTGTGTGTGTGTGTGTGTGTGATTGTTGGGAGTGGGACAAGACTGACCTGCCAACAGTATGTACTGCTCTTTGGATCTTTTGGACAGTGTTCAAGAACCTCAGGATGGAAGAAATGAAGGATGACGTGTGGGCCAGGCAGGATCCATTAAGCCCTGTAGCTTCAGTGCAGTAAAGTGTGTGGTTGGCACAAGACAAGGAACATTATACACCAGAGACACAGAATGAGCGGAGGGCCCCGTGCCCAGTCCACAGTTCCTTCAAATTAAAATACTCAATACAGTCGAGAGCGTGAACCAACTTGAGCTCATGATTTCTGAGGTTGCTTTCTGCTTTGTTCTCTTCTGCTTAACTGGGGGTGGTGCTGCATGAGATGAGAGAAGGTTCAGGTTTTCTAAAGCTTTTGTCTTTTTGAGGATCTAACCCCAAATCTACAAGCTCTGCAGGTTGAANTCCACTCTTCTTGGTGAGCCTGGCCAGAGGTTTGTCTATTTTGCTTTTCCTTTCAAAAAAACAGCTCTTGGTTTTATTTTTTTTTTTCTATCTTTTTAATCTTTATTTTATTTATTTACTCTCTGATCTTTCTTATTGCCTTCCTTCTGCTGACTTTAGGTTTTGTTTGTTCATCTCAATAGACAATGAAAAAGCATCTGATAAAATTAGCCATTCATTCATGATAAATATTAATACTCTAGCAAAAGTGGGTATAGAGGGAACATATCTCAAAATAATAGGAGCCATTTCTGACAAACCCACAGCCAACATAATATTCAATAGTGAAAAGCTGAAAGCCTTCCCACTAAATTCTGTAACAAGAAAAGGATGCCCACTCTTACCATTTCTATTCGACATTGTACTGGAAGTCCTAGCCACAGCAATTAGACAAGAAATAAAAGGTGTCCAAATTGGAAGAGAAGACGTAAAAGTATCCTTATATGAAGATGACGTGATACTCTATCAAAAACTATTAGAACTGATAAATGAATTCAGCAAGGTATCAGGAAACAAGATTAATATACCGAAATCTGTTGCATTTCTTTTACTAACAATGAAATATCAGAAAGTATAAAAACAACTCCATTTAAAATCACACAAATACCTAAGAATAACCAAGGAGGTGAAAGACTTATACATAGAGAACCAAACACTGATAAAGGATGTCAAAGATGATTCAAGGAAGCAGAAAGATATCCCTTGTTCTTGGATTGGAATAATTTAGTTAAAATGGCCACACTACCCAAAACAATATACAGATTTAACGTGATCCCTATCAAATGTNTTGGTTTGGACAGCATTGTTCTGGAAGAATGTTTTTGTGTTGCTAACATGACATTCATCTTCCTCTCACTGATGGAATTCTCACCAAAGGAAAGTCTAGGGAAAGACTAAACCGTGTTCACACATATCACACATGCACAGGACACACACTCTCTCTCAAAAAATGAAGAGTAAAAGTAGATCGAGAACATAGTAATGGATATAAAACCCAAATTAACAAATAAGGAGGAGACAAGGTGACTGTTATTCTCTGAAGGCATAATTTCTGTGTTATGTAGACATCTCTATAAAATTAACAACAAAAACACTCTAGAAATTCATACAAGAATTTAGTAAGGTGGTCAGTTTTAAGATAAAGATGGAAATTTGTGATGTTTTTCTGTGTATTACCTATTTTATGAAGATCGTATGAAATAGTTATATTAGACCACCCCAATCATCCAGGACATGTTGAATCACTCAGCAGATGGTCTAAGAGGCAGTTATTTGGCTGTTTAGAAAAATAAATCACCTTAAAATTTCACCTCACAGCTAGCTATTAAAGGAAGTTTCATGTATGTTAAAGAGCTAAAGGAAATACATGAGATAGCCAAAGTCCAATGAACTATGTGAGAGACTGTCTCAGAGGTCTGGATGGGAAAAAAAATAATAATCTAAAAGCTGGGAAATAACTGAGCTTTGATTACATTAAAAGAGCTTCTGTAGATGGAAAAATACAAAAATTTAAAGACATCAGTGTTCTGTATTGCCAAGTGTGTAAGAGATTCAAAAAGATTTAGGAGATCAGTGCTTAATTGGCAGAGTATGATTAAGAAACCCTTAAAATAATCAACTGTAATGGCAAGCAAAATATAAATTGCATTTAAAAGTACTAATTTCTTGGTTATTGACATTAGTGCATTTCAGTACAGATGAGATTTTGAGTGCTGGAGATGGAGTGATAAGAGTCATTGTCCCATTCTCAGAGCTCAGAAAGAACTGAAATTACTTGTGCATTGAAGGAAAGGAGTGTACCAATAAGTAATAAGAACCTTGAAACAAGCATCCCCCTTTTCACATAAATTTAGCTTTGTGAAATATGCTNTTCGCATGAGGTGGCCAAAGTACTGGAGTTTCAGCTTTAGCATCATTCCTTCCAAAGAAATCCCAGAAAGGAGTCCTGCTCCCACTTGCTAATGGTCCTTAATGTTGCATCATCACAGGCACTCTGTCTTGGATGCCGTTCTGACTAATGAGACGGTTAGAGGATGAGTCCTCCTCAACCTGAAGGACGCTCTTCCACTGAGATCTTCGAAAGACAGATTAGACTTTGTGGTTATTGATTAACATTGAGCTTAACGTCAACCAGATCCCACATGTCTACATCATGCCTTTAAAGTCCTAGAGAGGCACTGTCAGCATCAATGTTGATTCTTCTCTCTTAAGCTTTTTATTTTTTTTAAGGTGGATCATTTCCAAAGTCCCGACTCAATTTGCTACACTATTGCATCTGTTCTGGGCCTTGGTTTTCTGACTGCAAGACATGTGGGATTCCTGCTCCCTGACCAGGGATTGAACCCATGACCCTTGCATTGGCAGGTGAAGCCCCAAACACTGGACCACCAGGGAAGTCCCTCAACACTGATTCTTAAAGTGACGATTTCTTGTGATGATGTTAATAATAATAAACAGTAAGGAAAACCTAACTGTTCTTTACTATGTTCCAGGCATTTTAAGCATCAGCTTTGCTTATAGGTGTTAACTCATTTAATCTTCACAATAATCTTTTGGGTTGTGTGTGTGTGTGTGTGTGTGTGTGTGTGTGCTTAGTCACGTCCGACTCTTTGTGGCCCCATGGACCATAGCCTGCCAGGCTCCTCTGTCCATGGCATTTCCCAGGCAAGAAAACTGGAGTGGGTTGCCATTTCCTCCTCCAGGGGATCTTCCTGACCCGGGGACTGAACCTGCATCTCTTGTGTCTCCTGCACTGGGAGGAGGATTCTTCAACTCTAGCACCACCTGGGAAGCCCTTGAGTTAGTTACTATTATTTCTCCTAATATTTAGCAGATGAGAAAACTGAGGCCAGGGAAGGTAAATGTGCTTAAGGTCACACAACCAGTGAGGAGCAAAGTCAAGATTCACACTGAGGGGGTTTGTCTACAGAGTCCACAGCCCTTGGATTGTTCTCACTAAAAACTCAAGTTACATATTGCTCTTTCTGCCCTTCAGGGCTCAGAGTGGTGGAAGGTACACCTTCATTTTATAAATTGTGTGAGAATAAAGTTACTGATCAAGAATCCTGTAATTACCCAAAGAAAAGCTTGCAATAATTGGTAACAGAGGACCACAGTGGATTCCAAGTCCATTTCCTCCAACTGTACGTGGACAAGAAGTTGGAACTCTATCTCTTTGGAGGACAGGCAAAAAGAGAGGAAATAGGATGGACAGTGGTCCAAACAAGGCATTCCTCCTACCTTACCCCATGGGGAGGATCCGTGGAGGAGACCTGCTTGCCTGAGACAACGAAACAGGCAAGGCCTGTGTGTGAGGGGTGTTCTGTACAGAAGCACCAACTCAGAACACCGCGGCATCCCCTGTTTCTGGGGTTTGTCCAGTAATGGCAAGTGAGAGCTGATCACATGAGCCAGACTTTCCTCCTTGGGGACACACAAGTCAGGGATGGAGAGGGGGCAGAAATGTGGAAGGGGAGTGGGGTCTTCCCTTCTCAGAGGCCAGGACAGTGAGGCGCCCTGCTAGGCGGCTCTCTCTGCCCTAGCCTGACTGTTTTCTCGACTTATGGGGCCCTCCTTGGTCTGTGGAAGAGGACCCAGTACTAGAGATATCCAGCAGGAATCCCTGCATCAGGCTGTTGGATGGCAGTTCAGATGCAGAGTCCAGGAGACTGGGACCCACCCAGCGTCGGGTACAGGCTCCACTTTCAGCATCCTTTCCACATGAAGCCCTCAGAGTGGTCCTGAATCAAGGAGGTTAACTTCCTGATTGATCATCAGAAAACTTTTCAATATCCTCTTGTTCAGTAGTTACGGTCTCCGTGGAGCCATCTAGTGAATGCCCTGTTTCTACTGTCATAATAAACAATAATTTACAATTCACTGGAGATCTCCTCCAAATTAGGTATTCTAGTGCCTATTGCCAGAATTGGTCACCCTTGAAATAATACAGAGAAAGTGGCCAGTGGTTAGAAAGCATGTTTCCCATTTATAATTTGAGTAGCTTATTTGTCTTCCCTAATTACCGCTGGAACTGTCAGCTCTTGGACTCCAGGAGCTGTCTGGTTCATAGGGTTAAATAACAATTTTTTTAGACCCTTTATTGGCTTTCTTTGCTTTTTCTTCTTCTTCTTCTTCTTTTTTTTTTAAGAATTCTGACAGGGCATAAAATGAATTTGCTAATTAGTTTTCTTTTCCTGACCTGCATTACCTTATTGCTTCAGTTTTTCTCCAATGAGGCCAGCCAAAGTTGTAGAGACCAACCAGAACTGTCAAGCCCACACAGCTTCTGAAGACCCAGTATTGAAAAGACAATTAAGACAGTATGCAAAACAAGCGGAGGTTATCCAACTGTTAAGCTTGGCCAGGTGGGTGGCCTGTGTCCCCTGAAGTGCACAAAGATAAAATGGGGATATATTATCTCTATAGATTTCTCTACCCACAAGTCCTAAGAACAGACTCTCCAATCTTGCCTGGAACACTTGTTTATAAAATGACCTAGATGTTCCAAACTAGAATCGGGGATGGAATCTAACTCCTATGTATTGCATGTAACAAACAGCACCGTGTGGTTCTTATCATGAGGGAAATTTTGGAAATTCAGGTCTAGGAGGATGATTCTAAGCTGGGTGATTACTTTTTGACATTGGAGTTCAAGACCTACTGCCCTAGAGGAAAGTGATAACAAATATAAAGTTATAGGAAAGATTAGACCAAATCTACTATAGTAAGATTTTTGTATCACCATACACAAACTTGTTTTTCTATTTAAAGGCATAAAATATTATATATTTATATCTGAAAGATCATCTGCTAAATCATTTAGTCCATTCTCAATGATGAAGAAGTTCTTTTCAAGGAAAAAGAAACTCACTATTTTTCTTTCCCCAAAGTAATAGGGTCTGCTATCCCTAGTCAAGAAAATCTAATTCTTAAACTTTCTGAAATAGCTTCCATAAAATAAGGTTTCTGGGATCTTGCCATATAACCACTAAATCATGATGTTCATGGATAGGGCTTGGAAATCTGATTTTGACCCAGAAGAATGAGGTCATCAGTCAAATTCAACAATCACTGGTCTATTCCACTTCTGTGCAACAGTTGAGTGAACTCAGCAATAGAATTGAAGTGATTCACCAGATCAAATTTGTGGGAAGCCTGCGATGGGCCTGCAGAGCTGAAGCCTGCTTGGTATGAGTCACAAAGAAATGCTTTTGTCTCTCAGAAAGTCTGATGGGGTGGTTCCCATCACCCAGAGTATTAGGAGAAGTCTGGAGGTTAGAGAAATCTCCTTCTCAATGATTCCAGGTCTTCATGCACCCTGCCATCCATCACCTCTACCCACTTGTTAATTAATGAATGAATTAATTAACCAATCAATGAATTATAATCTCTGAACAGAAAGAGAAGGATTGGAGCTGGAGAAAGATGACTGTGACATTGTAGGTGAGGAAATAGTGTCCTCGTGTGACTGGCTTACTGTGTTTTTATGGTAAAGTTTTTAGGACAAGTCAACATGAAGCTGAGCACGTGGGCATCTTATAAACCACTGAATTCTAGCTTTCCACCTCTAAAATGTTGAGAAACTAACTTCCAAAATGGTCCTAACGATTTTCATCTCCTTGGACCCATCCTCTCTCCCATGTTGGACAGAGACAGCTTGTGTCCCCAGGGGGATGTGGTGGGAAGGATGCGATGTGATTCCCAAGCTTGGGTCATAAAAGGCCTTGTGGCTTCTTCTTTGCTCTCTCTTGGAGCCTTGCTCTGGGAAAACCAGCCCCGATTTTGGATAGGGGCACTTAACAAGTCCTGTGGAGAGGTCCACCTGGTGAGGAACGGGGGCCTCCCACCCACAGCCAGCACCATATTGCCAAGGATGTGGGTGGACCGCTTGGGAAGAGCATCTTCCAGCCTCAGTCCAGCCTTCAGATGATGCAGCCCCAGCTGACATCTGACTGCAACCTAGCGATGGCCCTTCGGCCGCAATCCCTGGCTAAGCTTGAAACAAGGATTTATTGCTTTACGTCCAAGGTTGGGGTGACTTGTTATATAGCAATAGATGATCAACACAAATATGTTGAGTGATTACCCCACAAATGTGAGGCTGTCATATTTGCTATGTGATACTCACGGCTCTTTGGTGTGGAAGAGGTAGGAAGAAATACCGAAGATGAGATTTACGTGCTGGAAAAGTCAAGCCAGTGAGGTGTGTTACCAGCCATGAGGAGACAGTGCTTGTACTGCGTTTATATCATTTTTTGGATGAATGTAAATAGGCCATGGAGTGCCAATTTAGAAGGAATAGTGCGAGTCAGAGCAAGTGGCAGTGAGAGTCCTTGGCTCTGGGGGGAGAAAGTTTAGACATTCTCTTCCCTTTTCTGGTCTAAGCCATAAAACTACCCCTTTCTTGACTCCCAGGGGACTTTTCTATTCTTATGGAGACTTCTCTGTTCAGACGGGTTAGTAAGGGAAACCACTGTGCTGTCTGAACGAAAGGGAAAGCATATGTACACACATATATGTATGCACACACATGCACACACACGCACACACATACACACTACTTAAGCCAGCCATCTGTTGATGGGCATGCGGGTTGTCTCTGTCTCGGCTATTGTAAAAAGTGCGGGTATGACCGTTTGTGTGCATATTATTATTTTTTTTTAATTAGAGTATTCTCCGGATATATGCTCAGGAGTGGGACTGCTAAATCGTATGGTAACTTTATTTTTAGATTTGTAAGGAAACTTCATACTATTTTCCATAGTGGCTGTGTTAATTTACATTCCCACCAACAGTGTAGGAGTGTTTCCTTTTCTCCACACCCTCTCCAGCGTTGATTATTTGTAGATTGTTTGGTGATGGCCATTCATTCCGACTGGTGTGAGATGACACCTCATTAGGGTTTTGATCTGCATTTCCCATATAAATAGTGATGCTGAGCATTTTTTTCATGGGCCTGTTGGCCATCTGTACGTCTTCTTTAGAGAAACGTCTATTCAGGTCTTCTGCCAATTTTTTGATTAGGCTGTTGGTTGTTTTTTTTAAAAAATCAGCTCGGTTGCAAGAAGTGTTTCTATATTTTGGACATTAACCCCTTGTTGATCACATCATTTGTAAATATTTTCTTCCATTCTGTAGGTTGTCTTTTCGTTTTGTTGATGGTTTCCTTCACTGTGCAAAAGCTTTTAAGTTTGATTAGGTTCCATTTGTTTATTTTGCTTTTATTTCTTCTGCCTTGGCAGACTGATCTAAAGAAATGTTACGATGTATGCCTGAGAACGTTTTGACTACGTTAACGGTGGTTTTTTATTTCTCTCTCTTTTTCTATATTTATTAGTTGGAATTCTCCTGTGAGAAAGAACTGCCACTTCTTCCACTGACTTATTTACTCAGTTATTTATATTTTGTCAGTATGGACTCATGGATATCTATTTTATTCTTTGAATTATGACCTAGTACTATTGCTATTTATTTTGTTTATCTATGTGTTGAGTTGTTCTAAGTTTGCCCATTGGGAGACCTTTCAGGTTGGTCTCCATTCCATTTTTTGTGTGCTTTATTTGTTCGGCACTTTCTTATTTTATAGCTCTGCAAGCTGCTCCAGGCTGGCATTTTCTTTGTTCTAGTCCTGGAATCAAGCGCTTTACTAAGGAGCTTTGCTTTTGTCAACTGAAAACAAAAACAAAAAAAAAAAACCCAAACCAGAAAATGCCCAACCTTAAAGTTGCAGATTCTGTTTTATTTGGGGGCATTACTGCCTGAGAACTGTGTAGCCAGGGAGACAGCCTCTCAGACAGCTCCGAGGAACAGCTCCAAAGAGAAAGGGGGAGCCAGGATACGTGGGAGTTTTGCTGGGAAGAAAAATGTACTCAAAGATCAAAAGATTACTTCCACCGAAAAACCAGCCATCTAAAGTTAATGATTTTAGCCCTTTTCTATGTATAAGAGGGTGCAAGAGTCTGGGGTTATTGAAATTACTCCTTTGATGTGCATCTTAACCATCTAGGGCCAGTATCCTATTTCTCTCCATCCTGAGTTCCTCTTGGGGATGGGCTAGGCTGCAGTGGCTGTTGACTTGAAGGCAGGAATAATTTGTTTCTTACTGGAATGTCAGACAACTGTTTTGTCCACAGTTCTGTTTTTGTTTGTTTTTGAGAATAGTATTTAGAAGCCAAATCGTGGATGATAATTGAGGTCATTGTTGGAGGCGGGGGTGGTCTCTGCTGCTCCTAGCTGTCCTCAGTTGATATAGCTAAGAAAACATGCATCCATGTAACACATGCACATCTGTATTTATGCCTTTGTCTATTATATTAAAAGAAAATTGTGAGTCCATATTGATACCTCCAACCCGAATCCAGCACCAGAGAATGTTTTCTAGCCTTCCCCTCTCCTTATTTGTAAAGTCTTCTCTGGCAGTGAGACACTCCATTCTCCATCTGCAATGTCCTTATTTGTTTGACTCTAGAACACAAGGCAAGGTAGTTTCAGAATTCTTAACCCATGGGAATTTCCTTTTCTTTACAACCCACAAAGATCTTTTCTAGATCTGTTTATTCCTTTGCTTCTTCCTATCTCTGTGAAGATTATTTTCCAAATTATAATCTCCAAATGTCGATCATTTATTTCTGCATCTTGTGTGCTAACAGGTCCTGTTTCCCTGTGTGCTTTGCTGTGTTTCAACTTTGCACTATTTAGTGATGCTTCTAATAAATGCTTTCACTTTTTCTCTGGGACACATGGGGTTCTTTGTTCATTCTTGTGGACAGCTCTTCTTGGAAATTATTGAATTTTCATAGTCGTAACTCATTTCTCTCCTTTTTTACCGTCTGAGCCACCAAGGAAGCCCAGCCTCCTCTCTGCATGTCTCCTATTTATAAAATGAGGTGCTATGAAAATAGAGGATTGTTTCAAAACCCACAATGATATTTCTAAAAGACTTTCTCTACTCTCATGCCCTTTAAAATTCTGTTTTGAAGTCAAATTGCCTTGGTAAGTCTTAGTACAGGATAAATCTAAAGGAACTTGAGGTGATTCAACATGGGGGAAAAGTATATAATTTTTCCTGACTTCCACTCTATGGGAAAATATTTATATAGGAAGAGGGTATTTCAATCATCAAAAGTAATTCATGAGGAAATGATAAACTCTTCAGGAATATCAAAGTACTTTATGTTTCTAGTTTTATTGTAAATTCTCCAGGGCAGAAGCACACCCATGCCTGCCTTATACATGCACATTAATTAGCATGCAGCTACAATAATAAAACGGGATTAAAAGAGACGTTATTAGAAAATACAATATGAACTCTTAAATTAGTGACTTGCTAGTATTCAGAAAACAACCAGTGTTCACTAAAAGCTGATATTGCACTCAGTTTTTAAAACTGAAAGTCACAGTGGAAAAACCCAGAGGTTGTCTGCAACTGTGAGTACGGCACCTCCCCACGCTGGCCTGTGGGGGTCGCAGCTCACCGCCTGCTGTCCTCAGTCCCGTAGGCTACCTCGTTTCTGGAAACAGCTTGTTTCCATATCTGAGGTCAAACCAGCCAGTCCTAAAGGAGATCAACCCCGAATAGTCATTGGAAGGACTGATGCTGAAGCTGAAGCTCCAATACCTTGGCCCCCTGATGCCAAGAGCTGATTCATTGCAAAAGACCCTGATGCTGGGAAAGACTGAAGGCAGGAGGAGAAGGGGGCAGCAGAGGATGAGATGGTTGGATGGTATCACCGACTCGATGGGCACGAATCTGAGCAAACTGGGGGTAATAGCAAAGGACAGAGGAGCCTGGGGTTCTGCAATCCATGGGGTTGCAAAGAGTCGAACACGGCTTAGCGACTCAACAAGGATGTGTCTAAGAACTCAGACGTTCTTCCAGGGCACACTGTATCCTAAGGCATGAGGTTTTCACATCAATCATCTGTCTGCCACTCATTCACTCAGTGATTCTGCTTTGTTTTCTGTTGGGGGTTTCGTGCAGCCCAGTTATGATCTTTGAGGGATTATTTCCACCCTTGTGTTTGCACCCACTCTGCTTACTGGTGAACACCTCCGTTGGAGCATTTAATGCAGCCCTGGGGTGATGTCATGCCTTTCTGGGTTAGTCATGAGAGCGGAGGCAGGCAAGTTAGAGAAGCTGGCATTCGTTCGCGTCACAGCTCACCCCTCCCTGCCTCCCTGCGGGAACAGGACTCGCTGCAGGTGACTCTGCCCACTGCTCTCTGTGCTGTGGTGAGCGGGGGTGACCGTTCCTCTTTGCCTTGCCTCTCAAGGGTGTGAAATATTCACTCTCCCCAATCGACCTGCCACTCAACAGCTCCTGGAAAGAGACTGCGTTCCATCAAGGGACAGGATCAGTGAACAGGAATCTCAGGATCATCGAGCGGGTGGGATAACCATCACACAGGCTCACCTGCTCGGAATAAGTGAGCGTTGGATCTGAGCTCTTGGATCTGAGAAGCGTTCAGTGGACTGAGGGTGAGACACCTATTTTACTGCCCCAAATGCATATGCTTCGTCACATAGAGCCACTCAGACCTCCCCCAAGCCCTTATTTAGTCTCACTTTAGACAGGGTTTAAACACACTTCCTCGTTCAGTTTCACACTCAGAATCAGGGGCTAATATGGGAAACTGAGGGTGTAGCTTCTCTCAGCTTCATCACTAAGAGCCTGGGTGAACTCAAGCTAAGTATTCCAGCAGACTGGATGCGGGCTTTCTTATCTATAAGTGGTGGCTTGGGTGAGGTGACCGCTAGGGTCCCTCTCATGTAAACATCCTGTCTTTCTGAATTCTGTGAAAGCTCTCAGGGGCCAGCCCTGAGCCGGGCACAGTGGACCACTGGCTAGACCTGCCTGAGAGGGTAACTCAGCAGCAATCAATGGAGGTGCTTCTTGTCTTCAAGACCACGGGGCACCCAGAGACCAGCTCATCACAGAGAAGAGACTCAGTGACATGAGGACAAGGCAGGGAGTGCTGAGAGAGAAGATGCCCCCGGAGAGAAGGCCTGGGTTACCCACCCCCGGAGAGAGCTTGGCTTCCATCTCACCGGGGAGCCTTGTGCGCTGAGAGCCTGCATGGGCTGAGTGGTAACCCTTATTTGCTTTCTTCAGTTCCTCTTTCAAAAAATGTTTCTTTGAGGGTGCTGCCCTGGTGGCTGGTGAAGAATGCACTTGCCAAAGCAGGGGAAGCGGGTTTGACCCCTGTTGCGGGAAGACCCTACGTGTTGCAGAGCAGCTCAGCCCGTGCGCCGTAAGTACTGAGCCTGCACTGAGCTCTAGAGTCCCGGAGCCGCAACTACTGAGCCCAGCTGCCTCTGCTACTGAAGCTAGAGCACCAAGAGCCTGTGCTTCCCAACCAGAGAAGCCGCTGCAGTAAGAAGCCCGTGCAACACTAGGGAGTAGCCCCCGCTCCCGGCAAGACTAGAGACACGCCCACGAAGCCCCAGCACAGCCAGGAACAAAGGAAAGTCACGGAAAGATTCTTTTAAAAATGTGGACCATTTAAAAAGCGTTTATTGAATTTCCTACGATATCGTTTCTGTTTTATGTTTGGGTTTTTGGCCACAAGGCATGTGGAACCTTACCTCCCCGACCAGGGGTCAAACCTGCACACCCTGCATTGGAAGGTGGAGCCTTACCCACTGGAGCTCCAGGGAAGTCCCCTCAGTTCCTTCGAGGAGAGGTTGCCCTGTGAATGCCTGGTTTGGGCGGCAAGCAGGCTTCCTGGGAGATGTCTCCTCATCCCTGGGCTGCAGTGGAGACCTGCCTGGAGGGTGGCCGAAACTGGCTCAGGCAGCTGGAGGATCAGATCACGACACAGCTCTGCTCAGAGCACACCCAGGCCTGAGCTGTGTGTTAAGTCAGGGAGCGACTGGCACCTTGGGTCCCCCCTCCAGGAGGCGGATGCCTCTGCCGTCAGTCTAGACCTGAGGCAGTGGGAGGACCCAGCCTTCTCTTAGTTTTTGTTTGTTCAAGCACAAAGCAGCACAGGGCCAGGCCAGAGAGGAGCCCGGATAAGGTGCAGACACCCCAGATGCCTGCTGGACCCCTCACCTGTGCTCATCACCGCATCCTCTCTGCACAGTACCCCATGCGGATGACCCTGCAGTGGCGGCTGCTGCTACAGCCAAGGGCCAGGGAGGGAGGTTCTGAAGGTCAAGTGCCCCGAGGTCAGAGGTGGCGAAGATCATTGTGTCAGAAGAGACAGGAAAGGCTTCCCCAGGGAGGGGAGGTGTGTGCTCCCCCGGAGTCCCTTCAGGCTCCGTCCTTACTTCCGATAGAAGGACAGGATCAGTGGGTGGGAGGGGAGTCAGGGGACAGACAGGACGAGATACGAGAGAGGATGAAAGTGATACAGGCCACGCAGCCAAGCCGTGGACTCTGGCAGGGAGGAGACTTTCTTTAAAGCTGGTTCTCGGTGATGGTGTTGCAGGAGGGCCTGGTGACCATCGGTGCACCTGAGGCCTCGCCAGTGTGATGCTGTCACGAGAAGTATCCCACAAACTAATAAAGGACTAAGCAGTCCTCAGCTGGACAGAGGCTTCAAGGTAGAAAGCAAAGTAAGTCCAGAACCTCCCTCCGGTGGGGTCACCCAGGGCCACGGCTGATACTCTGATCAACCTGGCGTTTGCTGCTCAGCATTCTCCCCAGCCACTCATCCTGCAGGGAAACGTCATCATCCTCCTGGCCCTGCCCACCTGAATCCCCCATCCTTCAAATCCCTCTAGTTCTGTCCCCAGCCTGAGCTCTTCCCCACATGCTCCCTAAGCTCTAAGTCCATAGTCGCTTCCCTTAGTGTTCGGTGACCGTCTCCGGCGTGAGCTTTGCTTCCGTGTCTATGGCCTAGGCTTCTTGAGAGCAGGGCTAATGTTCAGGCCACTCTGCTTCTCCATGGTGCTGTGGCTGGGGCTGGCACGCCCTGGACACTGAGGACCTAACTGTCTAAGGAATGCTACCCTTGCTTTCTTCCCGATGTATTATCGGTGGGCTTCCTAAGTCAGAACTCAAGTGAATGTCTCAGTCAGGTGTAGAATTCAAAATAGCCTGCTTCATTCTTGAGGGATGTTTGGATTCTGAACTGCAAAGACAGCCTCAAACTCCAAACCCCTCTTTAAAGCACAGCTTTGTAAATGACTTCTGAGCCAGAACGTAATCCTCATGAAAGGGGTGCTGCAGTGGATGAATGCGGAGTGTGGGCATTTCTCTGCAAATTTATTTGCAAATTAGTGTGGGAGAAAGAGAGGGGCGAGGCTTCTCTACCTGTAAAATTAAAATCATGCCTAACCAGAGGATGGTGGCAAGGATTCAGAGAGCGCACGCTCACAGAATGCCTGCTGTACAGTAACCAGCCTGCAGGTGCTAGGTAGTCATTATTAATATTGACTCAGGAGCCTCTGAACTCGCCCCAGCCAGGATCTCCTGCCTGGCATGAATGTTCATTTTTCCAAAACTGTTCAGGTCTACCTGAAAGGAAATTGAACTGCAGTGCCCAGCAGATTATCAGTCAAAGGCCACAGGTGACATTTAGGTTAACTAACTGAAAGATTGCAGGTGGGAAGAGAAGGGGACAACAGAGGATGAGATGGCTGGATGGCATCACCGACTCTATGGACATGAGTGTGAGCAAGGTCCAGGAGCTGGTGATGGACAGGGAGGCCTGGTGTGCTGCAGTCCATGGGGTCGCAAAGAGTCGGATATGACTGAGCGACTGAACTGAACTGAATTGAGCTGACTGACTGAACCGAGCTGCAGGTCATATAGGACATGGTCACGAGCAGCTGTCTGGTTGAGTTTAGCAAGGATGGGTTCCGGGCACAGCTCAGCTGTAAAGGATTCTCTCCTGCCTCTGCGCCAGACACAGGAGATGCAGGTTCGATCCCCAGGTCAGGAAGACCCCCTGCAGGAGTGCATGGCAACCCACTCCGGTATTCTTGCCTGGGAAATCCCTTGGCCAAAAGGGCCTGGCGGGCTGGAGCCCTTGGTGTCACAAAGTCGATCATGACTGAGCACACAAGCATGCAAGCACATCTGGCTAAGTGATAACGCAAGCCGGGGTACAGGGCTCTGCTTGACCGTTTCAGGAGAGACGCATCCAGGCCAGGCAGCCAGCAGCGGACACTCAGCCGGGGCCATTCAGAGAGGAGGCCTGCGATCCAGCCTTCACCTGGAAAGCTGGACTGAGGGGGACGGTGGGCGTGGGGCAAGTGATCAGGCTTGACAGGCGATGCAGAGAGACACGCTGGCCTCCAGGGCGACCCCTGTGGAGGGCACGGCACCTTTGCGCTCTTCTTCCCAGGAACGGGGACCCCCAGCATAACCTCGAGGACCCTCAGACAGCTGGTGGCAGCCCTGCCTCCTTTCCGGGGCTGATGACCGAGTCCACCCCCGGTGTGTGTCATAGGGCTCAGCGAGGTCTTTGAGAGCAACTGGCTACAAGAAATACAGATTTGCATTAAAAGTGATTTTAGACATGGAGACTGCCTGACGCCCTCTTCAGAAGCTGACCTCTCTGTAAGCGGGCAAGCACACGGAGTGCCTTTGAGAAATGGCCCTCCACGGGAAGTCAGGGGCTCCCAGGCACTCCTCTCCCAGCCTCCGAGGGCTTCGTGGCCTTTTCTGCACTTACTTACTTAACTTATTTACAAGGCCGAACTTTGTTAGTTGACTCTGCCGCGGCTACTGGGCGATTCCAAACGTCATCCGTGCTGGAAGCTAATGTACATGAACATTCTTGCCTGTTTGGCTTTTCTGTTGCTGCTTTGTTTGGTATCCCTTTTGTTCCCCTTCTCCCAAGGGCTCTAGAATCCTCAGCAGCTCAACAAGGGTACAAACATGCTTGTCTGTGATATACAGAGGATCACACCATGTTTGGAGCCTAAAGAAGGTGGTGCAAGGGGCTTCCCCGGTGGTCCAGTGGTTAAGAATCTGCCCTGCAATGCAGGGGGTGCAGGTTCGATCTCAGGTGGAGGGACTAAGATCCCACATGCTTCAGGGCAACTAAGCCCACGTGTCTGCAGGCTGAGCACCGCAAGCCGACCAAGACCACTCACTGCAAGGAAAGACCCTGTGGGCTGCAGCTAAGACCCGGCACAGCCAATACAGAAACGTTTTCTTCCTTTCTCTTTTTTAAAGAAAGCAGGGCAGTCGAGTTCCCTAGAGTTCTGTGGGAAGAGTGAATGAGCAGACTTCTGCTTAAGGAACATGGGGCAGAATTTGTGCTGGGGCAGGTGAGAGGTGAAAACCTGAATGAGGAGAGGTCACAGCTGGCGGCTGTGGCCCGAAAGTCTCCGGGGGCCAGCAGGAGGCTCAGCCAGTCTCTGTGGGAGGGGCCTCAGGGCGGAGGACATGTGGACCTCCGAGAACAGTGGGTCCCTCGAGCCAACTGGAGGAAAGGATGCTTCTTGGAAGGAACACTGGACGAGTAGGGAGGGGACCTCTTGTGCCTGAGTAAAGAGTTTGGTTTTCTTTTTAGATAACAGAGTCTCAAAGAATGCTTTTATGAGGGATAATGCGGTTGCCAGGCATGGGTAGATATCGGTCCACGTTGGAACCAGGGCTTCCCAGGTGGCATGGTGGTAAAGAATCTGCCTGCCACTGCAGGAGATGAGGGCTCCATCCCTGAGTGGGAAGATCCCCTGGAGAAGGGAATGGCAACCCGCTCTAGCAGTGTTGCCTAGAGAATCCCATGGACAGAGGAGCCTGGCGCTGAAGTCCACGGGGTCTCAGGATCAGACATGACGGAGCGACTGAAACACCTCCACCGTCAGGCTGGAACCGAGGGACATGGAAGACGTGGAGACGTTAGGAGGCCACTGTGAGTATCTCAGACCGGATTCGACTGTGAGAGCAGCCCGGAATGGACAGAGAAGTCAGAAATGCCACAGTGAAAGGTCAGATGAGACTTATTCCGTGACTATGGAGATGAGGATAAATAGGAAGCATTACTGGTACAACACAGTGGGGTCAACAAATGGGACCAGAAACCAGGAGACCAGAGCTGCCGTAAGACTTCTCTCCACTGACCTAGGAAACTGAGCTAACTTCTCTGGACCGCCTCTTCCTCTCGGATGAGAGAGGCAACCATAATATCAGGGCTTGCTTCGCAAGTTTGAGAAGGAAAGAAGACTTGAGCAGAAAACACTTTTGAAAAGTTAGGACGATCATGCAAGCCGTCATCATTAATATCCCCGTGCAACTGGAATCCTCGTGGCATTAATTTTTGCGTGTCAGGCCCAGACGCAGGGATCCAGAGGAGGCACAGTCTGCTGGCATCTGTGCACTCCTGGAGGGAGACAGAAGACTGCTCTGCATCATGGCAGGAAGGGAGTTTCCTACTTCCAGGCGAAACAATAAAAAAGAGCTATCTCTTCCCCAAGAGCTTGTCTCTGAAAGACATGATTCTCATAAACATTGTCATTCAGGCGTAAGCGTATGTGGTACCACACGGTAGCCTCAGTTCCCCTGCTGGGGGAGGAAGTTTCTGCTGCCCACAGTAAACATAAACCCAGATAAACTCACAGCCAGTGGGGGTGAGTCAGCAAGCACTCTGAGCTGCCCCTGTGCTGCCCGCATACGCTGCCGTTTCCAAGCTCCAAACCGATGCTGGGAGGACTGGTACCCACTCCCACCCTGGGGGCTTTCCATCAGGCAGACCTCTTATCAGCAGATGGGGCTCTCAGCACCTTGCTGCCTGCTGGGTCCTAGAGCGCATGCCTTTCCCACCCGGATGCAGGCAGGAGATGTGGACCTGCAGGTGGTGATGGGTGGGGAAGGGGCTGGAGCAGACGGCCACTGTAGCTCCGGGAATGATCAGCCTTTAAATGACAGATGAGGTTCAGGAGCCATCATGTTCTACAGACGTCAGGGTGATCAGCGCTTTCAATTTGTTAGTTCGGCATTCATTTGAGGAGGTGGGAAGATCTTAGTACATGTCAGGGGTTGGTGCCAGACAGTTAGCTGGCTCTGTAATCAGTGTTCCCTATAAATGATCCTGTTTAATCTGCACCAGTGCCTTCCACTGTAGCCCATTTTATGGATGAGAAAATTCAGCCTTGGGGAAGGTAAACACCTTTGAATAAAGCCACAGAACTAATACCTGATACTTTTCAGGATCACATTAAAGCTTGCAGCAACCCAGGCATTTTGCTAATCTTGTCAGTGCTCTGATATCCTGGGAATGAAATTCTCTGCCCCCCACCCCCATTCCACGCCTGTGCTTGGCAGGTACCAGCACTCAATAAATATTTTTGGATTGATTGATCACAAGTGGAATGAAGATGGAAGTGTGGCATCTGCCGCCCAGCGTGAGGAGGAAATTAGCTGGACCAGCTTCTCCGAGATCCTAGGGCTTACAAGGCAAGAGGAGGCAGGGATGGGGAAGCAACCAAGAAGTAAGGAGGGGAGTAATGGGGGAAGGTGACAGAAGTGAATTGGAATGAGCAAAGAAAGTAGACAGAAAAGGCATAGGAATTGACAGAAATGAGTGCTTGGAGTTAGAAAGCAGTTTGATCTCGCTTACACATGGAATCTAAAAAACCCAGGGCATAATAACAACAGAGAGTGAAGATGGAGGGTCCCAGGGGCTAGAGGCAGGGGTGGGGGTGGCGAGCGCTTTAAAGTACACACTTGCAACTGGTAGATCAGCCCTGGAGAGGTAATGCACAGTCCAGTGAATGCAGACCATATTATAATCCTTAAACTCGCTGAGAGACTAGCTCTTAATTAATCCCACCAGGAGAAAGTGATGATAATTGTGCCCAAATAGAGGTGCTAGCTCGGAGAAGGCACTGGCGACCCACTCCGGTGCTCTTGCCTGGAAACNGTCCAGTGAATGCAGACCATATTATAATCCTTAAACTCGCTGAGAGACTAGCTCTTAATTAATCCCACCAGGAGAAAGTGATGATAATTGTGCCCAAATAGAGGTGCTAGCTCGGAGAAGGCACTGGCGACCCACTCCAGTGCTCTTGCCTGGAAACTCCCATGGATGGAGGAGCCTGGTGGGCTGCAGTCCGTGGGGTCGCTAAGAGTCGGACACGACTGAGCAACTCCCCTTTCACTTTCCACTTTCATGCATCGGAAAAGGAAATGGCAACCCACTCCAGTGTTCTTGCCTGGAGAGTCCCAGGGACGGGGGAGCCTGGTGGGCTGCAGTCCATGGGGTCACACAGAGTCGGACACGACTGATGTGACTCAGCAGCAGCAGCAGCAGAGGTGCTAACACTGCATTGGCGGCCGAACTACAATATACGCATCGATCAAATCAACAAGTTGTATACGTTACACATACCCATATAGGTCAAATATACTTCAATTAAGAGAGAGTAAAGAACAAAGTGGGCTTCGTGTAATCGTCGTAAGACAGGCAATGGCTTTCTTACTTCGTCCATCTTCATCCTGCGGCGTAGAAATGGACTAAGAGACTTCTCTAGTGGTCCAGTGGCGAAGACCCGTGCTCCCAGTGCAGGGGGCCCGAGTTTGACCCCTGGTCAGGGAGCTGGGTCCCATGTGATGCAACTAAAGATCCCGAGTGCCACAAGGAAGACTGAAGACCCTGCATGCTGAAACTAAGACTGGCACAGCCAAAGAAAGAAAGGAAAGAGACAGGTTGGTGCAGGTGGTTCTGAATTCAACGTGTGCTCTGCAAATCATAGTCCACAGCTGTCCCAGGGTGGGCGTCTGGGCACGCGGGCTGCTGGTTCATTTTTGTCAATCTGCCCACTGATGGCTTTGCCCTCCATCCTTCTGGGAAAGGAAATGGTGCTGCCATTCAGAGGCACCTGCTTCCACCAGGTGTCATTCGTGGTAATTAGTCTCCCGCATATGCAGTGGCCTGATTAACCCTTCAGGTCTCAGAGGGCTCCTCAACCCTTTACCTTTATTTCATTTATTCCCTGGCTCCCAGGTGGCAGCCTTCAGTCTTTTCTTTCTCTAACTTATTCCCTTTAGCTGAGGTTTCTCAGCTTTGGGTCTGTGATGGAACAACATCAGATAGTCGATGGTCCTAGAGCAAGCACATTACTTTTGTTTCAAACCTTTGAAAATCTCCAAAAGACAGCAAATTTAAGAAGGCATCTAAAAATGCAGGACAGTTTTCTTTTATCCACTGAGCCCTTGTGTCAAAACTCAAAGGTGTACACAAGATGCTGAGACTCAGAATTTTTTACAGTTCAGTTCAGTCGCGTCCGACTCTTTGCGACCCCATGAATCACAGCACGCCAGGCCTCCCTGTTCATCATCATCTCTCNAGCCTCCACCCTGACTTCCTCTTTTTCCCCTATCCCGACCACCCCCCTCCTCGGAACTAAGGCCAAGTGGGCAGCCTTGCCCTGCGTGGTGTCCATCTCTGGATTCCTCGTGTATGGTGGGCCCCGGCTTGTCTAGGAGTGGGACCCGAGGCAGAGGTCTGCATGGCACCTCCTCAGGGTGGATTGGTAGACTAGGGAGCTGGGCTGGTCATCAGAGTCTTCCGGGGGGGTCAGGCATATGGGACTGTAGTTAGTAGCTCAGGCTACCGTGAAGCTTTCAGAGCTGTGGTCCAGATCAGGAGATCTGGGAATGAGGGGTCTTGGCGAGGCTGTCTGCTGGGTGCTGCCGCCACAGAGATGTCCTGCTGCATAGTGGCTGCTACGGGGCTGGGATTCAGAAGCAGAGTCTGGGGCTTGAGGGAAGAGGCTTGTGTACCCACATATAACAAGTATTTATTCATCTACATACTTCAACTTCTCTTCAACAAAATTCAGTGTGACAGACACGGTTCTAGGCTGGTATTTCACTGGTTAGTATGCACAGGTATCACTAGGAGAACTGATTAAAATGTACATAATCCTGGAGGCTGCACTCAGTGTAGAGAGCTCGGGGGAGGACCCCCGGCAGCAGGCTTAATGGCAAGTTTCCTGGGTGACGTGGTGATACAACGCATGGTCCGCTGGCCCGTGGGCACGTGACTGAACTCTGATCAATTTCCATTTTTACTAAAGGACTAGTGTAGGCTTCGTCTTCTCTGCCTTCNAGGAGAACTGATTAAAATGTGCATAATCCTGGAGGCTGCACTCAGTGTAGAGAGCTCGGGGGAGGACCCCCGGCAGCAGGCTTAGTGGCAAGTTTCCTGGGTGACGTGATACAACGCATGGTCCGCAGGCCCGTGGGCACGTGACTGAACTCTGATCAATTTCCATTTTTACTAAAGGACCAGTGTAGGCTTCGTCTTCTCTGCCTTTCTCTCTCCAAGTGTTATGTAATTAAAGCCGAGCCTGTGGGTGAGCAATTCAAGAGGGGCTGGGGGACCAAGGTTGCAATTAGGTTTTTCTGCAGCAGCGTTGACAACGGATTATTTCAGCTTGCCGAGAGGCAGGTGGGGACCATTCTAACAATGGGCTGAACGGTCTATGAGTCATCCCCCATCTTACTGAATGTTTGCCCACACGGAAGCTTCGCTCCATCACTCGGTGTGAAATTGGGCTTCCTACTTGCAGCTGCCTGGTGAGTAATGTATAGGATGGAGAGGATGGGGAGAGGAATGAGGTTTTGGCTTTTGCTATTCCTGGGTGACTTAAAGGCCATGTCCTCCCTGGATTCTGAGAAGCCTACTGCTGTGTCACTCACATTCACCTGTAGAGGCCAGAGGGTGTTCACAGTCTCTCTGCCCACGAGTTGATTTCAGAGCTGCTTTTCTCTCTGCACCTTGCATGATTAAAAATAGAAACCATGAGCCCCAGAGGGACTTGGAAGTAAGTCCTCTGGGTGCTGAATAGCTTAGGGGGTTTAGGGGAAAAAAAAAATCCTTCTTCTTTATATTTGGTAGAGGAGATAGAATTTCCAACAGGTGGACCTGGGGGAAGACCTGTGGTGATTGTTTCCCTCTTTTTAAAAGCAAAACCAAATCTTTCCTCACTGATTCTGGCTGCCCTGGGTCTGTGTCGTCGCGTGGGCTCTTCTCTAGCTGCGGCGGGCAGGGGTGGCTCTCTAGCTGCATGCGTAGGCTTCTCATTGCAGGGGCCTCTGTCGTTGTGGAGCACGGGCTACGCAGTTGAGGCACGAGGGCTCTGGAGTCGTGACTCCCAGGTTCTCGAGCACAGGCTCAGTAGTTATGGGGCAGAGGCTTAGGNGCTGCATGCGTAGGCTTCTCATTGCAGGGGCCTCTGTCATTGTGGAGCACGGGCTACGCAGTTGAGGCATGAGGGCTCTGGAGTCGTGACTCCCAGGTTCTCGAGCACAGGCTCAGTAGTTATGGGGCAGAGGCTTAGGTGCTCTTGGGGTGTGGGATCTTCCCAGGTCAGGGCTCGAACCCCTTTCCCCTGTATTGGCAGGTGGATTCTTTACCATTGAGCCATGAAGGCAGCCCTGATTATGTTTCTTACTGGTCCAAATGACTCCCGGAATGGATAGGAGTTGCATCCAAACCTGCCTGCGAAGAGGACTCTCTCCAGGAGATGCTAATGTGATCTGTGCTGTGCTTTTCAAGCAAGGATAGGTTCTAGATGGCCTCTAACCTGTCTTTCTTTCCCTTGTGGATAACAATCCTCTTGCTGTCTGCAGCCTGGAGAAGAGAACGGAGCAGACCAGGCTGCTGGGGGATTGAAATCACGCGTTTAGCTTCATGAACATTGTGTCTAAGTGGCCTCATCCATTCAGCGTGTGTTTGTAAGATACTGCTCTCTGCATCAGTGGACGAGATGCTCCAAATTTCTGCACTCAGCCAGCGTCTATTGTGATGAGGTTAACAATGTGGATCTCGGCATGACTCTGGACAAGCTGATCAGACCCTCTGAATGTGAGACTCTCTGTTAAATGAGTTCACCGTGTTCCCAGTTTTCCCAGTCAAATAAGTATCACCAGGAACGCCGGACAACTGTAAGCCTCGCCCATGGGGACTCTGATTCCGTATGTCAGGACCAGCCTGTCCAGCAGCATGTAGTGTGGGCCGGTCATGTCGTGGCAAATGTTCTAGCAGCCACGTTTTTTTAAAAAAGCATAAAGACATAAGTGAAGTTAATGCTAATCTTTTCTTTGATGCTGTATATTGAAAATGCTATCATCTCTTATTGCAGGATGTAGTCAATAGAAACTTGTGGTGAGATGTTTTCAATTCTTTCTTTGAATGAAGACTGTAAAACTTAGGGTGTATTGTACACATACAGTATAACTCAGCTTGGAGTGGCCACCTTTCAAGGGCCCAGTCACATCCTGTGGCCGCTGGCCATCATCTTGGACAGCACAGGTATGTGCAGAGCCTTGAGGTCTGAACATTTAACCAGTGGCTTGGAAGATTCTTACAATTGAGCAAGTGTGGAAGACACTAGGCTAGACGTGCCCCAGAAGAGCTTCCAGTGTAACCGAGCGGGACCCTGTGGGGTCTTCCTGGGACAGGCCGCCCCCATCCCGTCTGCTGTACCTTCTCTCTGAAGGTCCTACACAGTAGTATCTGACGTACATCTCCTGAGTATCTCCACAGATGTGAAAACCCCACCAAATGAAGATGTTAACTACTTGGTCAGGAGCAGATAATCCCCAGGTCTCTGGGGCCTAAGGACGGATCCTGTTAACACCTGTGACCCCACCCTGTGACCTCACAATCAGCCAATCAGAGAACAGCGAATGAGCTCATCCCATCCCCTGAGACCCTCCTCCCTCATCTGGCTTTTAAAAGTGCTTTGCTGAAACCCTTCTGGGATCTTGGGGTATTTTGAGGGGGAATGTGAGCCACCTGTCTCCTTGCATGGCCCTGGAATGAATCTTTCTTTGCTCCAAAGGCCAACCTTTCCGTTTGTTTGGACTCACTGAGCCTTGGGCACACTCGTGCTAACATCAGTTCTCATTTTCTTTTAGCATTTCGAGGGACTTCCCTAATAGCTCAGTCAGTAAAGAATCTGCCAGCAATGTAGGAGACCCCGGTTCAATGACTGGGTTGGGAAGATCCCCTGGAGAAGGAAATGCAACTCACTCCAGTATTCTTGCCTGGAGAATCCCCTGAGCAGAGGAGCCTGGCGGGCTACAGTCCATGGTGTCGAAAGAGTTGAATAGCACATCAGGGTGGGGTACATCAAAGCCCCTGTCACTCAGGTGGCAAGTACCACATCTTTCTATTTTCAAAGCACTGATTTCATAACTGACTTGATCTCAATTCTCTCCCCCTCCCATCCCACATGTTGTCAAACTGAAAGTCAGGGCTTCTTAAGAATAATGGCATAATGGTGCTGGAGATGACTTGAAAGAAGAAAACTTCATAAGATCAAGGGGACACGGAGGCTGTCTCAGGAGGATAACCTAAAAAGAACAAAACTCTTCAAGCTAGAAAAAGAAGGCAGAAAAGTCAGGGTGATCAAAGTTTGTAAAGTCATGAAGTAAATGGAAAGTTGAACAGAATGTTTTGAAATCCAAAAGCAGCAGAGCAACAGGGGCTACTGAATAGCTTGAAGTCATTAGCCTTAAGACAAATAACGAGGAAAAAAGTACTCCTTGGGGCTTTCCTAGTGGACCAGTGGTTAAGACTCTGCACTTTCAGTGCAGGGGGCGAGGCGTGGGGTTCTATCCCTGGCTTGGGAATTAAGATCTCATATGTCATGGGGCACAGCCAAAAAAAAAAAAAAAAAAATTATGGAAGTGAATCCAGAGGTTAGTTAATGAAAAATAATATTATAAAAAATATTTCTTTAGGCAGCAGATATGGAATTTAGAGAATGCATTCCATAGAAGACAGCAAAAGTATAATGCAAAGAGATTCAAGCAATGTTTTGGTTCAAGCCACAAACCCCTTACAATATCCCAAGACAGTCTCTGGCTCCCCAGTAAGTAGCTGGTTTTATTTGTGGGAAGAGGTGAGCTCATGTCATGCTGACTGTTTCCTCCCAGTAGTTGGTTTAATTAAAAAAAAAATTAACGATGCTGGGTCTTTGTTGTGGCGCTTGGCCCTAGTGTCCCCTTGGCGTCTGGGCTCTCAGTTCCCTGACCAGAGATTGCACTCACGTCTTTGGCACTGGAAGGTGGGTTCTTAACCACTGGACCACAGGGCCGTCCCCACTCCCAGTAGCTGGCTCTGGATAGAATACTTGCCATCTGTCCGCCCATCTGCCCCCTGTACTTCTGTTCATTAAGTTTTCTAAGAGTCTACTCTGTCAAACAGATTTTGTTATAGATTTTCCTATACAGAACTGCACTGAATACAGGTAACAATCCTGTAAAGTAGATACGATTATATCTATTGTACAAATGGAGTTATAGGCTCAGAAAGGTTAAGTGACTTGTCCAAATTCATCTGGCTGACAAGTCATGTTAATGCTTAGTTTGAAAACTCCCAGCGTTTAAACAAAGTCCAGGGGTCTTTGGTTTCCCTGGTAGCTCAGATGGTAAAGAATCTGCCTGCAATGTAGGAGACGTGGGTTCAATCCCTGGGTCGGGAAGATGCCCTAGAGAAGGGCATGGCAACCCATTCTAATATTCTTGCCTGGAGAATTCCACGGACTGATGAGCCTGGTGGGCTACAGTCCACGGGTTCACAAAGAATCGGGTGCAACTGAGTGACTTTCACTTCACTTCAGTGGTCTTTACAAAGGACAGGTTGTGGGGCCAGATATCTATGAGGCTGACCCTGAGCATTCTTATGAACAAACCAGAAAGTTTCTCCTCTCTCAGAAGATCTCTTGCCAAGACTGAGTTCCACCTACCAGGATGTCACAAGACCAAAGCCAGCCTCCCCTGCTACCCATCAGAGTCATGGATGCCCCCTTCTGAGTTGCATTCAAATGGCTGCAGATGTGTTCAGACTGTTTGCTTTGCTGAGCTTTCTTGGAATAACAAAGAGTGACAAACTTCAGGAAATAAGCCTTGTTAGCATCACAATAGTACACAATTATCAAAACAAGTGGAAGCCATGGAAGTGAAAGTCACTCAGTCCTGTCCAACTCTTCGCGACCCCGTGGACTATACCTACCGGCCGTGGAATTCTCCAGGCCAGAATACTGGAGTGGGTAGCTTTTGCCTTCTCCCGGGGATCTTCCCAAGCCCAGGGATTGAACCCAGGTCTCCCACATTGCAGGCAGATTCTTAACCAGCTAAGCCATAATGGAAGCCCAAGAATACTGGAGCGAGAATCCTATCCTTTCTTCAGCAGATCTTCCAGACCCAGGAATCAAACTGGGGTCTCCTGCATTGCAGGCAGATTCTTTATCAACTGAGATATTGGGGAAACCATGAAGATCATCATTTCCAACCTTCTCATTCACAGTAATAACTCAGCTGATGTGTATTTATGGCCTTGGCTGGAGCTGAGAGGGGCTGGGCTGACTCGGGAGTCGATAGCCTGACTCCCAGTCCGAAGCTCCTTCCAGGCTGGCAAGCTTTGCAAATAATGCTCTTTCATTGCTCTCCAGCAGGCCAAGCAACTCAGAATCTGACATTTCGTTTCTTGTCAGTTGATGGAGGGGCCTGAAATATGTCACATCACACTGAAAAATCGTCAGGACTAATAATATGCAAGATGATTTACAGCTTGTAATTGGAGATTTAGTGTCAGCAAAAGTTATTCTGGGTGACTTCAGAGGAGAAGGTTAAATTTCCCACATTTGTTTTTATTGTATCCTACTTTAAAATTCTTCTTTTTTTTTTGGCTGTGTGTCTTGCAGGATATTAGTTTTCTGACCAAGGATCGAACATGTGCCTCCTGCGGTGGAATTGTAGAATCTTAAACACTGGACCACCAGAGAAGTCCCTATAGAGTTCTTGAAAGTGTGGCTTCCCTAGTGACCCAGATGGTAAAGAATCTGCTTGCAATGCAGGAGACCTGGGTTTGATCCCTGGGTCGGGAAGATCTCCTAAAGAAAGGAATAACTACCCACTCTAGTATTCTTGCCTGGAGAATTCCATAGACAGAAGAGACTGCTGGGCTCTAGTCCAGGGAGTCTTAACCACTGGACCACCAGGGAAGCCCCCCCAGAGTTCTTGGTTCATGCTATTTCTCCACCTGAAATGCCCAGCTCACTAGTTTCTATTTGGGCCACCTTCCAGAATACCTGTTTGTTGCGGGGCTTGGCAGGAGGGACAGGTAAGAATCACANCCCCCCAGAGTTCTTGGTTCATGCTATTTCTCCACCTGAAATGCCCAGCTCACTAGTTTCTATTTGGGCCACCTTCCAGAATACCTGTTTGTTGCGGGGCTTGGCAGGAGGGACAGGTAAGAATCACAGGATTGGAGATACATGACCAGTAGCCAACATTCAATTCATGAATCACAGATTGCTCACATTCAGAGCACAACACAGGCCAGCCAAGTAGGGAAAAGTGGGTAACCGACAGCTCCAAGGAGAGCTCTGCGACAGGTGTGTTGGCATGAGCAGCAGCTCAAGTTCAGCAAGAGGTCTTAAGGTAAGTGTGGGTGGGATATTGCCTTCTGGCCTTCTGTCCTGACAGAGCCTCCATCTGGACCTGCTCTCAGCTGTGTGGAGTCAGGTGCTCCAGCAAAGGGCCTTCAAGCCTCTCTGCTCAGCGTCTCTTTTCAAGGAGTAACAGTCTCCCCAGGGGGGAGGGATCTCAGCTCTATCTGCTGTTCCTTCTGCTCCAGAGACACACACAACCCACCGAACCTCATATCTAAAGCAGTATTCTTAGTTTATCACTTTGAGACCCTCCAGTCCTACAGCTTCCCTGGTGGCTCAGACGGTAAAGTGTCTGCCTGTGATGCAGGAGACTTGGGTTTGATCCCCGGGTTGGGAAGATCCCCTGGAGAAGGGAACGGTAACCCACTCCAGTACTCTTGCCTGGAAAATCCCACGGATGGAGGAGCCTGGTGGGCTACAGTCCATGGGGTTGTAAAGAGTCAGTCACGACTGAGTGACTTCACTTTCACTTTCAGTCCTGCAGCGGACATTTCAAGACTATTAGTACGTAAGTTCCCACTCGGTACCATGATTCCATGTTGAACTACTTAATGTGTCTCAACAGAACTTCAGCCCTGCAAGTTTCACAAAAGATGAGTAGAAAACCAAAGATGAAGAAATCCTAACAATACCCAGTGTATATTAGATGGAGTAGAACAAGCTAAGCTGCTGTAGCAAATGGACCCTAGCCTCTCGACCCTGGCATGTGTAGAGACCCTGGTTCTCATGCACGCGGCTGAGTGGTTCTCCTGCGTGGGCACCCCACATGACCTCCCCTCCATCTCTTCACTGCATGCCTCTCAGGGACCTGGCTGTTCTTGGTAGCGACTCTGGGGTCTAAACTGTTTTCGTAATGCAGCTACAGTATCTTAGCATCCCTTCCTTCTGGGTTCGTGGAAAGAGAGATGAAGGGAGAGAGAAAGGGATGAGGAGGGAGGGAGAAGAATAAAGAGGGAGGAACAGAGAGACAGAGAGAGAGCCAGCCTATAGAAGACGTGTGTGTTTGCATTGGCCTCAGACAAGGAGGGGCCTGAGGATGGAGATCCCCGTGTGGATCCTGTGAGCAGCAACACTCGCTGCCACGGCGGGTTTGGATTTTGTCCCCCTGCCCCCGTCACATGTTAGGAAGCCTTTCTTCCCTGAGAGTTTGACCCACAAGATTGGTCCTGTCTACTGACAGGTTCCTGACTCACCAACAGGCTGGTAGCTCTTTCAGGGACAGTGGCTCCTAATGACGTTGCTCGGGCCTCTCCGGTGGCGCTAGCAGTAAAGGACCTTTCTGACAACGTATATGAGACCCAAGAGACACGGTTTCAATCCCTGGGTCAGGAAGATTCCCAGGAGGAGGAAATGGCGACCCACTCCAATATTCTTGGACATGGAATCCCAGGGACAGAGGAGCCTGGTGGGCTACAGTCCATGGGGTTGCAAAGAGTTGGACATGACTGAGCACCACAAGTGCACCATGGCCTTCGTCCAGCATCCTCGGGAGACCACCCCAAGTCGCTCTGGCAGGCGGCTGAGTTGGGGGAGTGACTCCGTGGCAGGCACCCTGCGGCTCACTCCAAGCCACAAGCCGGTGACAGGACGATGCTGAATGTCACCTGGGGCCCAGGGATTTCTCTGAGTGGAGCAGTCACGCTGGCTTGCTTTCCTCATTCAGGAAAAGCCTTCCCTCTGTCCTATAACTCATCCCCTCTGTGACATTCCCAGCGTGGCCCCTACAAGCCAGCTTGTGTCCTAGAACCTCCCATTGCATCATCAGGATGTAGGACGTAGCCGGTGGTGTGAGGTCTGATGAGGGGACTTTACAATGTGGATCCCAGCAAAGCACGGGGCCAGAGCGGACAGGAGTCATCATCTCAGTGGTGGGAAAAACTCCGCGAAGGTGGTCACTATCATCTGGGAAATACTATGGAACAACTCATGGAGAATGAATTTCACACCCAGGAGTCCAGCTGTGAAGAATGTGCTGGGGAAAGGACGGCCTTGCCCCTCAGGCCTCGAGGGATAAAGGAAAGTCTCAGTTCCCGGAAGGCAAGTCAGCTGATGAATCTGGCGCTGTGCGTGGCCAGCTCTCCAGGGACCTGGTAGAAAAGCAGTGATCAGAATGGAGAAGGTGGTCCAGCTGCCTGAAGTCCCTCTCGCATGGTCCAGGAGTCCTTGTGATCTCCCTTGCCAAGGACAGGAGTAGACAGAGAGTCTGGGGCTGGCGGTTAAATGCCTCCAGCTGCAACAGGTAATCAGTTGGTGGGGCAGGGAGCCAAGAGCAGCCTCAGAGGACGTTCGCAGTTCTTAAGTGATACCAGCAGGAATTAGTGAGACTATGGCATCCCAGTAAAACACAGCGTTCATACAGGCAGAGCCTCCTCCTTACTTACGAGCCAAGCCCTGGGAAAGCCACTTACACTCAGGGCTGCCTTTGCACTGGTCGGTGAGTGGTGCCGGCTCAAAGGCACACAGACCAAGGTCATGGTGTAGGTCACACAAGGCTGAGCACTGAGGCAGAGTCACGATCCGGGGCCATGTAGGAACAGGCGACAGGAGAAAGGACCAGGGAGGAACAGTGCCTTAGTTGGTACAAGAGTCTGAGACAGGAGACTTGTCTTGAGTCTCCGGATGCTATGGTTAGAGGAGTAACCCGACAATTCCTATTAATAGCAACTGGTCAGAAACACCTGAAGCTGCTCCCTGTGGGAGTCTGTCAACCTGGGTGTGGAGGGCAAGCATCTCAAGCTGAGACAGAAGCTGTATCTCTTTTAAGACCCAGCCCTGGGTTTCTTCTGCCATGCCCTACTCATTAGAAGTGAGCCATTAAGACAGCTTGTCTCCAAAGAGAGGTGAATTAGAGTCACCCCTTTTGTGGAGGGTCAAAACAGGAGCAGACATATATTTTTTTAATATGTTTATTTCCAAATTTATTTTTATCACAAATAAGAGTTCAACACGTTTTACATTTTTTTCTTTTGAAGTAACTCTTACACATGATAAATGCACAAGTCTTTTGCATACATTGAGTTTGACAAATGAATACGCCTATATAATCTAAACCCTATCATGGTATAAAACCATCAGCCCTGTAAGTCCTTTCACACTTTTTCCCAGTCAATTCCTGCCCCAACTCCTAGAGACCAGGGATATTATCTTTTTTTTTTTTTCCTATCATAGTTTCAAGACATTGATTTATAATGTGCTTAGTCTCTCGGTCATGTCTGACTCTTTGTGACCCCGTGGACTGTGGCCTGCCAGCTTCACTGTAAACATGGAGACTCTCCAGGCAAAGAAAACTGGAACTTCCCAACCCAGGGATCAAACCCAGGTCTTCTGCCTTATGCAGGTGGACTCTTTACTGTCTGAGCCACCAGGGAAGCCCTCATTAATGAGTCCTCAAATAATTTTTCTTTGGCTGGTGCTTGTTCTTCTTTTTAAAAGCACACTGATAGCAGGGAGGCTTGAGGGAAGGAATATATGTATATACACATAGCTGATTCACATTTTTTGCTGTCTAGCAGAAACTAACGTAACACTGTAAAGCAGTTATACACCAATTCAAAAAGAAGCACATTGTTCACATTCTAGCCATAAATTAATTGGATTCATTTCACATGCCTACCTCCTCCCAAGATCCCCGGAAGTTTCATCTGTCTCCTGGGACTGGACTGACAATCTCACCACCTAATACATTCAGGTGCAGATAAGACCCTGCGTTTGGCTTGCCCAGCGCAGTGCCCTCGGCTACCACCCTCTGAAGACTGAAGGAAAGAGACTCCCGTACAGAGCGTCCTAGGGACAGACGCTCACCTCCTTTTACCCCTCACTGTGCTTATCACTGAATATTAAATGCTCTGGAGACATCATCCTGTAGATTTTCTAATACTTCAGAGGAGAAGGGGGTGACAGAGGATGAGAAGGTTGGATGGCATCATAAACTCACTGGGCATGGGTTTGAGCAAACTCCGGCAGACAGTGAAGACCAGGGAAGCCTAGTGTGCTGCAGTCCACGGGGTCGCAGAGTCAGACACGACTGAGAGACTGGACAACAGCAGAGCAATCAGAGCTCGACATCCCTCCCTTCTGTTCCCAAGTAGCAGAACTCCTTTCTGCAGTTGGCGTTCTGCCCTTGGAGCTCAGAACCTGCAAGAACAGCTAAGCAAGCCCACGTGTTCGTGCCGGAGCAGTAGCCACCAGCAACAGTGGGGAGGGGCTTTGTGGGTAATGAGGCAGCCCCGATACTGCTTCACTTCCCACGCTGCTCCTGGGATCCTGTTGCCAAGGCCTCCCCGCCTTTGGGATTTCAAGCTAACTGCAAAATCAAAGAGGCAGCCTTGAATTGAAGGCCCCCTGCTACCTGGCTTATAGCCAAATCAATCTGCTCATGGTCATAACTGAGATATAGAGGGGCCCAGGTGCAGCCTTCAGCCGGACTGTGATCTGCCTCAAGACAGAACCAGGGACACTCAGGAATAAAAAGAAGCTTTCTATTCCCCTCCTGTCTTCTGCCCTCTGCCCGCTGTCCCCTTGCCCATCCTGTGTCCACACTCTCATGAGAAAGAATTTTCAGAAACAAAGGGTGAACAGAAGTAGCTCATTGAATCTTTAGGGCTTCCCGGGTAGCTCAGCTGGAGTCCGCCTGCAATGCAGGAGACCCCGGTTCAATTCCTGGGTTGGGAAGATCCCCAGAGAAGGGATAGGCCTACCCACTCCAGGATTCTTGGGTTTCTGTGGTGGCTCAGATGATAAAGAATCCACCTGTAATGCAGGTTTGATCCTTGGGTTGGGACAATCCCCTGGAAGAGGGCAACCCACTCCAATATTCTTGCCTAGAGAATCTCCATGGACAGAGGAGGAGCCTGGCGGGAGACGTTTCAGGAACAAAGGGTGACATGTAACAGTAGTAGCTCATTTAATCTTTACAACAACCTGTATGTTTCTAATCCTCAGAAAAACAAAACAAAACACTGCAACAAAGAGGGCTTTGTGGGCGGCTGGGAGTTCAGAGTCCATGAAAGGCAGAACCAGGATTCAAACCCCAGCAGGTTCCAGAATGTGTGCTTCTCACCACCACTTTGCTGTGAAGACCAGTCAGTGTGTTTTGGGTACAACAATGGCATCAACAGATTTCTAACAGAGGAAATAACGGAGCATGTCCTGCTTGTCGGTCAGGGACTCACGTAGACTAATAGGGAAGCGTTGACTTGCAGTTTCCAACGACCAGCTGCCATGCGCCAGACAGACACTGCACAAAGCCTTTCGCATACTGTGCCACCGTTCTTCGTGCCTTTACAATGCAGTTACCATGAAGCGGGAACTGAAGCTCTGAGGAGTCGAGCGCCTTGCCTACATTTGCACAGCTGGGCTGTGACAGGCTTCCCACCTTTCCAGCCCCAGCTCCTGACAGCGTTTGACCTGGCTGTCCCTGTCACCGCTCCAGTCCTCTGTGCAGCATTCCCAGCCCTCCACGAAGTCATCAATTTACTAAAAATAATTTCTGTAGCTGATGGGTTTTTAATGGAGCGTGCTGCCCCTGGCCCCTCCTTAGAAGTCTAGGTCCAAGAAGTGGGGGAGGGCATTTAGAACTCCCACTAATCTTAGCAGGCTCCAGGGCTGAGACTGGGTCCTCTCTGATTTCTGCCGTGTCTTATTTTTAATGAGGTCAAGGGCATCCACTGGGGAAAGAGGGTGGGGGCCGAGTCTCCCGGTGGTGCCTGGAGCTCTCAGCTAATCACCCTGCTTCTCTGGGTTCTCAGACACAGCCGGTGTCAGAGGCAGAGACATCACTCACCTGGCTAGTCCATGTACGTGCTGTTATTTTGATCCGGCCATCCCAGGTGGGTGAAGGAGAGATGAGCCTCTGTATCTCCAGGATGTCACCTGCCTTTGAAAGCCCTCTTTTCACATCCTTACAGGCAGAACCAGCAAACTCGATCCTGGGAAAATACATGTCAGTGGCAAGGGGCCTTTCCTGCGTCTCAGACTGTATGAGAAGCTGGTCCCAGGGACCATGTGAGCTTGGAGTCACCCTGAGAGATGGTAGGAGGGGCTGCCCACACGGAGCCTGGTGTGGCCAGTGGACCAGAAACTTAGGAGTCTGACTCAGTCATAAACCTGCTCCCGGGAGACATGCTTCTCCCCCCAGAACCTCAGTCTTCCACCTGCGGTGTGGCGATGACCCCCATTTCATCTCCTACATGAGCAGAAAGTTGATGTGTGGAACTTGGCCCGTGAAGCTGCAGGTTGGAGTCCTTTGCTCTCTCCTCTGTTTTCTCAGTCCATTCCCGGTCCCACCTCCAGCCCCATCTGCTTCCCTCTTTGCAGTCACACCTGTCTATACCCACTGTGCCCCTGGCTCACATTCACCAGTCTTCCTGTCTACACTACAGGTGGGCCTGATGCCTCAGCCATAATCTGCAAACTCAACCACAGGGAACTTAACTTCTGCTTACCTCTACAGGCAGAGAAAAGCAGGAGGCAAAGGCTATGCACAGTTCAGTTCAGTTCAGTTGCTCAGTTGTGTCCGACTTTTTGCGACCCCATGAATCGCAGCACGCCAGGCCTCCCTGTCCATCACCAACTCCCAGAGTTCACTCAGACTCATGTCCATTGAGTCAGTGATTCCATCCAGCCATCTCATCCTCGATCGTCCCCTTCTCCTCCTGCCTCCAATCCCTCCCAGCATCAGAGTCTTTTCCA
>SJYV01034348.1:742401-903258 GCA_006410875.1 Neotragus pygmaeus | reverse complement strand
AAGTTAAATAAGCAGGGTGACAATATACAGCCTTGACGTACTCCTTTTCCTATTTGGAACCAGTCTGTTGTTCCATGTCCAGTTCTAACTGTTGCTTCCTGACCTGCATACAGATTTCTCAAGAGGCAGGTCAGGTGGTCTGGTATTCCCATCTCTTTCAGAATTTTCCACAGTTCATTGTGATCCACACAGTCAAAGGCTTTGGCATAGTCAACAAAGCAGAAATAGATGTTTTCTTGGAACTCTCTTGCTTCTTTGATGATCCAGCGGATGTTGGCAATTTGATCTCTGGTTCCTCTGCCTTTTCTAAAACCAGCTTGAACATCAGGGAGTTCATGGTTCACGTATTGCTGAAGCCTGGCTTGGAGAATTTTGAGCATTACTTTACTAGCATGTGAGATGAGTGCAATTGTGCTATGCATGCTTTTCCTCTATTATCCTGTGATTAACATTAGAGGTAGAACTTTGGTGTTAGTTGTCTATTGTTAAGTCACTAAGTCATGTTCAACTCTTTGCAACCCCGTGGACTGCAGTAAGCAAGGCCTCCCTGTCCATCACCAACTCACGGAGCTTACTCATACTCATGTTCACTGAATCAGTGATGCCATCCAACCATCTCTTCCTCTGTCGTCCCCTTCTCCTCCCACCTTCGATCATTCCCAGCATCAGGGTCTTTTCCAATGGGTAGGCTCTTTGCATGAGGTGGCCAAAGTATTGGAACTTCAGCTTCAGCATCATCTATACATTAATATTTTTTATGTTTTCCTGTGGATCAGTTCTGAGTGTTCATTGGAAAGACTGATGTTGAAGGTGAAACTCCAATACTTGGGCCACCTGACTCATTTGAAGAGCTGACTCATTTGAAGAGCTGACTCATTTGAAAAGACCCTGATGCTGGGAAAGATTGAAGGCAGGAGGAGAAGGGGATGATGGAGGATGAGATGTTTGGATGGCATCCCCAAGTCAATGGACATGAGTTTGGGTAACTCTGGAAGTTGGTGATGGACAGGGAGGCCTTGCGTGCTGCAGTCCATGGGGTCACAAAGAATTGGTCATGACTGAGCAACTGAACTGAACTGTGAATTGACACTTTTTATTGTCCTGAAATGTCCCTCTTTGACTCAGCAATATTTCTTGTCTCTGAGTCTATTTTCTATGGTATTAATATTGTTGCTCTAGGTCTTGCACAATCTCTGTTTGCACAGAACATCTTTTTCATCCTTTCATGATCAAGCTATTTGTGTCCTTGAATCTAAAGTGTTTCTCCTGTTGACAGCTTGTAGTAGGATTTGCTTTTTTAAATCAAGTTTGAAGATCTGTGTCTTATAATTAGAGTGTATAGAACACACACAGCTAATGTAATCACTGAAGTGCTCAGGTTTCTATCTCATTTGATTTCTCTAGGCTTTATATATTTCTGTTCTTCTGTTTTCTATACTTCCTTTTTTATATTCCATTTTTTAGTGTGTTGTTTTTCTTGCTCTGTTTACTTTCATGCATATTTTAAAGTTTTATTGAAGTAAAATTGGCATATAATGAACCGTGAGTGTTAAGGCTATACCTTGATGAGTGTTGACATGTGCTCACCCATGAGAGAGCCCCAGTGTGCCCCTTGGTCTCCCTGCCCATCCCCGGCCGTCAACACGAAATCCTTGGCCTTATTTCTGTCAACAGGCATTGGTTTGTTTCATCTAGAATTTTATATAAATGGCAGCCTGCAGTGTATTTGGTTTATCTAAATTCAATCACCATGATTATTTTTCAAAAAATAATACATAAATAAAAACAAAAATAAATAAGCATGGTTATTTGATGAGTCACCCAGGTTGCAGGTATCAAAGGTTTATTATTTTAAATGGCTGAGTACTGTCATCTGAGAGAGATGTTACTACAGATATGGATGGTGCATTTTGCTTATCTATTCACCTGTCGATGGCATTTGGGCTGTTCCCAGTGGCAGGCTATTATACATAAAGCTGCTATAAACATTCATGACCGAGGTTTTGTGTGGATATGTTTTTATTTCTCTGAGAGATACAGCTGGTAGTGAAACTGCTGGGTTGTGCGGTATACTTTTATAAGATACAGGATTTAATACTATTTTGTCCTCACCCAAGGCTGACTTTTTGTTTTCTTAATAGCACCTTGTAGAGAGTAGACGTTCTGTGGGGAGAGATGGGGATTGGGAGTTTGAGTAGCGGGCGCAAACTATTATACCTAGGATGGATCAACAACAAGGTCCTACAATGCAGCAGAGGGAACCAGGCTCAAGAATATGCATACAGGTGTGACCGAATCCCTTACTGTACAGCAGGAATGGACCCAACATTGTGACTGAATTGTACTTCAATAAAACACATTTTCAAAAAATGATAAAAAATCAGAGCTTTTCATCTTGATGGAGTCCAGTTAATCAGATCTCTCTTTTATTTATTCACTCATGTTTTAGTCATTGAATGCTGTCTTTTTACATTCCTTTATTCTGAGTTATTTGATTGTCTTGGTTTTAATGCTCTGTGTTTTCAGAGTCCTTTAATCAACACATGGTTATGAATTCTGCTTTCACTCACTATGATCTCCTCTGCTGTCTCACCCGGCAGTGGTCTCAACCCCCGAGCCTTAGGCTTCAGTTCCTCATGGTACGTAAGTAATACCCAGCAGGCAGAAAGCCCTCGGAGAACAAGGTTTGAGTTATTTGGTGCGTTGCTCATATGTGCTGTTTGTCACCAGATGAAGCTGTGGGATCACATTCTTCCTCCAGAAAGACAAACGGTGACACCGGAAATACAGGACGTCTCTGGGCAGCTCAATGCCTTTAACGAACTGGAATCGATGTTTGCCGTCTATCCATCCCTCCAAATCCAAAAGAGCCTGCAGACGTGTGCTTGTTGAGAATAGCACACACACTTTTGCTATGATCCTTTGATTGACAGATGTGGCCTCAATCGCATGCCTCCTCCCTCTGCTGGAAGAGACTGTTTCTTGTTAGCAGATGTTTGCCCTGCGTCCTGTACGTGGAAGAAGCCTTTGCACTGCGGGGAGATTTTGTGTTTTTACTGAACTCAGGAGCGTGTGCGGGTCCCCCCCGCACCATCCAGGTTACAGAGCAGTGGGGTGAGCCGCAGTGATCTCCAGACAAGCTTTGCCCCCGGGTTGGCACCCATGCCAGCCCACACCTGTGCTGACAGGGGTCACGTGTCCCATGTCTTCTATTTCCTCCTCTCAGCATCCCCGTGAGAACTTCATGAGCAAAGGGCTAAGGTCTGTGGAAATGCTCACTACAGGATAGATACGAGGTGGGGGCTTGTTCCATCATTCTTGCTGTGCTTGAAATGATCCATACTTTCAGTTCAGTTCAGTCGCTAAGTCGTGTCCACCTCTTTGTGATCCCATGGACTGCAGCATGCCAGGCCTTCCTGTCCATCACCAACTCCTGGAGTTTACTCACTCATGCCCATTGAGTCAGGGATGCCATCCAACCATGTCATCCTCTGTCGTCCCGAAAATTGTGTCGATCCATGCTTTAAAAAATGTTAATGGTGTACTTCCAGGCACTGCGAGGGCCCAGAGAGAGAACACTTCCTGTGAGGTTTCTGTCCTGCAACTGTGGAGGTCCTGTTTCCAAGCATCCTGTGTCCAGCGCATCTCCTCTGCCTCATCCCTGCATTTCCACAGCTGATCTAAACACGGGTCAGTGGGAAGCGGCCTCCACAGCTCCAGGAACAGCCATGGGACGATATAGAGAGCTGTGGTCAGCTCCTTGCGGTGCTTCTGGGGCCCGGCATTTCCTGCTCCCTGGCAGTGGTGCTGAAGGGCGTGCTAGAAAAGCAGAGGAGGGGAGAGAGCTCAGGCAGAGGCCCCCACGGTGGAACCGCTATGCTTTGTCCCTTGGCCATTCCTACTCCTGTCCTTGGAAAATCATGGCCATGGGCTTTCAGGTGATGTTAGCCAACGTTTGATAATGAATATCAAAGGACACTAAAAATACTCATTCCGCTGCCCCGGCTTCCGTGGCCATCAGAGCGACAGTTAACCCTTCTGGGCGCATGGATCAATTTTAGTGGCGAGTGATGGGCTGCTGACCTCACTGGGCAGAGGGGCCTCTAAAAGGCACCAGTGGGCACCACCCAGGCTCCAGGAACCCTTCCTCAGGGACCTGAGGTCCTCATTCACATGACAGAGTCCTAAGTCCAGGCATGTGGTGTTTTCTTGGCCCAAGTGTTGGGCCCACTGGTATTTTTTGGAGTCAGAATGTGCTGCTGTGCCTTCAGCATCGGATGCCAGGAAAGGTAGCCATCAGCTGGGGGTGGGTGAGTGTGCTTAGGCTGACACTTTTGACTGTGGGTGGGACCAGCTGAGTCCTTTCTCCTGAGGGCAAGCTAGTGGCCCTGGAGAGGGCTGAGTCTCAGGCCAAGAGTGATGGCACTCTGCAGAGGCCAGAAGGAGGATGATGGGAATATGTTCTAACTGCACGGATTGTTTTTTTAATTAATTTTTACTGGAGTATAGTTGATACTGGTGGCTCAGATGGTGAAGAATCTGTTCGTACTGCAGAGGACCTGCATTTGATCCCTGAGTTGGGAGGATCCTCTGGAGAAGGTAAGGGCAACCCATTCCAGTATTTTTGCCTGGAGAATTCTATGGACAGAGGAGGGCTGCAGTCGGACATAACTGAATGCCTAATAGGCACACACATAGTCAATGCACAATATTGTGTTAGTTTCAGGCGTACAGCAAAGTAAATCAGTTACTCCTATACGTACACCCACTTTTTCCAGGTTCTTTTCTCATCTAGGTCATTTTGGAGTGTTCAGTAGAGCTCCCTGTGCTATACAGTAGGCTCTTACTAGTTTATCTATTTTATGTATAACAGTGGTCTTCACAAGGGTTTTAGGTGAGTCAAATGAGGAAATACAGGCTGTTTTAGAAGTTGGATATTTCTAAAGCAACTTCATCTATGTGAGTCGCCATTATTTCTTTCCTCTGAAAGACAGAGAATTTTCTGGGAAATCATTATAAAGTTTAAATGTACGAATCTTAAACTCTGAAATGGTAATCTTTTGATGATATGCACCACTTATAACTTTGTTCCAGTGCAGTAGAATTAAGAAATGATCTGTAAATTAAACTCCATTACACAGTTGAAGGTTTCCTCTTATTAATTTTTCAATTGAATAATTGAGTTTATTAAAAAACAAAAGAAATATTATCTAGCAGGTATTGCTCCAAATGGCTCAAGTTATTACCACAAAAAATGCTATTTAAATCATGGAAATGTATTTTTCACATCAGAAATGCAGTTACCACATCCCATGAAAGTTCAATAGTTAAATATTATGTGCTTCTCATTCAGTGATTGTGCAAATGAATTATGTATAAGAATATACCTGGTGCTTATTTCCTTATTTACATTTATGAGAAGATCTACGTGCAGATGAAGTTTTTGGTGAAGCGGGGGGTCAGGGGGAAGGCAGAGACCAGCTGCACTCCATGAAAGGGAACTTTTGAAGTTATAGCTGGAATAATGGAAGGAGAGATCAAAAATTATGAGTGGATTTGACAACTCGGGTTTCTGACAAAAAATTCTGGCCATGCACAACACGCCTAATTCCGTTGGTCACACAGCTACAAAGCAATGTACGTCTCAGCACCGAACTCATTTTAGAAACCAACCTTTCAACTCGCCCATGATCAGCGACAACTTTATCTTACAAAAGAGACCAACTTTATCTTACAAAAGAGACCAGCCAGTCTCTTGCTGCTGAGGGTCCCAGAGCCTTGCACAGGCTTCCTGGTCCCTCACCTCTGCTCTCTGGAAACTTGCAACAATACGCCATTGACTTTCACCCCTTGGGGCCACTTGAAACTTGACCTCCAGGATCCATCCTGACCGTAGCCTGGAGCAGAGTCACAAGGACCGTTGCCCCAGGCATTTGTTCCCTGCTGAACGTTGAGTCAGACTTCTGATTCTGCTGGAGTCTCCTCTCCAGGGTCCTCACACTGGGTTCTCACCTTGTGTCCCGGCTGTGCTCCCGGCTCTCACATGTTAGTTTCAATACCTTCTCCCCAGGTCTCCTTGGAGCCCAGGGCTCAGGATTGGGCTGGACCATCTGCTCTGTCCCAGCAGGATTCAAGTCTGCCCCAGCCTCTGATCTTCCTGATTTTCTTCCAGCCCCTCCTGCAGGCTCTTTGTTGCACAGACTCCTTGGTTTCACACACAGTTCCTGGCCACCTCACTCCACATGGTTGATCCAAAGCTGATGGTCCTGCTGACTGTTGGTAGGCACCATGCCTCCTCCTGAGCCACTGGCTGTCTTCGTAGTTCTGAACCTCCTGGGCTTTGGCTGCTGGGTTGATCCTGAGTCCTGCACTGGACCATGTCTTCAGGGAAGGCAGCTGCTGGCTTTCATGCTCACCTAAGCCTGGCTGTTCCTTGTCTCCATCAGAATGTTTGACTTTCCCAGCTCCCACCTTGCAACATTCCAATCTTTTCCCCAAATGGAGGTTTGTCTGGACTTTGACCTCCCAATTTCCTTTGCCTTTTGTCTGTTTTTAGACACCACTGCTCATCCACTGAGCTTACCTGCCATGGGTCCTAGGAGGGAAGCCACACTGCATCTAATGGGATAAAGAAAAGGCTGCCTTTCTCCTCTATCCACTGATGCTCCCACCTTCCCTCATAAGACAAAACTCTAATAGGAAATGTCCAGTGAGAGCTTCCTCCTTCTACCTAACCTAGCCATTCCAGGCACTTCCTGTTGGCTCTTCGAGGCACTTTCTGTTTTCTCATCCAAGCACTTTCTGTTTACTCTTCCTTTCCTTTCCTGCCCTCCTTTGTCTGATCCTTTGCTCTGAAAACCAGACTCCCCAAGCTTTTTTGTCAACTGATCTCTGGCTTGATTTAGCCATTGGGAGACTTGTGCTGAGGACCACACTCCTCCTTTCTCTGTTTCAGGCAGTGTCTATGGTGGGACCATTTCTCCCACAAGGATCCTGCTTCTGCAAGACAGCCACTCTATCCAGAAACACAGCTTGGGTACGTAGCCTCCCACTGAGATGCCAGCTTGTGAAGAAGCATGTGCCTGGGGAAGATGGGTTTGCTGTGACCACCTCGCACTTCGCATCTTAATGGGGGCAGTGGTGGCCCCTGTGATAGCTCATGTCTGGACCGCCTCACCCTGTCCTCCATGGCTGGTCTGGCTTCATCGATTGTCCTCTGTACCATCAACTATACAGCAGCCTTTGGGAATAAGTGAAGTCACTATATGATGCGTGTATCAACTTTCGCATGATGCTGCTTATACTGCACATATCAGCTTTAATATGACATGATTTCAGAAATATTAAAACATGAACAATGGTCTATTTTTGAATCACATCCTTAGTGTGCTGATGACTTCCTCTTCGGAATAGTGAATATGTGATGTCAGTCCTCACAGGGGTTCTCAGAATGTCTCATGTGTTTAGTCCTACTACTATTCCTGCTAAGTGTCTGCTCAGTCTTGTCTGATTGACTCTTTGTGACCCCGTGAACTGTAGCCCACCAGTCTTCTCTGTCTGTGGGATTTCCCAGGCAAGAATACTGGAGTAGAATGCCATTTCCTTCTCCAAAGGATAGTCCCAACTCATTGGCAGGCAGATTCTTTATCACTGAGCCACCTGGGAAGTCCATGTTCAGTCCTATTCCTATTTAATGTTTTAAAAAATTCCCCCATTTCTCAAACTTCAGTTCAGTTCAGATCAGTCACTCAGTCATGTCCAACTCTTTACGACCCCATGAACCGCAGCATGCCAGGTCTCCCTGTCCATTATCAACAGTTGGAGTCTACCCAAACCCATGTCCATTGAGTTGGTGATGCCATCCAACCATCTCATCCTCTGTTCTCCCCTTCTCCTCTTGCCCTCAATCTTGACCAGCATCTGGGTCTTTCCCAGTGAGTCAGCTCTTTCCCTCAGGTGGCCAAAGTATTGGAGTTTCAGCTTCAACATCAGTCCTTCCAATGAACACCCAAGACTGATTTCCTTTACGATGGACTGGTTGGATCTCCTTGCTGTCNGGGCTCCAAAATCACTGCAGATGGTGACTGCAGCCATGAAATTAGAAGACGCTTAGTCCTTGGAAGAAAAGTTATGACCAACCTAGATAGTATATTCAAAAACAGAGACAGTACTTTGCCGACTAAGGTCCATCTAGTCAAAGCTATGGTTTTTCCTGTGGTCATGTATGGATGTGAGAGTTGGACTGTGAAGAAGGCTGAGTGCCAAAGAATGGATGCTTTTGAACTGTGGTGTTGGAGAAGACTCTTGAGAGTCCCTTGGACTGCAAGGAGATCAGCCCTGGGATTTCTTTGGAAGGAATGATGCTAAAGCTGAAACTCCAGTACTTTGGCCACCTCATGCGAAGAGTTGACTCGTTGGAAAAGACTGTGATGCTGGGAGGGATGGGGGCAGGAGGAGAAGGAGACGACTGAGGATGAGATGACTGGATGGCATCACTGACTTGATGGATGAGTTTGAGTGAACTCCGGGAGATCGTGATGAACAGGGAGGCCTGGCGTGCTGCAATTCATGGGGTCGCAAAGAGTCGGACACGACTGAGCGACTGAACTGAACTGATGTATTGGGAGCTGAAAGAGTCTGGCCTCACTGAAATCATTTCTTTCATATGTATCTCAGCTCTCCTGGGCGGGATCCTAATTTTTTTTCACATCCAGAGCTCCCTTGGGGCTCATGATAGGGAGTGGCTGCAGCCTGAAGCTGCTAGATTACAGGCATTCCTCTCCTTCCTGAGTGCCCTTAGGGTTCACAAGCTCACAGTGGAGGACTGCAAAGCTGAGGACTGTGACAGCCTTGTTTACTGATATGGCGAGAAATATCCCATTTCTCAACTGATAAATACAACCATTGAAGAACATTTGAACAGAAAAGATTTGAGAAGGCAAACATTTCCTCTAATCCCCTTTTGATACCAAAATATAGCAACCAGAAAAAGCTTGCACAAGTTTTATTTTGCCCATTATCCTTGTTTGTTCCTTGTATCTTGACTAGAATTTATACTCCATATGGTATTGAAACACAAGTATTGAACATTTAAAAATTTTAATAATTCTTTTATTGTGAGAACATTTTTGCTTTCTGTTAATTGACTTTATTCTTCTTAGCTAGCTTCCTTGTTACCAAGGAAAAAGAGAAAGGCATTGATTTATATTTCTGCTGCTTTCTGAAGGCAAATATTCTGGTTTATTTGTAAAGCTTTTTCCTGTTATTGAATTCAAATGAGGATGATTTAGAGAATCCTGGGTAACAGAATAGACAATGCAATTAAATACAGTTTTGAAAACATGCGTACGTCTTGTTAAAATGAAAGAGGGCACGCTACATAAAATTACCTTAGTTGCCTGCAATATTGCTTTGACTAGGTTACAATACAGTCTTTGTTCATTGTAATCTAATGTTCTGACTTCCTATAGCAAAAGGACATTAAAAAAAAAAACCTATTAGATTGTTAGTAAACTTGGGCATGGGGCTTCCCAGGTGGCTCAGTGGTAAAGAATCCGCCTGCTAGTGCAGGGGATGCAGGTTCAATCCCTGACCCAGGGAGATCCCCTGGAGAAGGAAATGGTAACCTACTCCAGTATTCTTGCCTAGAAAATCCCCTGGATAGAGGTGCCTAGTGGGCTACAGTTTACCGGGTCAAAAAGAGTTGGACCCAACTGAGCACACTCAGAAACTTGAGCATATGATGGCTTTTTTCAGATATCAGATGCCTCAAGTTGGCTTTGGCAGGCAAGAGTTTCCACCTACTCAGATCTGAATTCTCCAGCAAGTGCCTGGAGCACAGTCCTTCACTGGGGCTCATTAATGTAATATAGTCTCATGTGTTCAACACCAGTCACGCTTTAGGAGGAGCTGTCATTCCAATGTACAAAATTAAAATCAGGTAGAGACCCAGTGGGCTGCAGGGGGATCTGCAGGACTTAAAAGTAATGCACTCTCCACTTCTCAGACTTAAAAAGTCTTTTCCATGTGATGGAACCTTCACACACGTGCCAAAGATGTCTAAGTGAATGCGTTAATTGACTTCTCCTTGTTAATTTATTTATTGATTTTACTGACTCGGTTTGGATAAAATTGCTTCTTGGTAGATTACAAGAATGAGCAATTTACAAAATTCATCACCGAGCAGTCTAATCAATCGACCTGGGGTTTTGATTATTGATCACTGTCCACTTAAATGTTCAGCACATCCAACTCAAACAGTTCAATTTTCGTGTATTTTGAGGCTGAACAGCTTAATTTAACCTAAACTGGCTTTGAATTATAAGATCTTAGTTATTGTTCCCAACGAATTGCTCTGAAGGGGAAAACAAAGCTGTGGTTTTTGTGAAATATGACTTATTCCTCTCCTTGCTGTAGACCACAAGGAAATAGACAGGCCTGGAGTTTCTCTAGAACTTGGGAGAAGCTAGAGCTCGGTTTGTAATTCTCCAGCAACAGTGCTGATTGGACGATCCCTCCTCCTCAAGAAAACACACAGGGATGCTCTATGGGGCTGTTTCTTCAAGGATTCTTCCTCTCTCAATCGGTGGTAGGCTTGAGCAATGACTGTATCACCAGAAACCAGGAATGTAGGTACTAAATGTCAGGTCCGTCACCCAGCATGGCCGTGACTATCTGATCTGTCTCTGCATCCTCCTGCTGTCTCCCTGTCTCCAGGATTCCAGCCCTACAGATGCTCCTGCAGCAAGTCAACACCTTCCCCTCTGAGATACCTCAAAGCTGAACTTTATCTTGGAGAAAGTCGAAAAGGGCTACACAGAGGGTGGGGGTTTCCCAGATGGCAGTAGTGGTAAAGAACTTGCCTGCCAAGAAAGGAGGCATGAAAGATGCAGGTTCTATCCCTAGGTTGGGAAGATCCCCCCAGAGGAGGAAATGGCAACCCACTCCAGTGTTCTTGCCTGGAGAATCCCATGACAGAGGAGCCTGGCGGGCTACAGTCCATAGGGTTGCTGATGGACATCTAGGTTGCTTCCATGTCCTGGCTATTGTAAACAGTGTTGCGATGAACACTGGGGTACACATGTCTCTTTCAATTCTGGTTTCCTCGGTGCGTATGACCAGCAGTGGGATTGCTGGGTTGTATGGCACTTCTATTTCCAGATTTTTAAGGAATCTCCACACTGTTCTCCATAGTGGCTGTAGTAGTTTGCACTCCCAACAACAGTGTAAGAGGGTTCCCTTTTCTCTACACCCTCTCCAGCATTGAAACATGTATATCACAATATGTGAAATAGATCACCACTCCAAGTTCAATGCATAAAGCAGGGCACCCAAAGCCAGTGCACTGGGACAACCCAGATGGATAGGAAGGGGAGGGAGGCGAGAGGGGCAGATGTACACCCATGGCTGGTTGATGTCAACATGTGGCAAAAACCACCACACGACTGTAAAGTAATTAGCCTCCAAACAAAAACAACAAGAGTCAGATACAACTGAAGTGACTTAGCATGCACGCAGACATAGGATGACCCTGGAATTTATGTCAAGTGTCTGACAAGTTCCCTTTACTATATAGGTAGATATATGAATTAGCTGAATTCTAAAACCATTTTCAAAAATAAAGTTATTTTTGAAACAAAATGATATATCCATATACATTGAAGCTAAGTAAAATTCTTTATATTGCTTTAATAAATATTGACAATGAACACAGGCCCAACAATTATGCTTGGAACACGGACGCTGCTTCCCCTTCCTTGAGGCCCTAGTGATCACAGAACAAATTCTTTTCTTTTTTAAATGTGCAAAAATATCAAATGTGTTCACTGATACTTTCCAGTGCCTCTGTGTACCTCCTTCCTGAATGCTTTGCTTTCTATAGTTACAATTTACTGAAAGATGCAGCAGCAAGGAGATCAAACCAGGCAATCCTAAAGGAAATCAACTCTGAATATTCACAGGAAGGACTGATGCTGAAGCTCCAATCCTTTGGCCACCAGACTTATTGGAAACGACCCTGATGCTGGGAAAGACTGAATGAGATGGTTGGATGGCATCATCAACTCCATGGACTGAGCAAACTCCAGGAGATGGTGAAGGACAGGGAAGCTTGGCGTGCTGCCGTCCATGGGGTCGTAAAGAGTTGGACACAACTGAGCGACTGAACAAAAAGTTATAAAATCTAAAGTTAATCTTATCATATTCAGTTCAGCTCAGTCATTCAGTCGTGTCTGACTCTTTGCGACCCCATGAATCGCAGCACGCCAGGCCTCCCTGTTCATCACCATCTCCCGGAGTTCACTCAGACTCACATCCATCGAGTCCATGATGCCATCCAGCCATCTCATCCTCGGTCGTCCCCTTCTCCTCCTGCCCCCAATCCCTCCCAGCATCACAGTCTTTTCCAATGAGTCAACTCTTCGCATGAGGTGGCCAAAGTACTGGAGTTTCAGCTTTAGCATCATTCCTTCCAAGAAATCTCAGGATTGATCTCCTTCAGAGTGGACTGGTTGGATCTCCTTGCAGTCCAAGGGACTCTCAAGAGTCTTCTCCAACACCACAGTTCAAAAGCATCAATTCTTCGGCGCTCAGCCTTCTTCACAGTCCAACTCTCACATCCATACATGACCCCAGAAAAAACCATAGCCTTGACTAGATGGACCTTATTGAAATTCTTCAGATAAAAGCTTTCACATGACTTTGGAAAACACACAATCAAAATTTAGAGGATTCATATAATACTGAAAAGACTAGTTTAACCCCATTGTTTAGGTTGCTTATGTTGAAGAACTTCAAAGGCTCACACATTCCTGCCATCAGACTTATGGTACCTTCAAAAACAGAAGCGTTTGCTGCTGGCTAAAGTACTTTTATTATATTTAATGTCATATTTTTCTCAAAAATTTCTGAATTTCAGTTATTCTCCCCTCTCTGCCCCACCTCTTCCAAATTACATCATTCCTGGCCACACAGCCAAATACATTGCAATAGTTACCAGTCAATACAAAAGTGCCACAATTTCCTCTTTTTTTAATAAAAAAATTTCTTGTATGTTGGAGTATAGTTGATTTGCAATGTTGTGTTGGTTCCAAGAGTACAGCAAAGTGATTGAATTATACACATACAGGTGTCTATTCTTTTTTGGATTCTTTCCCCATACAGGTTATTACTCAGTACCGAGTAGAGTTTCCTGTGCTATACAGTAGGTCCTTACTGACTGTCTATTTTATATAGCAGTGTGTATCCATTTGGCTTCCCAGGTGGCCCAGTGATAAATAATCCACCTATAATGCAGGAGATGCAGGAGACCTGGGTTCAATCCCTGGGTCAGGAAGATGCTCTGGAGGAGGGCATGGCAATCCACTGTAGTATTCTTGTCTGGAGAATCCCATGGACAGAGCATCCTGGGGTCATGGAAAGAGTTGGACATGACTGAAGTGGCTGAGCACACACACATGCATGGGATGTCTTTGTGAATCCAAGACAGGGTCTGGACATTGCCTCTGTACTTCAAATTCAATGCCAGACTCCTGACATGGACCATTGATTTGCCGGTTGGAATTTACTTAAACAATCATTCTCTACTCCCCGTCTGGGACACCCCTGTCTCACTGGGTTTCCTTGTAGGTTTTTCCTTCCCCCCAGGATTGCCTTCTCTGGGATTTCCCTGTAACGCACTCCTGGTGCATCCTCTCACCATCTGGCTTGTGGCTTGCTCTGGTCTCCCTTCCTCCCTTACTGATAAATATGGACCCGTTTTTGCCTTTTTCTCCCCTTTAGCCATGATCCACTGTGGTGAACCTCTGCTTCCTGTTCACTTCATGAAAAGCTGATGCAGTTGGAGGAAATGGCTGGTGGACAAAATAGATGAATAATTAATTTGAAGGTTTTGAGGGTTTCGTTTTGAAAATGATATTGGTCGCTTTTAAAATCTACTGTCCACAGCTGCCGTCCCAATTAACTTCAGACATGACAGTTTGTATCCTGTTTAGAAGCGCAGGTCTCAATCCTTGCCAAATAATTCTCGAAGCAGGAGATTTTCTCTTGGTTTGTTTTCTCTTTCATCATTAGGTGATAACGGGCGTAAAATATTTGGTGCTGTTGTGGGGGAGGCGAGAGGCAGGTCTGCCTTTTGTCCACCTGTTGGCAGAATATAGGCTGGTATCCCAGGTCCTGACCTGACTACTAAGTTCTTACAAAACCCCATTTTCAATGACCCTGAGATGTCCTGCAGGGGCCTGGCAGTGGCTGTCTTGAATGCATAAGACGGAGATCTAGTGAACAGAACTTAGGGTGTATCAGAGTTTACAAAGCACAGTAATAGATGTGTGAAGCCCCCACACAAGGGATATGGCTAAAGTACACTTATTGGAGGCAGGAAGCAAGGTCAAATAGGCCGCCATGTTTTCAGGACCTGGACTGTTAATCCAAGGCTGAGGGATTCTTCCAGACATGGGGTGGTTGGAGAAGAGCTTGTTGAGATGACCAGAAAGAAACGCAAGCCCTAAGGCCGTCCACATTCCCTCAGAGCCTCCTGTAACAATGGAGGAAGAGGAGAGGTCACCCGCACCTGGGGCTTATTGTAGGGGGACAGCCAGAGTAAGTTCAGAGAAGGGCTGGCATCTTCCCTCATCCAGACCATGAGTTCCAGACCTGTCCATTTCTCCAGAAGAAACTGGGGACCTGAGCACTGGGGTAAGGTCTCTTCTAGACACCAGGGGAGAAGCAAAGTGTAGAGGAGGAAAGAGGAAGATGAGGTCCTCCAAGCAATGACTTTGCGAACTGAGGGTGTCGTCTGTGTTCATCTACCGTGAGGGTCGGGGCACTGAATGTGAGTGGAATAGGATGCTGGATATGGGGTCCCAGAGAAATGTCAGCATCCTGGGGTTTCCTTTACACAACAGAAGACACATCGACTAAAGGAAGTCAATTCAGGAGGAAACTGCGCCTTCCAAGATGGTGAGTAAGAATTCCCCAAACTAAAAGGACACACTGTACTCAGCACGCAACAAAACTCAGGAGGAGGGCACCCCTTCCGAAATGGAGCGCATGCTTAGTCGCTTCAGTCGTGTCTGACTCTCCGCAACCCTATGGACCATGGCTTGCCAGGCTCCTCTGTCCATGGGATTCTCCAGGCAAGAACACTGGAGTGGATTGCCATTCCCTTCTCCTCCAAAATGGCAGATGAAGGACTAAAGAGAGATGGAGTGATACCCAGACCCACCAGCGCTGATACTGCGTCAGTGCGTCCTGATCATCGCTACAAGAAAGTCGGGCACTGAGGCTGACCCCTTACAGACAAGGAAAGGCTGATGAACAAAGGCACGGACAAGACAGACCTCCATGTCAGTGCCTTCAGGCAGGTGAAACTCCTGTTTTCCTCTGCTGCCTCCCGTGCCGTGGTGCTGGGACTAGTGGGACTAAATCTCACCAGTATTAGCATCCAAGCAAGTGAGCCCAGCGACCAGGAGCCTGGGCTTAAGAGGGAGACTGTGTGTCTTCAAATACTGACGCCTCCACTTACTACCTGGTCTGCTCATCTGTGCAATGAGTCGAAGACCTTTTCAGGTTGCTAGGCTTAATAGATAAAAACACAGGATGCCCTGTTAAGTTCATGTTTCAGATAAGCTATGAATACTTTTTTAGTACAGATACGTCCCAGATTTTGCATGGGGCATAATTAAACTAGTCATTTGTTTGTTGCTAATCTGGTACTTAACAGGTTGTCCTGTATTTAAGCTGGCAATTCTACTAAGGTTGCTTTCATTATCTTATATACACCTCATAGCAAAAAGCCAGCATATTTTATGCCCATAGCAAGCATTAAAATATTAATTACCACAATTTTTATTCTATAAGATTATCTCAGGAATGATACTCAATATTGTATAATAACTTCTAAGGAAAACAAATCTGAAAAATTATATATATATATATATATATATGTATGTATAACCAAATCACTTTGCTATAGGCCTGAAACTGACACCAGATTGTAAATCAGCTATGAGGAGGTGTATGCTCAGTCGTGTCCGACTCTTTGCGGCCCCTTGGCCGCCAGGCTTCTCTGTCTGTGGGATTCTCCAGGCAAGAATACTGGAGCAGGTTGCCATTTCCTCCTCCAGGGGATCTTCCCAACCAGGGATCAAACCCACATCTCTTGCATCTCCTGCATTAGCAGGTGTGTTCTTTACAACTGGCGCCACTTGGGAATCAACTATACTTCAATAAAAAAGACGATTATCTAGTACAAATCACTTGTATAGTATATTAGGAAGCTGAGGCTTGGAAAGTTGATGCTACACACCCAGGAAAACATTCAGCTTTTTTTTTTTCTTTCTCATTTCTCCAGAGACAAAAATCTCCAGACACACCACCCCCAGCTGACTTTTCCACATCTCACTGGTTATAGNNNTTTTTTTTTAAAAGAAAGAAATCAAACCCAAGCCAGTAAGATGGCAGAGATTAGTAACAGCCCACAGCTTCCTATACTTACGTTTTAAAATGTAAGTTCTTATATTTAACAGGGCTTCACAGGTGGCAGAGTGGTAAAGAATTCACCTGCCAATGAGGAGATGCAGGTTCGATCCCTGGGTTGGGAAGATCCCCTACATTTAATAACTTCTGTACTTCCAAGCACATCATTAAGAAAGTTAACAGTAAGTAACAGACTGTGAGAAAATATTTGCAGATCAGACATCTAATGAAGGACTGGCCTGCAGAATGCATAAACAACACTTGCAACTCAGTCATAACCACAAAGAACCCAACTCAAAAGTGAGCAGAAGACTTAAGTAGATATTTTTCCAGCGAAGACACATGCATGGCTAAGAAGGACATGGGAAGGTTGCCGAATGCTAAATAATTAATCTTTAGGGAAGTGAAATCAAAGCTACTTCGCACCCACTAAAATTCCCATGAGACTCCTATGAATTTACTTGAAAGAAAAGAAAGTGTATGTCTTCACAAAGACCTATGTACATGAATGTTTATGGTAGCTTTATTCATCACAGCCCCAAGCTGAGAACAAGTCAAATTTCTTCTTCTTCTTTAAAAAAGAATGAACTACTGGTATACACTACAACCTGGATGAATCTTAAAATGTTTTGCTAAGTGAAAGAAGCCAGGCAATTTGTTGTTGTTCAGCCACTCAGTTGTGTCTGACTGTTTGTGACCCCATGGACTGCAATATGCCAGACTTCCCCATCCTCCACTATCTCCTGGAGCTTGCTTGAACTCATGTCCATCGAATCAGTGATGCCATCCAACCGTCTCATCTTCTGTCATTCCCTTATCCTCCTGCCTTCCATCTTTCCCAGCACCAGGGTCTTTTCTAACGAGTCGGCTCTTCACATTGGGTGGCCAAAGTATTGGAGTTTCAGCTTCAGCATCAGTCCTTCTGGTGAACATTCAGGACTGATCTCCTTTAGGATTGATGGGTAAATGTTAATACTAACAAGCCAGTGAATGTGTGCGGGTGTGTGTGCTCAGTCATATCCAACTCTTTGCACCCCATGGACTGTGGCCCACCAGACTCCTCTGTCCATAGAATTTTCCAGGCAAGAAGACTGCAGTGTGTTGCCATTTCCTATTCCAAAGTCAGCGAATACTCTGTATTAAATCTACATTTATAGAGACAGAGCACAGACTGGTGGTTATTGGGATGGGAACATTGATTGACTGCGGATAGGCTCCTGGAAAGTTTTTAGAGACAAAGGAAATGTGCTCCGACTAAATTATGGTAATGAGGGCTCATCTCTGCAGAGTTACTAACAATTATGGAGTTGTACACTTGCAGGAGTTAAAGCCGGGTTAAACTGTAAAATTGCACTGAATGCATCTTCTTGCTGGGTCTTGAACTCAGAAGTGGTCTTGAACCACTTCTTGGTGTCGTGGTCACGTGATCGACAACTCTCCCCTCTCCTGTCCCCCACCCGAGGTATTTATTGCTTATGAAGAGTTCCTACCTACTTGTGGACAGCCTCGTTCTTCAATTTCTAGTTCAGTTCATAGGTATCAAATAGTTCCTTAGAACATTATGTTCCTGGTTCTGAAAACTGCTTCCCTTTTAGTAATGCTTAGCCTCTCTGTCCAAGCCCATCTCTCACGCCAGCTGGCTGCAGGTCTGAGCACTCTGGGGCCATTCATCACCGGGAGACACGTCCCTTGTTCTCTGCTGGCTTCACTGCCTTATATGGTCGAGAAGCATTGGCTTCTGGGCCTGCCTTCCAGTCCGTAGCCTTTTGCCCAAAGCTGCTTCTTCCACTCAGAGCTGATGTAAACCCGATCTTATTCCTCCTCTGCAATTTGGCACAGCAGAGGGAAATTGGCAGGATAGCAGCTTTTAATGGTTTTCAACTCCTCAGGAGGAATCTGCACACAGGCTGCTATGGACTGAGTGTTTATATCTGTCCAACACTCATATGCTGAAAACTTGATATGATGTGATGGCTATTTGGAGGCCGGGCCTTTGGGAAGTGATTAGGTAGTGAGGGCAGAGTCTCATTAGTAGGGTCAGTGCCCTCATTACAGAAGCCCAGGGAAGTCCGTTCGTCCCTCTGCCATGTGAGGACATGGAGAGAAGGCCCATGAACCAGAAAGACAGCTCTCACTGAACACCAAATGCGCTGGTGCCTTGATCTTGCACTTCAGCCTCCAGAATCGTAGGAAATAAATATCTGTGTTTACAAACCACCCATCATGGTATTTTATTTATGCAGCCCAAATGGGCTAAGACACAGGCCCATGACCTGCAAGTCATCAAGAAGTAAAGAAGCAAAGGAGAAGAAGCAGAGGGAGAAACGGACATGCTCTACAGACGGGTTTGAGCTTAGAAGAAGTTTGGCTCTCTCCTCTCCTTTCCTTCCTTTTTAGAGGGACTAGAGAAGCGCACTCCCCACACCTGGAGTCTGCCAGGGTGAGACCTGCCGTCTCTGGTTCCCTGCCATTAATTCTCAAATATTTAACCAGAAGCCAATCAGCAAACAGGAAGGAAAATCATGGCATCCCACCCATACTCCCGAAGAAAGAAAAACCGATGCTGAACTCTCCCAGAAGGATAGTAAAGACGAAAATTCCAGCTCTGACTTGCTACTTGGGGAAGGAACCGGCTCCCCACTCCAGTATTCTTGCCTGGAAAAACCCCTTGGACAGAGGAGCCTGGCAGGCTCCAGTTCATGTGGTCACAAAAAGTCGGACACAACCAAGCACATTTGTCAGCAGCAGCAGATCTGCTGCTATGTGACCCAAGAGAAGACCCCAAAGGCTCTGAAGAAAACTGGTCTTGTCCATGAACCTCCCAGGAAAGAGGGCTTTGTCTTCTTGAACGCAGAGGGATTTATATGAAACTCAGTTACAATAAAACACCCAATGACCTGATGGAAACAGAGATTGCACTCATTTCACATGCTAGCAAGTTCATGCTCAAAATCCTTCAAGCTTCAGTTCAGTTCAGTTCAGTTGCTCAGACTTCAGCAATATGTGAACTGAGAACTTCGAGATGTACAAACTGGGTTTAGGAAAGGCAGAGGAACCAGAGATCAAATTACCAGCATCCGTTGGATCAGAGAAAAAGTAAGGGAATTCCAGAAGACCATCTGAAGATGAATGTGAAAGTTAGTTACACATTCGAGTCCGACTCTGCGGTCCCGTGGACTGTAGCCCACCAGGCTCCTCTGTCCTTGGAATTCTCCAGGCAAGAGTACTGGCGTGGGTTGTCATTTCCTTCTTCAGGGATCTTCTCAATCCAGAGATTGAACCCGGGTCTCCTGCATTGCAGGCAGTTTCTTTACCATCTGAGACACCAGGGAAGCCCAGAAGAACATATACTTCTGCTTAAATATTATGATTAACATCATTTGCATCATTCCCTCACCTGCTGAAATGAAACTGAGTGTTTGTTCCCAGAAAGTGTGTACAAGGATCTATTTGTTTGTATTACAAACTTAATAATGTGACACTCAGAAGCGTAACTTTACCAAATAATGTATCACCCAAACCACATGAAAGAGGGAAAGGAATCACGTAAGCCTTGTTCCAGGGCCCCATAAGTTCAGATGCTCCTGTCTTGGAAAAACAAGCTCATTTTGTTACCTTAAATGTAGGAAGCATTTCTTACGAATCAAAGGGACAATGAGGTACCACCTCACAGCTGTCAGAATGGTCGTGGTTAAAAAGTTTACAAATAATAAATGCTGGACAGGGTGTGGAAGAAAGGGGACCTCCTCCCGCTGCTGGGAATGTACATTGGTGCCACCACCATGCAGATCCGCATGGAGGGTCCTTTAAAAACTGAAACAGAGTTGCCGTATGATCCAGCAGTCCCACTCTTGGGCATGTATCTGGGTTGGAGGGATGCCCTGGAGGAGGGCATGGCAACTCACTCCAGTATTCCTGCCTAGAGAACCCCAGGGACAGAGGAGCCTGGCAGATACAGTCCATGGGGTTGCAGAGAGTTGAACCCGATTAAACGATTAAACTACCACCACTATACCACCTTAGAGAGTTTCAGGCAGAGTTTTATCTGCCTCCCAAGAAAGCTGCCCTGGGTACTTGAGAAGACCGCGGGCAGGAGTCAGCCTGAGGGGGACTGCTGCAGCAGAGGGCCAAAGCTGGAGGGCTTTTCACAGCTCTGGAGGTTGGAAGCCTCAGATCAAGCTGTCTGCAGGTTTAGTTCCTCCTGAGGCCTCTCTCCCCAGCTTGCGGGTGGCTGCCTTCTCACTGGGTCATCCCGCATGAGGTCTGTGTCCTTGGCTCCTCCTCCTGAAAGGCCATCTGCCATGCTGGATGTGGGCCCACCTTGACACCTGATTGTAACCTCGTCACCTCGACAGAGGCCTTATCTCCCAATAGAGGCTTCCCTGGTGGCTCAGACGGTAAAGTGTCTGCCTGCAATGTGGGACACCCAGGTTTGATCCCTGGGTTGGGAAGATCCTCTGGAGAAGGAAATGGTGCCCCACTCCAGTACCCTTGCCCGGAAAATTCCATGGACAGAGGAGTTGGCGGGCTATATTCCATGGGGTTGCAAGGAGTCGGACATGCCTGAGCGACTTCTCTTTCATTTCCTTTCCTCCCAAAAGAGTCGAACAGTGTGATCTGGAGGGGGGGGGCTTAAAGTGTGAATTTGGGGACGGAGTTCACCCCAGAGCTCTACCAGCTGTGACTCGGTGCCCTGCAGTCAGACCCCACCCCTTCCCTTGCCTCTGCCCTTCGTCCCTGGGCCTGACTCAGCCCCTGGATGGCAGTGACCTCTCGTTACAGACAGGCGCACCTGGCCAGCCTCAGGGTCTCAGGGCCAGACCGCGGGGAGGGTCTCCACCGAGAACCCCGCTTTCCACTGTCAGCCTGCTCCTCCTGTCCCCTCCCTCCTGCTGAGGCCAGCGGGGCTGCGCTGGTTCCCATGACTGTGTTTACATTGCCCTTCCAGCCGCTGGCAGGGCAGACAGAGGACGAGCCTGCCTGTGAGGGAGACTGTCTACTCAGGTCCCCGAGAAACAGAACTGCCCAGGGTGTGATGTGTTCCCGNCTAAGACATTTCCCCGGTGGCACTAGTGGTAAAGATTTCACCTGCCAATGTGGGAGGCGTAAGAGATGTGGGTTTGATCCCTGGGTCCGGAAGATCCCCTGGAGGAAGGCATGGCAACCCACTCCAGTATTCTTGCCTGGAGAATCCCGTGGACAGAGGAGCCTGGCGGAGTCCATGGGGTCTCCTGGAGTCAGACGGGACTGAGCGGCTTCGCACACCATCCAGGGGCTTCAGCCTGTCAGCCCCTGGCGCTTCCTGGGCCAGGCCCTGCTGATGCAAAGACGGGCCCCTGCTGGCTCAGGCGTCTCTGGCGGTCCTTGTATTCGGAGACATAGGAGCAGGTGCCAAGCGCAGCGGCCCCAGACAGGGCTCACCGGCCACTCCCGTCACCCCTGCTCGTCTCCTGCCTCGGGGAAACTGGCACCATGGGCTTTTTCCTCATGTGAGGGTCCTTTCCATCCACTGTTCAGAGGGAAAATATTAACTTAGTGAAGTAACGTGAGAACTTGCCATCTGTTTGGTAAAGTAACTTGTGTATGCTGACATGATTTTAATTATTAATATTACGAAGGTAAAATTTTTGCTTCTCTGGGAACTGCCCCCTGCCAGATCCTACACTTCCTCGAGTCCTACCTCCTATCTCTGCAGGGAGGCCCTCATCCTGCACGTCTCTCAGCATCGCGTCCCATAGTCAGTTGTGTGAATTCTACCTTAAACACTGCTCTTCCAGGGAACGCCGAGTGCACCCACTTCTCGTCATGTGGACGTCTTACAGGGAGGCTGGGAGCTGAGGTCTCTAAGTAGGACAAGGAACCCGGCACTGAGCTGGCTCCCAGCCCAGGGTTCTGAACCCCGGGCTCCGCACAGGTGCTACGGCCACAGCCTTCTGGAGACCTAGCAACGTGCCATTAGCAGATCACTGCAGAAGAACGAACAAAGAGGACAATTAGTACTCAACTTTCATCATTGCTTGGTTTTCCTAATGAATTTTTAAAACGTCGAAATTGCGTTTTAAAATGAAGGGTTTCACCAATTTGAGACCAAGTTATGTGCAGTTGCTGTGGATGAACCTTGCTTTATGCAGCCCTGGCAGGTAGAAGGGAAGTGAAGCTTTGCTGAATGAATGCATGGAGAGTGAATGAGTGAATGGACGGCTGACTTGAGGAGAGAAGCTTGAACTTCTCAGTGTTTACAACAGCCCTCCAATCCGTCTCCGTGGGAGGCACAATAGCAAGAAACCGTCAGTGTCGCTACCCCATTCATCCCCTCAGGACCATTCATCCCACATGTTGAAAACACTGAGGGCCGCGGCAGCTCTTAAGGGAAAGATGTGCACTGAGAGGTGTCATTAATGCCGTATGTGGCCAAATGCCTAAAGCCTGTATTCCTTCAGTCAGCAAATATCTATGAATGATTTTGCTGCACCAGGCACCAAATTGAGGGCTGGAATAGAGCAGAGGAAGACTAGCCCAAACCTCCCTGCTTTCATGGAGCTTACCCTCTAGGAGACGCAGACAATACTCAATGAATAGCGAGTTTATATATATAACTATAATTAAGATTGTGTAGTACTTATAGACATTATATATATACTACATACTGTAATGTGTGCACATGTATATATGCATACATGCTAAGTCACTTCAGGTGTGTTCAACTCTGTGCGACCCTATGGATTGTAGCCCACCAGGCTCCTCTGTCCATGAGAATTCCAAGGCAAGAGTACTGGAGTGAGTTGTCATGCCCTTCTCCAGGTGATCTTCCCGATCCAGGGATCAAACTGGAGTCTCTTACATTTTCTGCAATGGCAAGCGGGTTCTTTACCGCTAGCACCACTTGTGGGCTGCCGTCTATGGGGTTGCACAGAGTCAGACGGACTGAAGCGATTTAGCAGCAGCAACAGCAGTGCCACCTGGGAAGCCTGTGTGTGTGTGTGTATGTGTGTGTGTGTGTGAGAATACTATACTATATAAGGTCGGCCAAAAAGTTTGTTTGGGTTTTTCCATGACATCTTACAAAAACCTGAATGAACTTTTTGGCCGACCCTTTACATATGTATACAGTATAGAAAGCATATTAAATAGGTAGTCCATAGAGTACACACATGTTCCTTCCTAGGTGTGTATGCGAGTGTTTGTCTGCAGTATGTTAGAAGGTGATCAGTGCCATGGGAAAGACTCAGGATGTGTATGGAAGATCAGAAGCACCTGCATGGGGAGGGGTGGCTGCACTTTTAAATGGGGCCTCAGAGCGGTTGGCACTAGAAGCAGTAATTTTAGCAGCTCACAGCTCTTGAGCTCCAGGAGTTGGTGATGGACAGGGAGGCCTGGTGTGCTGCCGTCCATGGGGTCGCAAAGAGTCAGACACAACTCAGCCACTGAATTGAACTGAACTGAACTGAACAGCTCTTGAAGAAAGTGGGAGGACTGGCCACATGGACATCTGGGGCCAGCCCCTCCAGCTGCGGCACACCTGGCACGGTCTTCCCCGGGGAGAACCATCCTGTTGCAAGATCCTGATCGGGTCACAGTACCACTTCCCCTCCCCCCTTCTTCTTCTTTTTGAGACTTTAACAACAACTTGCTGTTTACTTCTGTTCTTTCTTTACGTGAAGTTTGATTGGGGCTGGGGAGACAGGCAGTTGCGGTGGTCGCTCTTGTTTTCTGTTAAACAAAGCGCGGAAGTGAGCCCACCTGCCCTGGAGGTAAGAGGTTGGATTCCCCCTGAGGGTTATGCCCAATTCTGTAAAGTTAGGGCAGGAATTGGGCATTGAGGGCGCCACTGCCAAGGCCAGAGAACCTGCTGGGTATCTGGTCATCGACCCCGAGACACACCCCACTCTGTATGGTTAGGACAACTTGTGTGACTTTCCTGCGTGTAGCGTGTGGAATTCCAAGAGCCATCTGATGAGTCCGATTGAGACAATGTACACAAAGCTCCTAGTCCCCTGAAGTGCAAATGACAATTTCATGATACTGGCAGTTTTCAATCCTCAAGCCAGCAATGCCTTGATCTGAAGGGAAACATTTCTAATGGTAGAGTCCCAGCCCCGTGGAAGGAAACATCTGATGTTTCTTGGTGGAGAGATGTTTCTCCCCGCTAGACCAAACCATAAAGCCACATTTTTGGCCACAAGAGTGGTCCTTCTGTTCACCTCTGTCTTGTCCTTAATCTTTCCAAACCTTGAGTCCATGATTGTTCAGAGTTCTTGGGGGGTCTTGCCCATCGGAAAATATTCTGATCACCAGTTAGGACGGTTGTGGTGATGGTTCATGCTGTGGGTGGGAGGCAGGATTATTTGCCGGCCCCCTCCTTTCGCAAATTTTATTCTGTGAGAGAGAATGTGCCTTATATTTGTGTTCTGCACAAGCCCAAGCCACCCATGACAGCATTCCTCAGCTCCCTAAGAGGAAATCCGAGTTCCCTCAGAGCCAGCAATAAAGCCACTGGGTGGGAGTCATGGGCAACCCCTGGGGTCACAGCTGTCCACTGTGATTTATTTGTCCAAATGATTTATTTGCTCCCCAGACATAGTGATGCCTGGATCTGTGCTGAGGGACTTCAACTAAGCACAAAGGTGCTAGAGGGTGAGTGTGCTTGAGGGAATATTTTCTTACTAATCAGTATGAACAGCTTTAAGAGGTGGTACACTTAGTGGTTCTCTTCATATGGCAGGAAAGATGGCCAATGTGACCCCAAACTCAAAGAGAATGGGACTTTCCAGGGCGCTTATTGGTAAAGAGCCTGCCTACCAGTGGGGGAGATGCACGAGATGTGAGTTCATGCGTCCCCTGGAGGAGGAAATAGCAACCCACTGCATTATTCTTCCCTGGGAAATTCCATGGACAGAGGAACCTGGCGGGCTACAGTCCATTGGGTTGCAAAGAGTCAGACATGACTGAGAGACTGAGCATGCATTGCTCAAAAGGAGAAGAAATCCATGCATTCGTCAGGGCTCCCTGGAGAAACAGAACCAATAGACAATGTGCGTGTGTGTACATGTGTGTGTGTGTGTGTATGTGTGTGTACGTGTGTGTGCATGTGTACAACTAATGTAAGGAACTGGGTCATGTCATATGGAGGTTCTCAAGTCCCCAGGTCTGCAGCCAGCCTCAGGAGCCCCAGGAAAGCATAGACCTAGCTCTAGTCCAGAGGTCGACATATTCCAGACCCAGCTGAGACTAAAGACTGAGAAAAATAATGTTTCAGCTTAAAGTAGGAGGCATTCCTCTTACTTGTGGGAGGGTGAGCCCTTTTGCTCTGTTCGGGCCCTCAATGGGTTGGGTTGGGCTGGGTGAGGCCGACCCATATTGGGAGAACAATCTGTTTTACACCAATTCAAACATTAATCTCATCCAAAACACCCTCCCAAGCACACTCAGAATGAAGTCTGACCACATAACCAGGAATTCGTGGCTCAGTCAAGCTGACACATGGCATTAACCATCACAGCCATCCAGCTCTTAGCTTTTCCCTGGAAGTATGTTAGTCACCCAGTTCTGTTGAAAGCTTTGTGACCCCATGGACTGCAGCCCACCAGGCTCCTGTGTCCACAGGATTCTCCAGGCAAGAATACTGGAGTGGGTAGCCATGCCCTCCTCCAGGGGACCTTCCTGCCCCAAGGACCGAACCTGCAACTCTTACGTCTCCTGCATTGGCAGCCTGCTATATGGTGGCCCAATTTGTGAGCTAAGGACTCTTTGTTCTATACCCTCTCCTTCTTTCCCCAGCTTTCACTGTTTTCCCTTACAATTCCTGACCCAGGCTCACTTCCCTTCTATTAATTCTGTGCTTCTTACACCTCTACCCACGTGACTTCTATTATTACCTACCTGTGTTTCCTGAGAGGAGGTCATTTATCAGAGTTCTTTTTTGAGTAAATAACTGAGAAATGTATCACTCCTAGGATAGTGAGGAATTTGGAAGTCATCCATCATCCCTGACTGTGTGCAGTATAGGAATCTGAGAGGCAGGGCTTTAAGGCAAAGGAGCCTCCTCTGATAGAAGTCATCTACGCTTCTGCCTGCAATGCAGGAGACACAGGAGGCCTGGGTTCCATCCCTGTGTCGGGAAGATCCTCTGGAGAAGGAAATGGCAACCCACTCCGGTATTCTTGCCTAAAGAAGTCCATGGACAGAGGAGCCTGGCAGGCTACAGTCTGTGGGGTCACAAAGAGTGGGAGAAGACTGAGTGGAGAGAGAGACGCTTTCAAGGATAAGTGTGATATGGTGCCTGCGACCAGCAAGGCTATGGTTGGGAATTAGCGCTTAAGAGCACCTGTGACATTTCAGACGCCCTACATCTGATTCTGAAAGCTCAGAATTCCTATGCACCCATGCCACATTGAATCTTGGAGACAGAGTTTTGGGTGAAGAAGAAAAGGATAGCTTTATTGCTTTGCCAGGCAAAGGGAGACACAGGATTCATGTCCCCCAAACCACGTATCCCAGATTGAGGAAGATAGTGAGGTTTATTGTCCAAAGAGGGTGTGATCAGCTCATGGACATTCTTTTGATGGGCTGGTGGTGAGCTAAGCAGGAGTCAGCATCATCAACCTTCAGGTCTAACTGGTCTGGGGCCTACATGCTCGTGGGAGGCGTACTAAGCTTAATTGTTAACTTCTCCCACCTGGAGCAGCTTCAGTCTCTGTAAACAAGCTCACAGGTATTGCTGTGTGTATCCTTTGATGGAGAAACAGCATCTTGCCGCAAGGCTGCTCTTGACTGTTTCTCTTTGGTTCACATCTCCAAAAATCAAAGTCAAAGTGTTAGCTGCTCAGTCATGTCTGACTCTGTGACCCCTTGAACTGTAGCCCGCCGGATTCCCCTGTCCATGGGATTTTCCAGGCAAGAATACTGGAGTGGGTTGCCATGCCCTTCTCCAGAGGATCTTTCTAACCCAGGGATTGAACCCGAGTCTCCTGAATTGTGGGTGGATTCTTTACCATCTGAGCTACCAGGGAAGCCCCCATGTCTACTCCCTTCCCTAATTAACAGCTGCTTGAATCTGCCCCTTGGCACTCAGGGGGCATGACACCTTAACGTCATGGAGACTGAATGAAGGCTGTTTGCTATAATCAAAGAAATGGGGGACACGAAGGCCTCGTGCCCAGGAGTCCCACAGGGCCCTGCATGTGGCACACCACATAAGCTGGTTGGACCTGGTAATACGGTCATGTAAGTACTCAGCTCTCTGCAGTTGGGGATCTTGGTCATCAGATCCACAGGTGGTGTGAGTGGGGACGTGAGCCAGAGGAAACTATGGTGTTCGGTCATCTTCCTGCACTCACTCGTCCGTGGCCCCCTTCTTGGACCCTCCCTGAATCCTGAGCTGGTACGGACCCCAGTGCCTTTGCTCCTGTTGGTGGCTGAGCTTCATTCCTGTAGCTTCTGACTCTCCAGATGCTCCTCTCTGTTTCTAATTAAGGAGGTGAAACTCATCTCCTGGCTGTGCTTTTTCAAATATTATTTAGGGAAACCTCAATTCTATTCAGCAGAAATTTAGAGGAGGGGGTGTGTGTGGGTTGGATCACTCCTCCTGTGAGACCCTAGGGTTTAAAGGAAGATAAGAGTCAGGGATGGCTTTGAAAGAGTTCCTTCTTAACAGGTTTCCCTAGGAACCTGTCTCCGCTGGTGAGTCTCAGCTTCAAAAATGAGCATGGACAGGGAGAGTGGTATGAGTGGGAACGAACCAGAGTCTCAGGGCCATGCCTGTGATGTGGACAAGTTTCCTCCCAAATCGTATCCTGGAGCTCAGACTCACTCAGGCAGCAGAAGCTACTGGCTGGCCACTAGCTCCATGAGAACTCCCAGAGCAGGCAAATTAGCAAACATTTCCCTCTCTCCACTTTGAGTTCTGTACTTGCTTGTTATTTCTCAGCTTTTAAAGTGATCCATCAGTGTGGAGAAAAGGGGGTCCTCCTATACTGTTGGTGGGAATGAAAAGTTGGTGCAGTCACTATGGAAAACAGTCTGGAGATTCCTTGGAAAACTAAAAATAGAGTTGCCCTGTGATCCACCAATCCCACTCCTGGGCATGTGTCCAGCGTATGTTAGTCACTAAGTTGTGTTCAACTCTTTGCAACCCAGACTGTCGCCCACCAGGCTTCTGTGTGTGGGATTCTCCAGCCAAGAATACTGGAATGGGTTGCCATTCTCTTCTCCAGCCACTCCATTCTCCAGAGGATTTCCCTGACCCAGGGATTGAGCTTGGGTCTCCTGCATTGCGGGCAGATTCTTTACCATCTGAGCCACTTGGGAAGCCAAGACAAAACTATAATTCAAAAGATACACACACCCCTGTGTTCATAGCAGCACTATTTCCAAGAGCCAAGGTGTAAAAAAAAAAAAAATCTAAATATGCATTGACAGATCAATGGATAAAGAAGATCTGGTACATATATACAATGGAATATTACTCAGCTATAAAAAAGAAATAATGTCATTTGTAACAAAATGGATGAACCTAGAGATTGTCATAGTGAAGTAAGTCAGAAAGAGAAAGACAAATATTATATGATACCAGAGAGTATATTAAAAGGTGGAGACTTTACCAACAAAAGTTTGTATAGTCAAAGCTATGGTTTTTCCAGTAGTCATGTATGGATGTGAGGGTTGGACTATAAAGAAAGCTGAGCACCACAGAATTTATGCTTTTGAACTGTGGTGCTAGAGAAGACACTTGAGAGTTCCTTGGACTGCAGGAGGTAAAAAGAATCCATCCAAAAAGAAATCAGTCCTGAATATTCATTGGAAGGACTGATGCTGAAGCTGAAACTCCAATACTTTGGCCACCTGATGTGAAGAACTGACTCACTGGAAAAGACCCTGATGCTGGGGAAGATTGAAGGCAGGAGGAGAAGGGGATGACAGAGGATGAGATGGTTGGATGGCATCACTGACTTGATGGATGTGAGTTTGAGTGAACACCGGGAGTTGGTGATGGACAGGGAGGCCTGGCGTGCTGCAGTCCATGGGGTCACAAAGAGTTGGACACAACAGAGCGAGTGAACTGAACTGAACATGTGTAATCAAAAATATGATAGAAATATACCTGCCTAAAAAGCAGTCACAGACATAGAGAACAGACTGTGTTGCCAAGGGGGAGAATGTTGGGTGAGGGAAGAACTGGGAGTTTGGGATTAGCAGATGCAAACCGTTATGTTTAGGATCGATAAACAATAAAGTCCTACTGAACAGCACAGGGAACTATATTTAATATCCTATGATAAACCACACTGGGAAATAATATGAAAAAGAATGTATATTTATATATATGTATAACTGAGTCACTTTGCTATACAGCAGAAATTAACACTATTACAAATCAACTATACTTCAATTTTTTAAAAAGTAATCTATCAGAATACATTCTAAGGATTAGCTAGTATAAAGGCTTAACATTTTAAATTTATTTTCTTTCTTGGATTTATCATCTGTATTGTCCAGACCTAAAGAATACTTGATAGTTAAATCTCGATGCCTTAATTGTCAAATTATACAAGTTTTGCCTTCAAAGTTTGTATTTTAAACCAAGTGGAGTGGTAGCCATCCATGGAGATAGCTGTTTATATTATTCTGCTTTTACTAAATGTTGTTATTGAAACCTAAGAAGAGTTCAATCTCTGGTTCAAAGTTGAATGGAATGTTTGCAGTGCCTATTTTAATGTTCTGCCTCGGTTTCTAGGCCATCTTTCATTAAAGGTAATGCTTTTGTCCACTAATTTGTCTGCTTTTCCCTTGATTAAAAGTTGTGTGGGTTTTTTTGCTGATTCAAGCTGTGATTCTCAAGTGAAGACCAATAATGCATAAAAAACTCTTTACTTCAGAAAAATGATAGCACAATCCTGACTCAATGCTAATTAATTCATCACTTCACTGAGCATTTCTTTCTTGAGGGCCTACTCTGCCCAAAGCACTAAACTGGGGGTAAATGGGTAAGCAAGGATAAAACAAGACTCCATCTTCATGGAAAAAATGTGATTCTTCTAAGGCACAGAACAGGAACAAACCATGTCTATACAGGAAGCTCAGGAGAGGAGGAGGCTGTGGCATTTGAATTTATTTGAATTTCCTGTTGATAACCATCCCAGCCTTAGGGACCCCACCAGGGTTTGGACCTTCAATGTGTCTCATTCTGCAAAGGAAAAAGGCAGCAGAGAATAACCAGGCATTTGAGGAAATCCTGTGGGGTGGAAAAGAAAGACGGAAGTGAGTAGAACAACCTGCGACACCAAGGTTTATGCAAACAAAACCAAAAAGACATGGTGAGATGAATGTTTCATAAGAAAAGAAGAAGGAGCTCTTGGAAGTTAAAATAGGATCGCGTGTATTGTGGGACAGGATATTAATTATTCAGTTTAAGAGTTCAGCGCAAAGTCTGAGAAAACCCTGCAGAATCTAGCGCAGAAAAATAGAGTGAGAAATACACGAGGAAAGATGAGAGGGCCTGCGTTTGGATCCAGAAGCTCCAGTATTTAATTAAAGGGCGTTTTACAGAAAGAGAGGCCAAGGCAAGTAGAAACAGCTAATGGTCAAGTAAAGAAAACCCCAGATTATCCAGGGCCAAGCAAAACCTGAGTCTTCAAAGTTAATATACTTAAGTTTCAAATGGGATCAGTTAGAGGAATAGAAAAACAAAACAAAACAAAACAGTGATGTAACTATGACAACTTTGAATGAATAGAGGATGGAAACCAGTATAAGTATGCTGAATCCTCAGCTCTCACAACCAGAAGGCGAGGACAAGTCAAGAAATGGCTCAGTTGGTAAGGCATCCACATGCAATGCAGGAGACTGCCTATGATGCAGGAGACCTGGGTTCTATCTCTGGGTTGGCAAGATCCCCTGGAGAAGGAAATGGCCACCCACTCCAGTATTCTTGCCTGGAGAATTCCATGGACAAAAGAGCCTGGCAGGCTACAGTCTATGGGGTTGCAAGATTTGGACATGACTTGGCAACTAGACCACCACTAAGTGTCCAATGGGACCAATTAGCAACATTTTTTGAGGAACAAAAAAATGAGGATGTTATTATAACAACTTGGAATGAGTAGAAGACAGAAGTCAGGACCCTGAATCATTAGTTCTTACAACCAGAAGGCAGTGAGAAGTCAAGAAGCAGGGACACCACAAGTGGCCTTCGAGTTTGCAGACTTTCAGAGACGGCATGTGCCTTCGCATGTCCAATCTCTTAAGTTTGTTCACGGGTCTGGTGTATGCTGTGCGTGCATCCTCCACAAGTCATTGTGGTTTCTGTACTTTGCCATGCAGTACTGTGTAGAGTACAGTAGGGCAGTGTCTTTATTTCCAGCCCAGGATGTCTGGAAGCAAGCAGAAAGGCAGTATTGATGTAGCCTATAGAGCTACCCGTGATTGCAGGCCAGCTCTTATACTGTACTACTGTACTTTTCAAGGTGCTGGACTATAAGATGTAAAATGTTTTCTTTATTTTTTATGTATTATTCCCATAGAGTAATATAAACCTATTAAAGTACAGTACTATACAGCTGACTGTGTTAGTTGGGTACCTAGGCTAACTTTGTTGGACATAGGAATAAATCAGTCTTACAACATACTCTTGGAATGGAACTCATTTGTATGTAGGGGACTTATTGTACAACATCCTGTTTAGCAATATGGAAATAACTGGTGAAAATTTAAAACTGCAAGTGGCAAAATATCATTATTCTGTGTAATGGGATTGAGGAATGTATTATAGGATTTCTAATACTTCTATTATATGGCTTTTAATATTTGTCCCAGCATGTCTTTGATAAAAATCATTCATTAGAGTCTGATCCTCAGATTCTAATGAATGAAGAAACTTGAGACATCTTTACTCCATAGGCAAAACTTATTAATGGGAAGACCAACAATAATATAATTGTATTATAACATCACATGGAAAACCTCAAATGAACTTTTTGGCCAACCCAATACAATCAATGTAATGGAATATCAATAATCTCAGATACACAGATGACACCAACCTTATGGCAGAAAGCGAAGAGGAACTAAAGAGCCTCTTGATGAAAGTGAAAGAGGAGAGCAAAAAAGCTGGCTTAAAATTCAGCTTTCAAGAAACTAAGATCATGATATCTAGTCCCATCACTTCATGGCAAATAGATGGGGAAACAATGGAAACAGTGACAGACTTTCTTTCTTGGGTTCCCAAATCACTGCAGATGGTGACTGCAGGCATGAAATTAAAAGATGCTTGCTCCTTGGAAGAAAAACTATGACCAACCTAGACAGCATATTAAAAAGAAGACATATTACTTTGCCAACAAAGGTCCGTCTAGTCAAAGCTATGGTTTTTCCAGTAGTCATGTATGGATGTGAGAGTTAGACTCTAAAGAAAGCTAAGCACTGAAGAATTGATGCTTTTGAAATGTGGTGTTGGAGAAGACTCTTGAGAGTCCCTTGGACTGTAAGGAGATACAACCAGTCCATCCTAAAGGGACCGACGCTGAAGCTGAAACTCCAATACTATGGCCACCTGATGGGAAGAAATGACTCCTTGGAAAAGACCCTGATGCTGGGAAAGATTGAAGGCAAGAGGAGAAGGGGATGACAGAGGATGAGATGGTTGGATGGCATCACCGACTTGATGGACATGAGTTTGAGTAAGCTCCAGGAAGCCTGACGTGCTGCAGTCCATGGGTCACAAAGTGTTGGACATGACTGAGNGAGAAGGGGATGACAGAGGATGAGATGGTTGGATGGCATCACCGACTTGATGGACATGAGTTTGAGTAAGCTCCAGGAAGCCTGACGTGCTGCAGTCCATGGGTCACAAAGTGTTGGACATGACTGAGTGACTGAACTGAACTGATAGTACACTTGTGTGTATGCCATTATATATAAAATATACAGCCTATTCTTTCCTGCTCTGTGTCTTTATGGGAGTTCTTTGCCCTAATTTACTGTGTCATTCTAATTCACACAGTATTTATTTATATTTAATTCATTTATCTGGATTATTTAAACATCTTGCCAGGCAGAGTTATCATATTATAATCTTTTGAAGATTATATAACATATTTCTGATCTATTTTTTTGGTAGATTTTAGAATTCAAAGTGCTTTCCCCTTTGTTTCCAAGTTTCAATGGCCATTTCACCTCTTTTTTTTTTTTTCCCTAAGGCAGTTACCTGATGCTGGAAAAGATTGAGAGTAGGGGGAGAAGGGGACGACAGAGGATGAGATGATTGGATGGCATCACCGACTCCATGGACATGGGTTTGGGTGGACTCCGGGAGTTGGTGATGGACAGGGAGGCCTGGCGTGCTGCGGTTCACAGGGTCGCAAAGAGTCGGACACGACTAAGCAACTGCACTGAACTGAAGGCAGTTCAAGGGAATAGTAGGGGTTCAGAACTAATAATCATAAGGTTAATACAAGCAAACTATTACATATAGAATACATTCACAGCATCCTACTGTATAGCCCAGGGAACTATATTCAATATCCTGGGATAAACCACATTGGAAAAGAATATAAAAAAGAAAGTATGTATGAAAAATACATAAAGAAGAATGTATGAGTCTCTTTGTTGTACAGCAGAAACTAACACAACTTTGTAAATCAACTAAACACCAATAAAAATTATTAAAAAAAATAAGTGTTATATGGACTGTATCCAAGAAGCACAAGTATAGATGCTCTCTGTGATGACTGGGGTGGGTTAAGGAGCAGACATCAGAGGATCATCAAGGATAAGCCATCAGGAACTATTATCCTGGACATTCTGATTTGGACGCTGTATATGTGCTGTTCCCTGTTACTGTCTATAGGGAATGTCACCTTCACCAGTCCTGTTTGGGCATAAAAGGCAAATGACTAGCTGTTCTACAAGATTTTGAAAAAAAATTACTATTCTGCTTATTAATCTCAATTTCCAAATAGCATGTAAATAATAATTATCTTGTTGTGCATAGTGAGGATTGAATAGTCAAGTCAAAGTAAATCGTTCACCTCTCAGATCCTGAGTCCCAAGTGCCAGATTCTGCATAATAATATGATAATTTCTTCAACATTAAATGTACAAATGGGGTCCATGAGGGTTTCTTTGTAAGCTTAAATGGTCCATATTATCAAGATAACTGAACAGTGCTAGCAGGGGACCCCCAAAGTCATCTTTTAATAATTACTAAGTTGTACAAGCTGGGTTTCAAAGAAGCAGAGGAACCAGAGATCCAATTGCCAACATATGTTGGATTATGGAGAAAGCAAGGGAGTTCTAGAAATACATCTTCTGCTTCATTGATTAAGCTAAAGTATTTGATTGTATGGATCACAACAAACTGGAAAATTCTAAAAGAGATGAGAATACTGGACCATCTTACCTGTCTCCTGAGAAATCTGTATGCAAGTCAAGAAGTAACAGAACTAAACATGGAAAAACTGGTTCAAAATTGAGAAAGGAGTACCTCAAGGCTGTATATTGTCACCCTGTTTATTTAACTTTTCTGCAGAGTACATCATGCGAAATGCTGGGCTGGATGAAGCTCAAGCTGGAATCAAGATTGCAGGGAGAAATATCAACAGCCTCAGATATGCAGATGATACAACTCTAATGGCAGAAAGCGTAGAGGAACTAAAGAGCCTCCTGATGAATGTGACAGAGGAGTGTGGAAAACCTGGCTTAAAACTCAACATTTAAAAAATGAAGATCATGGCATCTGGCCCCATCACTTCAAGGCAAATAGATGGGGAAACAGTGATTTTATTTTCTTGGGCTCCAAAAATTACTGTGGATGGTGACTGCAGCCATGAAATTAAAAACACATAGTCGGTGGAAGGAAAGCTACGGCAAACCTAGACAGCATTTGTAGACAAAGGTCCCTTTAGTCAAAGTTATGGTTTCTTCAGTAGTCACGTATGAATGAGAGAGTTGGACCATAAAGAAGGCTGAGTGCCAAAGAATTGATGCTTTTGAACTGTGGTGCTGGAGAAGACTCTTGAGTCCCTTGGACTGCAAGGAGATAAAACCAGTCAATCCTAAAGAANGGAGAAGCCTTGCCAGGAGGGTCTCCCAGAAGATTATAACGGAGAGTGATTGGCACAGATCTTTTTGTAATTATAGGGCTTCCCTTATAGCTCAGTCAGTAAAGAATCTGCCTGCAGTGCAGGAAACCCAGGTTCAATCCCTGGGTTGGGGAGATCCCCTGAAGAAGGAAATGGCAACCTACTCCAGTATCCTTGCCTGGAAAATCTCCTGGACAGACAAGCCTGGTGCACTGTAATCCATGGGGTTGCAAAGAGTCGGGCACAACTGAGTGACTAACACTAACTAATTAAAGACATGCTTATGAAATGTCACTATTAATTTTGATGTGTTGTGAGGGTTACTTAGCCAAGCAAACTTTTATGAAGTATCACTCAAATTTCTTTTTAAAGGTGCAATTCATTGTGAACAGCTTGATGATTTTTCACAAATAGAGCCATCTAATCAGCCCTCAGGTTTTTTGAAGGAGTCATGACTTTATTAACCACTGCAAAGCAAAAGCAGACCAAAACATATAGACCCAGATTTTAAAATAGTATTATTACACATAAAATAATTTTTACATTGACTTGGCAGCGGCTTTGCTATACTTTTTCAGTAATCATCTATAAAATTTGACTATAAAATCTCTTGCATTTTAAGTGAAGACATTTATAATTATATGTCAGTTTTTTCCAAAAGTTATAATTTATTTCCTGGTCTTATTTCACTACCCAAGACTTCTTTTTAGTATTAAACAGAAGCAGTAATATAAGATTTTTTTGGTCAAGAACAAGTAAGGTACTTCCACTAACATTTTACCATTAACGATGATTTCTGGTGTGGCCTTTTGGTAAACTGTTTGCATAGTTTAGTGAAGTTCTCTGATTCTTCACATGTTAAGACTTGAAATTGTGTGTGCATGCTCAGTCACTCAGTTGTGTCCAACTCTTTGGAATTCCATAGACTGTAGCCCTCCTCTGTCTACGGGATTCTCCAGGCAAGAATATTGGAGTGGGTTTCCATGCCCTCCTCCAGGGGATCTTCCTGGCCCAGGGACTGAACCTGCATCTCTTACGTCTCCTGCATTAGCAGGCACGTTCTTTACTACTAGTGCCACCTGGGAAGCCCTTCTGTTCACTGGCAAAGGATAAATAAGTTTGAAAGTTTGAAGTTCTTTGAAAGTTGGAAGAATGTACAAGATGGATAAGACTAGAGTGCCTTTTAAAGGCAACTTATATCCTTATTACTAATTCAGTTTCCTTAGTGGTTACAATATTTTCAGGCTTTGTTAATTTTTCTCCTTGAGTTATCATAGTTAAATTATGTTTTTGAGAAATGTGGCCACTTTCCTAAATGTCAAACTCATTAGCTAAAGTTGCTCAAAGTGTTCTCTTAATAACTCTAAGTGAAAGAAGAGAAAATGAAAGTCGCTCAGTCGTGTCCAACTCTTTGTGACTCCACAGACTACACAGTCCGTGGAATTCTCCAGGTCAGAATACAGGAGTGGGTAGCCTTTCCCTTCTCCAGGGGATCTTCCTAACCCAGGGATCAAACCCAGGTCTCCTGCACTGCAGGCGAATTCTTTACCGGCTGAGCCACATTAATAACTCTAAAGTCTCTGAGAAGTCTGCAGTTGTGAAACATGGATCCAACCCATTGCTATTTCTTGTGGGATTTTTCCTCCATTCCTTCCTCTCCTCCACTTTCTTCTCTGCCTTCTCCTTCCGTTTCACTGAGGACTTCTCCATTTTATTAGTGTTTTTGCAGAAATAATTTCTGTGGGCTGCATTTATTGGCCTGCATAAACTGGGTAGGACAGACCGAGGGGAACTTCGCCCTTGAGCATGGCACCTGTGCGCCCCCACTTTAACATACAGCAGCGAAAGGAAAGCCAGAGTTTGTGAATTAAGAAAGAAGAAAATAAATAACTTCTGATTTGTGGTTATTTTCAACTATATCCAATATTTTTATTTGCTCTTTCCTTATCTGTAGTATACCTTTCTACTCACTTTAAAGACACTTGTTAAATTAATCGATTGGCTCATTCACTTCTAACCTTTCTCTTTAATAAACGTCAGCTTTGTTAGCGATATGTTTCTAAGTGCAGCTCTAGCTGAACCCCATACACTTCTTTTTATTTTTAATTCATTTATTTCTTTGTTTACTGGCTATTGGGTCTCCACTGCTGCTTGGGCTTTTCTCCAGTTGCAGTGAGTGGGGTCTACTCTCCAGCGGTGCATGGGCTTCTCACTGCAGCGGCTTCTCTGGTTGCAGAGCAAGTCTCTATAGTCGTGGCTCGCAAGCTTAGTCACTCCACGGCACGTGTGATCTTCCTGACGCAGGGATCAAACCCATGTCTCCTGCACTGGCAGGAGGAGTCTTTACACTGACCACCTGGGGAGCCCTCACCCCGCACACCTTTTAGTATGTGCTGTATTTCCATCTGACAACACTAAAACAACCTACATAGAACAATAGGTTATAGGGAACAAGATTTTTTGAAAGGATAAAAAAACAGTTATTCCTGTGCTTGTGGTATATTCTTGAATCATTAAAAAAAGTCATTTTTAAGTTTGAAAAGGTTAAAACAATCCTGTTTTCTGTTGTGTTTTTACTATAAATATTTTAATCCAAAAAAAGTTATGACTTTATGTTCATAACTTGTCTCCCCTAACAGTTCTTCATATTTTTATGTTTTCCAAATTCAGGTCCCCAAATCAGAATTATAAAATCTTTTATTAACTCTTTTTTAAAAAGTCTAAGCTATCATTGTGTTTGCTACAATGTCCGAGAGGCAACGCTTTATCATATAAACATACGGGTAATAAAAATAGGCTTGACATTTCAATTTTATTTAATTATTCAGCTCTTGAGATAACCTTTTTTTTAAAAAAAAAATGAAACCTGAGATGAACAGGGAAAAAAACTTGACAACCTAAGAGATGATTTTAGTCTCTTGTTTTACCTTACAGAAATAAATTTGATATTGTAGTTCTAGGGCTTCCCAGCTGGTGCAGTGATAAAGAATTCATCTGCCAACGCAGGAAACTCAAGAGATGTGGGTTCAACCTCTGGGTCGGGAAGATCCCCTGGATGGGGAATGGCAACCCACTCCGGTATTCTTGCCTGAGAAATCCCAAGGACGGGGGAGCCTGGTGGGCTACAATCCATGGGGTCGCAGAGAGTTGGACACGACTGAGGGATGAGCGCACACACACACACACACGCATTGTAGTTCAATGTGGTTTCAAAGACTGGTGCAATAACTGTCTATGAATTAATTTTTATTAATAGTGGTCTATTTTTTAATATTGAAGTTGATTTATAATATTTTCTTGGCTTCAGGTAGAGACCATAGTGATTCAGTATCTTTACAGACTATACTCCATTAAAAGTTATTAAAGATAAAGTCTGTAATTACCTGTGCTACACAATATATCCTTGCAACTTACCTATTTTATTTTATTTCTTATATTTAGCATTTTTTATACTATTGAAGTACTGTTGATTTACAGTGTTGTGTTAATGTCTGCTATACTGCAAAGTGATTCAGCTATCCACGTAATTATACATTTTTAATTCATATTCTTTTCCACTATGGCTTATCCCAGGATGTGGAATATAGTTCCTTGTGCTCTACAGTAGGGCCTTATTATTTACCCATCCTATACATAATAGTTTGCATCTATGAATTGGTTTTTAGTTGTAGATTTCAACGCCCTTTCAATTAGATACAAATGAAGACGATCGTAGCATTCTTTGAGTAGGTTTGTCAATGTTCTCACTGCTCTTAACCTGTTCTTATTCCCACTGCCTTTCCTGTTCATAAACTGATTATGTGTTTTACCTCAAGAGAGGGTTTCACTCTTCCATGCTGAGAGTGCTGATGAACGTAATACATTATCCAGAGCTAGTCAGGCTTCAGTGAGGACATTTCATTCAAATTCTAAGGCTGTCCCGGCACTTGTCCCACCTGTCAAACTCATTACCCTGGAAAAACTGTAGGAGTGGGGCAGTGACAGGAAACAACTTCTATGGCCACATTTAAATACCTTCAGTGGCTCATCGTCAACTGCCTCCAGCCGTGAATTTTGGCTACCTACTGACTAGTGTATTAATACTCCCAGATGGAAGTCTTTCTTGGAAAGGTAACTAGCCTGGCAATAGCAAAATATTTTTATAGACTTTGTATTCCTGGAGTATTGCAAAATTTACCTCCCTGGGGATGGGAAAATCATTTCGTAAGAACGATGTGTAATCAACTTGATAATCTCTCCCATTGACTCAAAAGCTACCGTGTGCCCTCCAGCCACAGTTATCTGGGAACACACAGGAATGTAAACCACCTCAGACTGAGGCTTTATTTGGAAACAATGTGATTGCAGATGTAATGAATTAGTATGAGATCATACTGGAGCAGGGTGGGCCCCTACACCAGTTAGTGTCCTTATAAGAAGACACAGACAGAGAGAAAGAAAGAAGGCCACGTGACAACAGGAGCCGGGATTGGAGTGATGAAGCTACAAGCCAAGGGTGGACGTCCATCACCAGAAGGCGTGAAGAGGCTACGGGACAGCTTCCAGAACTGTGAGAAAATAAGTCTCCGTTGTTCTAAGCCATCATAGGCATCTTGTCTGTGGTACTTTATTAGAGTAGCCCTAAGCTGCGAAAGAAAGTGAGTGTTAATTGCTCAGTCTACGTGTGTGTGTGTGTGTACGTTCTTAGCCACGTCCAACTCTTTGCAACCCCATGGAGTGTAACCCACCAAGCTCCCTCTGTCCATGGAATTCTCCAGGCAAGAATACTGCAGTGGGTAGCCATTTCCTTCTCCAGGGGATGTTTCCGACCCAGGGATTGAACCTGCGTCTCTTAGGTCTCCTGCATTAGAAGGCAGGTTCTTTACCCCGAGTCTCCTGCATCGCAGTGGATTCTTTACCATCTGAGCCACCAGGGAAGCCCCAGGAGACTAAGATACTCCCTTCCTATTTGAAAATTAAATGGGAAGGAAATTAAACAGTGAAGAAAGTTAAAATGACTGAAATCCCACCATGAAGAAGAAGCTGTTATTAATATTTTGGTGAGCATCTACCCTGATATTCCTCTAAGCCTATTTATGCTTTTCTTAGCATTTGCGTAAAGGTTTAAAACCAGATGAATGAGATGAAACTGGAAAAATAAAGCTTCCCATTGTCTTAAGTAGGAAGTGCTAGGGCTAAATATTTCTTTGAGTCTTTAACCACTCGTCATTTCAATAGCTACTCTGGATCATTTGTTAGAGGAACTGCCACACTCTTCTCTGTTGTGGCTGTATCAGTTTACATTCCCACCAACTGCACCAGGGCTCCACTTTCTCCACTTTCTCATCAACACTTGTCTTTCTTTGATTTTCGGTTAATCGTCATGCTGTGACAGGTGCGAGGTGGTATCTGCTGGCTTTGATTTGCGTTTCCCTGATGCTTATTGACATGGACCTTGGGGACAATTTGTATGCCTGCTGGCCATGTGTATGTCTTCTTTGCAGCATCTGTCCAAGGGTTCACTTTGACTTTTTTCTTTTTTTTAAAAAAAGACCTTTAAATCAATAAGAAAACAAGCCAGCTGATAGAATTCTGAAACAGTCACTTCACAAAAGAAAATATTCAAACAGCCAATAAATACACCATTTCTTTCAAGTAAACAAAGCGGATACAACTAACCTCACTGTTGGGAGTCAGGATAGTGTTAGCCAGTGGACAATATTAGTGGGTGAAGTCACAAAGGCAGCTCTTAAGTGTCGGCGATACTGTTTCTTGATCTGGATGCTGCTTAGAAAGGTGTGCTAATTGCATGACAATGTCTGCAGCTATATACACTTATATTGCCATTTTCTTATCCGTACCTATGTTACACTCCAATAAAAAGTTAAAAAAATAAAACAGGCAAGGACTTTGCATAGCTAAGGGGAGAGGAGACAGGTGAACTAAACAGCAGCAGGCTATTCTGTTCGCTTCATCCTTCTAAGCCTCAGGGGACAACGTGTGAATTGTGGTTGAAGATGAAAATCCAACACTGTTTGCAGGATGAGAAACAGTTGAGCTACTTTGGGAGAGAGTCACACAGAAATATGTGTGACTCTCTGCAGATACCTGATAAGTAACATTTCTCCTTGGGAGGTTTGAGGATGTGTCGGTGTGCGTATATGAACCACTGTATAACCATTCAAAACGTTATCAGCTATCGCATACTTTAGAAAGACTATGCTCCCAGTCGGTGTAGGTATGTGTTCACCCCTCTTTGTCAATGCCGGATTTTGTCACTCTTTCAAGACAATTGCAAATCAAGAGGCAAGCTATTGTTATTGCAATTTTCAGCCCTGCCATGAATAAAAGAAAAATGATATATTTACCCACCATTTGTTATTCTAGGAGGAATTGCCCACCTGTGCTTGTTGCCTACTTTCTACCTGGCAAAGTCATCTTTTATTACTTAATTGATTTATATAAACATAGTAAAATTGATGATGGACTGAAAATGTGAAGCATAAATTTTCTCAGATTGGCATTCACATTTAACCTTGTATATTGTAGCTTTTCTCTACAGAAATTCAAAACATTTTCATGCTCTAATGTATTAATCTTCCTCTTTTTTTTTTTTTGTATTTTCTGGCTTTTTGTTAGGAGAGGAAGCTAGATAATATGATTCAGACTCAGTTATACAATCAAGATTACACATATATCATCAATGCATGTGCTCTGGTTGCATTCATTTCACATTTTAACATCTGACCCTCCCATGCTTTATTTTCATGTAAAAAACAAGGCAGAGATTGAGTTTTATTTTTCTTTGTCAATGATTAGCCAGTTTTTAAGGATACTTTTTAATATTCCATCTTTTTTACCCTACTACTTAAAAAACTAACTTTGCCACATACTAAATAATGTTATATACAGAAGCCAGGAAGAAATAAGTTTTAATCATTTTTAAGGGATGAGTTTTTGTATCCATTCAACCAGACTATCTGTGTCTTTTGGTTGGAACATTTGATTCATTTACATTTAAGGTAATTATCGATATGTATGTTCTTATTGCCATTTTGCTCATTGTTTTGAATTTGTTCTTGTAGGTCTCTTTTTCTCTTCCTCTTTTGTTCTCTTGTGATTTGGTAACGATCTTCAGTGTTGTATTCAGGTTCCTTCTGCTTTTTTGTATTATAAGTTTTGGGGTGTGGTCACCATGAGGTATGGTACTGTTGTTGGTGCTGAGTTGCTAAGTTGTGTTCAGCTCTTTGTGATCTCATGGATTGGAGCACCACCAGGCTCTCTGTCCCCTACTATGTCCCAGAGTTTGTTCAGATTCATGTCCACTGAGTCAGTGATGCTATCTAACCATCTCATCCTCTGTCATCCCCTTCTCCTGCCTTCAATCTTTCCCAGCATCAGGATCTTTTCCAATGAGTTGAGTCTTTGCATCAGGTGGCCAAAGTATTGGAGCTTCAGCTTCAGCAACAGTCCTTCCAATGAATGTTCAGGGTTGATTTCCTTCAGGATTGACTGGTTTGATTTCCTTGCAGTCAAAGGGACTCTCAAGAGTCTTCTCAAAAAAAAAAAAAAAAAAAAGAGTCTTCTCCAGCACCACAGTTTGAAGGTTTGGTATAGCAGTCTATATACATGATTGGTTTAAGTTGCTGATCTCTTAAGTTAAATGCATTTTCAAGGCCCTGCATTTGTGCTCTCCATCTCTCATGATTTCTGGTTTTGATATCACATTTGTGTGTGGATAATTTCCTAGCTTTCCTGTATGTTTGCCTTTACTGATGAGCTTTCTTAGTTTGTAATTTTCTTCTTTCTAGTTATGGCCTTTAAGAGATGAATTTTGACAGGAACAATTTTTTAAAACAATGCTCCACCTAGTCAAGCATTTGAGATGCCACCTCCAATTGCCCTTAGGTTGCAGAAACTCACAGAGGGACATGAACAGTCCTGTCCCGTGGATGCAGAAGTTTCAGCTATTGAACGAGAATTCACTAGGTGCCTATCACATGCTTGGCACTATCTTCAGAACTCTGAACACATCAGTGTTCCAAACAGACATCATCCCTAGGTTTGCAGAACTTACATTCTCTGTAAATTTATTCTGCATCAAAATCTCTACAAGTCCATATGACCTACAGATGGCCTTGAATCCTGGTTCAATGGCTCCTTTTGTTGCTTTTATGTTATTTTACTATTAATGTAGAAACATTCCTGGAATGTTCCATTAATTTCAGGGCTTGGATGGGCATGACAACGTTTCTTTCCCATGGCCTTGCTCAGGGGGAATAAGAAAGAAGGAATATCTACTCACCAAAATAGACTGAGTCTTTTCCTATAGGACACATTACAAAAGTGGGATGGATTTCTGAGACTTGAAAGTCTTAGTTTTATAGCTAAATAGCCCTAATTACAATAGCCAAGAGGTGGAAGCAACCTAAATGTCCATCCACAGAGGAATGGATAAAGATGTGCTACAAATACACAATAGAATATCACTCGGCCATTAAAAATGATGTAATCTGCAGCAACATGGATGGACCTGCAGATTACTGCACTAGGTGAAGTCAGACAGAGATAAATATCATAGGATGTCACTCATACTTGCTTAGTCACTCAGTTGTGTCTGACTCTGTGACCCCATGAACTGTAGCCCCCCAGGCTCCTCTGTCCATGAGGATTCCAGGCAAGAAAACTGGAGAGGGTTCCAGGCTCTCCTCCAGGTTATCTTCCCAACCCGGGAATCGAACCCAGGTCTCCCATATTGCAAGCAGACTCTTTACCATCTGAGCCACCAGGGAAGCCCTGTCACTTGTATATGGAATATAAAAAGTGATGCAAATGAACTTATTCCCAAATCAGAAACAGATGCTCAGACTTAGAAAACAAACAAGTTTACCAAAGAGGAAAGGGGGCAGGGATCAATCGGGGATTTATGAGGGCAGCGATAAATAGGGGTTAATATATACACACAGACACTTAACAAGAACTTATTGTATAGTACAGGGCTTCCCAGCTACCTCAGTGGTAAAGAACTAGCTTGCCAATGCAGGAGCCGCAGCAGACACAAGTTCCATCTCTGGATCGGGAAGGTTCCCCTGGAGGAGGAAATGGCAATCCACTCCAGTATTCTTGCTGGGATAATCCCATCGACAAAGGAGCCTGGCAGGCTAGTCTATGGGGTTGCAAAGAGTCAGACATGACTGAGCAGGCACGTGCTGTATAGCACAGGGAACTCTACTCAAAATTCTGTAGTAATCTATACGGGAAAATAGTCAATAAAGAATAGACATGTATATGTATAACTAAGTCACTTTGCTGTACATCTGAGTCTATACTTTATTAACATTGTAAGTCAACTATAGGCTTAGTTCCTCAGTTGTGTCTGATTCTTTGTGACCCCATGGACTGTAGCCCGCCAGGCTCCTCTGTCCCTGGGATTCTCCAGGCAAGAAGGCTGGAGTGGGTTGCCAAGTCCTCCTCCAGGGGATCTTTCCAACCCAGGGATTGAACTCAGGTCTCCTGCATTGCAGTGGATTCTTCCTTGGAGCCCCCAAGGAAGCCCACTTCAATATAAATTAAAACCTAAAAAAAAAAAAAAAANATTTGTGTGTGGATAATTTCCTAGCTTTCCTGTATGTTTGCCTTTACTGATGAGCTTTCTTAGTTTGTAATTTTCTTCTTTCTAGTTATGGCCTTTAAGAGATGAATTTTGACAGGAACAATTTTTTAAAACAATGCTCCACCTAGTCAAGCATTTGAGATGCCACCTCCAATTGCCCTTAGGTTGCAGAAACTCACAGAGGGACATGAACAGTCCTGTCCCGTGGATGCAGAAGTTTCAGCTATTGAACGAGAATTCACTAGGTGCCTATCACATGCTTGGCACTATCTTCAGAACTCTGAACACATCAGTGTTCCAAACAGACATCATCCCTGGGTTTGCAGAACTTACATTCTCTGTAAATTTATTCTGCATCAAAATCTCTACAAGTCCATATGACCTACAGATGGCCTTGAATCCTGGTTCAATGGCTCCTTTTGTTGCTTTTATGTTATTTTACTATTAATGTAGAAACATTCCTGGAATGTTCCATTAATTTCAGGGCTTGGATGGGCATGACAACGTTTCTTTCCCATGGCCTTGCTCAGGGGGAATAAGAAAGAAGGAATATCTACTCACCAAAATAGACTGAGTCTTTTCCTATAGGACACATTACAAAAGTGGGATGGATTTCTGAGACTTGAAAGTCTTAGTTTTATAGCTAAATAGCCCTAATTACAATAGCCAAGAGGTGGAAGCAACCTAAATGTCCATCCACAGAGGAATGGATAAAGATGTGCTACAAATACACAATAGAATATCACTCGGCCATTAAAAATGATGTAATCTGCAGCAACATGGATGGACCTGCAGATTACTGCACTAGGTGAAGTCAGACAGAGATAAATATCATAGGATGTCACTCATACTTGCTTAGTCACTCAGTTGTGTCTGACTCTGTGACCCCATGAACTGTAGCCCCCCAGGCTCCTCTGTCCATGAGGATTCCAGGCAAGAAAACTGGAGAGGGTTCCAGGCTCTCCTCCAGGTTATCTTCCCAACCCAGGAATCGAACCCAGGTCTCCCATATTGCAAGCAGACTCTTTACCATCTGAGCCACCAGGGAAGCCCTGTCACTTGTATATGGAATATAAAAAGTGATGCAAATGAACTTATTCCCAAATCAGAAACAGATGCTCAGACTTAGAAAACAAACAAGTTTACCAAAGAGGAAAGGGGGCAGGGATCAATCGGGGATTTATGAGGGCAGCGATAAATAGGGGTTAATATATACACACAGACACTTAACAAGAACTTATTGTATAGTACAGGGCTTCCCAGCTGCCTCAGTGGTAAAGAACTAGCTTGCCAATGCAGGAGCCGCAGCAGACACAAGTTCCATCTCTGGATCGGGAAGGTTCCCCTGGAGGAGGAAATGGCAATCCACTCCAGTATTCTTGCTGGGATAATCCCATCGACAAAGGAGCCTGGCAGGCTAGTCTATGGGGTTGCAAAGAGTCAGACATGACTGAGCAGGCACGTGCTGTATAGCACAGGGAACTCTACTCAAAATTCTGTAGTAATCTATACGGGAAAATAGTCAATAAAGAATAGACATGTATATGTATAACTAAGTCACTTTGCTGTACATCTGAGTCTATACTTTATTAACATTGTAAGTCAACTATAGGCTTAGTTCCTCAGTTGTGTCTGATTCTTTGTGACCCCATGGACTGTAGCCCGCCAGGCTCCTCTGTCCCTGGGATTCTCCAGGCAAGAAGGCTGGAGTGGGTTGCCAAGTCCTCCTCCAGGGGATCTTTCCAACCCAGGGATTGAACTCAGGTCTCCTGCATTGCAGTGGATTCTTCCTTGGAGCCCCCAAGGAAGCCCACTTCAATATAAATTAAAACCTAAAAAAAAAAAAAAAAAAAGTCGGTGCCCTCCTCTGGCTGGCTTCTACCCTGCTTTCACTGCATTTCTGCTTGGAAATCTTGTTAAACTGCAAACACTGTGAAGCTTTTATTTCTTTTACCTGAGAGGGCATTATGCAGATGCTGAGAAATAAATAATGGATTAAAGTTCCTCTACATTAATATTTATTAACCAAGACACTCTGAGTGTATCTGTTCTCTCCAGACCCAAGCAAATGAAACTGAATGGACATCAAGGGCCATTGGTGATCACTGAGTTAGTCATTACTGATAACATAATTACTGGCCAAATTCTCCCCAAAGAAAACCTTAGCTACTGGAATGATCCATGTAGGCAGAAAGTGAATAACTTCTAGGTAAGAAAATAAGCTGCTTTGTTCCACTGATTTATCTCTGGCTTATAAGAAAGAGACAGACTCCCAGATTCTAGGTCATTTAGAGCCTAAGTCGGTTGAGATGATAGGTCGCCTTCAGTGTTAGGTATAAGGATAGAGCTGCCTTCACATATTGACTAATAACTCCCATTCCAGCCCCTTTAAGATACTTATTTCAAGCCATAGGGAATTGACATAACAGACTGAAGGTTTTCTCTGACAGGCAAATAATAATCATGGCCACAGATTTTCTTTACATGATGCTTACATTTAAGAGATGTCCACAGCACTGATCACTTTCTAAGTCTTTTGTGCATCAGAACAGTTAACCAATTTTCTTCTAATATTCACCTGAGCAAGATCAGTTTGCCTATTATGAGTCCAGGTCTGGTCTTGGGAGGTGTTGTTATTGCTCAGCCTCTAAGTCACGTCTGACTCTTTGTGACCCCATGGATTATAGCCTGCCAGGCTCCTCTGTTCGTGGGAATTCCCAGGCAAGAATAGTGGAATGGGTTACCATTTCCTTCTCCAGGGGATCTTCCCAGATCCGGGATGGAACCCGTGTTTCCAGCTATGGCAGACAGGTTCTTTACCACTATAAGCCGCCAGAGAGGCCAGTTTCGGAAGTAGCCCCTGCCCAAATCTTCCAGCAGAAAAAGAATGTGAAGAAAGTTCACATTAATTCCATTTGCAGCTAAAATGAGGGCTGAGGCATTTGCATTATGATTTGTGTCTTCTCAACTATTTGTTTTCATGTCAGAAATTATTGAAGAACAGGTTAAGCTTTTAAAAAGCTAAGTAAACTCTTAACAATACACTCACACATGTACACTTCCACTAAAAACAACTGTCACCTCCACGATCTATCTGCTTAGCACTTGTTTACATGCTCCACAGGGGCGCTAGAAACTTGGAATGTTAATGTGAAGTCTCCAAACTTAAAGTCAGCAGGTTTGGAGTCTGCACTCAGCTCTGTCGTTCTTTAACTGTGTCGGCTTTGAAAAGTCCGTGATTTGCTGCAGCCAGACTGTGATGACTTAGAACTCTGGCTCTTCCTTGTACTTTACGCTTCTACTTTCTGAGGAGGAGATGCTGCTGAGGAAGTCTCCAGAAGAGCCAACACCAGGGCTGGAGGCATCATAAGGCCTTCATCATAGAGATGCTGGGATTAGCTGGCACTGTTTACATCACTTCTGAGAAATAAACCTTCCCCAGAGTTCTCAGGGCTCCAGTAAAACCTTCACCTCTTAAAATTTTTGAATCTCTGAACCTTATTTCTCAATCTATGGGACTGAGGTCTGGAGCCGGTTTGTGAAGTTAATTGTTCTGCTCCTAAAAGTAATACAACTTCCCTTTTCTCTCCAGAAGAGCCAAATGGTTCAATACAGCTAAGTGCCAGGGTTAAGCCCCAGATGCCGAGAGTCCATCTCTTAGGTATTTAATCTCAAAATGTATAAAACCAGGCAACTGTGGCTTTGGTATCTCCACATCAAAGGGTTGGAATAGGGGGCCACATTTCCAAGGAGAGGCCACACTGCAGGAGGGGAGAACAATTTCTTTTTTCCCTGCATAAACAGAGAAAAATCATATTTGATTGCCCTTCATCTACGGGTACCTGATTACTCATTCATGCAGGAAAAAAATCCTGCCAACTCTCACCAAAGCTCACTGCAGGACAGGACATGGGAGGCTGACACAGTGGTTATTTATTGCGAAGTATTTCATGAGAAATCTGTCTTCAGAATACCTGATGTGTGCATTCAGGATAAAATTAATATAAATGCATGTTATAACAAAGCTAGAAGAAGCAAACCAGCCAGCTAGCCAGAAGGTATCAGGGCATGGCCTGCCGCACGTGGAGCTTTGTCATCGTCACTTTCTCCCAGTTCCTCTCTGTTTTGCCCCGTGCAGCGCTCAGCACACAGAAGCTTCCTAAGACTGCATGTCTGAGTGACCAGAGGCACCACAGGCAGAGCTGAACCCAAATACAAGCCCCTGTCCTTTGAAGGCAAAGGCTTTTGCTTTAGCCTCAGGCCTCCCTGAGTCTCAAAATGGCTGGCTCAGGAGTTAACACCGAGGGATGCAAAGATGTAGAAACAGAGAATGACTGCTGGGGGGGAACTGGTAACATTTCAGAGTATAAACCAGCAACACAGCAGAATCACTGACCTCAGAGTTCTCTGAAATACACAGATAAAGGACCAACAGACATTCCTAAGTTGTTTTTACTTGAAGCAGAGCCCCACCAGATGAAAATTGGTGATGGCAAGAACATAGACCCTAGGCTGGCTGAAACCCCAGAAGGCTGATGATGACCTTGCTGCCAGTCCCTCCGAGGATTCTCCAAGAGCTGATTACACCCCCTGCGGCCTCTTCTCCCCTTGCCTTTAAAACTCCTCCCCTGAAAGCCACTGGGCAGTTTGGGTCTTTTGAGCATGAGACGCCTATTCTCCTAGCTTGGCACCTGCAACATGAATGCTGGACTTTCCTTTACCACAACCCAGTGTCAGCGGATCAGCTTTACTGAGGGGAAGCCAGTGGACTCTTGTGAGGTTTTGTAACAGAGTCAACACTGTATCACCTCCAGGGTATTGCTTGGAGTTTGTAAAATGTCATGTATGATTTTGATTAATACCACTGCATATATTCCATATGCAAATAACATAGTCTTTAGCATCAATTAGTTGCATTATGAGCTTGTTTTATAACTTGCCTCTTTGCTTCCTAGGGATCCTGAGGATAGCAGTGTGACTCAGGTAGCACAAGTCTATTATCTTCCGGAATATCTCACTGGAAAAGGCCCTGATGCTGGGAAAGATGGAAGGCAAAAGGCAAGGAGGGAGGCAGAGGAGGAGATGGTTGGATGGCATCACTGACTCAATGGACACGAATTCGAGCAAACTCTGGGAGACAGTGAAGGACAGGGAAGTCTGGTGTGCTGCAGTCCATGGGGTGATAAAGAGACAGGCATAACTTAGCGACTGAAAAACAACAGCAGAATATTTCTGGACGTCTTCTTTGTTGAGTGTGCTTCTTTACACATGTGCTTACCCCGTGGAAGGTGTGATGGTACCACCCACAGCAGAGCACAGGATATCAAACATTTCCTGGGACGGCTGGAACCCATTCCCTTCTGAGCGATGGGTCAGAGTGGACCTCTTAGGGCTGATGCCCACAAAAGAATGGAGACGTATCTGCCAGCCAGTCAAGACGCTCCCATGGAAGGTGTGCTTACTGCAGTATAAACCACAGGAATTGGCTCTAAAACAGATATGAATGATGTCGGAAGCTATTCTGCTACCGATGTCTTGGTCTCTGCTTTCAAACAAAGATTCCTTCACACCACTTTCCTTAGGGCATTTTCCTCTCCTTGTCCCTTCTGTATTTTAAGAATTCATCACTCTTCTTGAGTTCCAGGCTCTGACTCCAAGTGCCTCTAGCATCCTCCTTGTTCCTCTTGCCCTGGTGAGGACTTTCCTGCACCCTTCTCTACTTCCCTGTCAAGACCTAGTCATCCTTCATAACCCAGCTCCAGCATGACATCTGCTCTTCCTTGACCAGCCCCCCTCAAACTCTCTGTGCCTTCCTAATCTGTGCTACAGAATTTAGCACTTAGGTATCTTGTGACTTATTTATTGTTAGCCAGGACACAGAAGCAATCTAAATGTCTACCAATAGACAAGAGTATAAAGAAGATACCATACATATACACACTTCAGTATTCGTGCCTTGAGAACCCATGAACAGTATGAAAAGGCAAAATGATAGGATACCAAAAGAGAAACTCCCCAGGTCATTAGGTGCCCAAAATGCTACTAGAGATCAGTGGAGAAATAACTCCAAAAAAAATGAAGGGATGGAGCCAAAGCAAAAACAATACCCAGTTGTGCATGTGACTGGTGATAGAAGCAAGATCTGATGCTGTAGAGAGCAATATTGCATAGGAACCTGGAATGTCAGGTTCATGAATCAAGGCAAATTGGAAGTGGTCAAACAGATGGCAAGGGTGAACNGCAGATTTGCTGTATTACCCTGGTTTCTGGCTCCAGTGCCTAAGCAGAAAGAGGAAAGTGCCACTCAAAAAAATGGGGGCTCTGTGACAACCTAGAGGGGTGGGGTGGGAGGGAGATTCAGGAGGGAGAGGACGTATGTATACCTAGAGCTGATTCATGCTGATATATGGCAGAAACCAACGCAATATTGTAAAGCAATTATCCTTCAGTTTAAAGTAAAAAAATTAAAATGTTAAAAAACAAAAAGAATGGGGAATGTGAAAGAAAACAGACTTTTACGAGGCCAGTCAGGAGCTCATTTGGATAGGCTGAGGTTGAAGTATCTGTGAAATTTTTAGGCGCATATACAAGCACTGGGAGGAAAGCCATGGGATTCGAGCTTAGAAGATGTATCTGGCCTAGATTTGACAGTCGTTAGTATACTACAATTTATAACAAGGAACTGAATGGATTTACCAAAGGTCAGCACATAGAATATGAAAACAAGAAAGCCAAGGACAGAAGTTTCAAGACCATGGAATGAAAGACCATGAGCACTCCCACTTAGAAATGTTTAAAATGTTCAAAGGGATACAAGAAGGCATAGAGCTCACACCTCTAGAACTGGATAGAAAGAGCATCCAGATTTGAAAAAAGGAGCATGCAGACATTTTAAGCAATGAAAGACAATGTTAAAATAAAAGTCAACAGATTAAACAACTGAGTAGATGCAGATGAAGAGAAAATTAATGAATTGTTAAATATTCCTAATGAAACCACACAGAATGCAGAACAGAGAAACAGATAGAAAATGTGGAGGATGAAATGAAGAGACATGGAAGATGAAATGAGAAGCTTCAATTTAAAGCTAATAGAAATTCCAGAAGGAGGAATATAAGAGCATGATGGAAAAACAATATTAAAAAGAATTTTTAAAGATCAAAAAGAACCCAAAGCTTGAAAAGACACGCAGAAGTTCAACTAAGACAAATGCAACAAGTCTGCATCTAGAAACATCATATTAAAAGTACAGGATGTTAAAGGTAAAGAGGAAAATATAGAAAGCTACAAGAGGTAAGACAGATTATGCGTAGAGAAGCAATTCAAATGGATAGTTGTAGGATCTCTGTTATCATAGAGAAGAGAAGACAATGGGATATTTTCAAAATGTTTGGGGCAATTACATTGTTCAGTTCAGTGAGTTCAGTTCAGTCACTCAGTCGTGTCAAACTCTTTGCGACCCCATGAATCGCAGCACGCCAGGCCTCCCTGNGCCTCCCTGTCCATCACCAACTCCCAGAGTTTTCTCAAACTCATGTCCATTGAGTCAGTGATGCCATCCAACCATCTCATCCTCTGTTGTCCCCTTCTCCTCCCGCCTTTAATCTTTCCCAGTATCAGCCTATTTTCAAATGAGTCAGTTCTTCACATCAGGTGGCCAAAGTATTGAGATCTTCAGCTTCAGCATCAGTCCTTCCAATGAATATTCAGGGACAATTTCCTTTAGGATGGACAGGTTGGATCTCTTTGCAGTCCAAGGGACTCTCAAGAGTCTTCTCCAATACCACAGTTCAAAAGTATCAACTTTTTACAGTATATTTCATAATTGTGTGTGTTTGTTAGTTGCTCAATCATGTCTGACTCTGCGAGTCCATGGGCTGTAGCCCACCAGGCTCCTCTGTCCATGGAATTCTCCAGGCAAAAATACTGGAGTGGGTTGCCATGCCCTTCTCCAGGGGATATTCCAGACCCAGGGATTCAACCCAAGTCTCCTGCATTGCAGGCAGATTCTTTATGGTTTCAGCTACCCAGGAAGCCCCATTGTTATAACTGGTCTATTTTATTATTGTTGGTAACCTCTTATTGTGACTAATTTATAAATTAAACTTTATCATAAATATGCGTAGAGTAAAAGAAAATCATATATGTAGAGTTCAGTACTATCTGTAGTTTCAGGCATCATTAGGGGTTTCCTAGCCTCCCACAGATAAAGCGAGGAGAGGAGGGGAACTACTGTAGTTATAAAAACCTGCCAATAACAAACAATTCCCAAAGATATTTTTATTACACAAAAATGTGATCAATACTACTCTGAGGAAAAGTTGAATAAATATACAAGGCTGTAATATAAGAAATTATTCCAGAATGCCAATAATCACATACTTTTAGTTAAGATTTGCAATATCATTTAAGCTTCCAACTGTTCGATAGCCTGAATAATGGAAAAAGGCAAAAAAAAAAAAGGAACTACGAAGGAGTCTGAGATTTAGGTCAAAGAATGAATCAGTGATGATCTTAATAAAAAACTACATGTTTTTAACTTCTGCTCCAGTTTCAACTACAAATTGTATTCTCTCCCCATAGTCTTTTTGATTTGTAGAGATCTACAAACTCTTGTCAAATTATCTAAAATGCTGAGAGCTAGCTCATTTATAGTAACTTATTGCCTAGAAAATGTTATTTCAGACAGCTTTTTCCGAATAATTTCAACTACTGGAGCAACTGAACTGAACTGAACTGACTTCTTTCTGATGTTTAAGCTTTAGTCTCAACTGTCTAACAATTTCTAAAATCTATCCAGTAAATGGGTTTTGTTAGTGTCATGCATTGGAGAAGGCAATGGCAACCCACTCCAGTGTTCTTGCCTGGAGAATCCCAGGGACGGGGGAGCCTGGTGGGCTGCCGTCTGTGGGGTTGCACAGAGTCAGACACGACTGAAGCGACTTAGCAGCAGCAGCAGCAGTGTCATATATAAAGATGTTTCACAAATGTAGATGGCCAAAACACCCATTCCACAGCATACTGTGTTAATTAATACTGTATTTATCTTTTTCTGGCCAATGCTTTCCTGAAAAATAAATAACATCTGATAAAGAAGACCTGGGATCCAGTCCTATCCTCCACCACTTATCAGCTAAGTAACCCTGAATGAGTTGCTTAACCTCTCTGAGACTTATGTCCTCACATGTTTTTAAAAATATATACACATAAATTTTAAGGGATGATTATAAAAACATTCCTCATGGATTTACTGAAGACAAAGCCAATGAAAAGAGAGCTTTATACTATTCACAAATGCTAAATACATTTATCACCCATTTCTTTATGGTAAAAGACGGGCAGATAGACAGAAAGATATTGTCTATTTAGAGCTCTGAATCAACTGTTCAATTCACAATAAAACAAATTTTATATTCTTTCCAGGAATACTATTGAAAGTTCTGTCATTATTATAATATAAAATATATACTCACACAATGAATCCTGATGATAAATCTACACCGGGAAAAGCAAAAAAGTGAAAAATACACTTTTTCTAGAATTTCATTCTTCCTCAAGTTCCATTTCTTCTATCCCAATGTCTGTCTTTTCTCCTAATACTAAGACAAATATCTCCTGCTACTGTCTCATCCTACTGGGCTCCTACAGCAGAAATTGTTCTTAACCCAAATCTACCTTTTCTTAAAATAAACACAAGTAAAAATCTTTTACTATTAAAAAAAATTACAATAATATGGAAATGAAAGTACCAAGAATCCCTTCACTGCTCACACTCCGTCCCTTTCCTAAGTTAAACATGAAAAAAGTTTGTTTAATATCCTTCCAAACCTTCCTGTGTGCACTTAGAAATTCAGAGGTATACATATGGGCTTCCCTGAAGGCTCAGCGGTGAAGAATCCTTTGCAATGCAGGAGACCCAGGTTCAACGCCTGGGTCAGGAAGATCCCCTGGAGAGGGCATGGCAACCCATGCCAGTACACTCTTGCCTGGAGCATTGCACGGACAGAGGAGCCTGGTGGACTACAGTCCATAGGGTCGCATAGAGTCAGACACAACTGAGCAACTTAGGACACATGCATGCATGCAGATATACACAGTCATATAGTACCTGTTTACACACGCATGCAGGTATAACACAGTCATATGGCTTCCCTGGTGGCACAGAGGATAAAGCGTCTGCTTGCAAAGCAGGAGACCCGGGTTCGATCCCTGGGTTGGGAAGATCTCCTGGAGAAGGAAATGGCAACCCACTCCAGNGTATGGAGATAATATGCTAAAAGGGATTACAGGAGCTGGCTGGTTTTCCTAGTAGAAACTGAGAAACGTGTGCGGGAGTGGATCTTAAGGGTGTTGGACCCTGTTGGGTGATCAAAGCTGTCAAGGGAAGAAATGCTGACATGGGAGCATTTGCAATGTCCATGAGCCGGTGCTCTGACAAGGACATCTATAGGTCATCTGGCATCTGCTGGGAGGGATCCTTGAACATGATAATATGTGTGAGAGCTCAGTTGTGTCCAACTCTTTTGTGGCCCCTTGGACTGCAGCCCTCCAGATTTCTCTGTCCGTGGAATTTTCCAGGCAAGAACACTGGAGTTGGTTGTCATCTTCTACTCCAGGGGATCTTCCTGACTCAGGGATGGAACCCATGTCTCTGGCATCTCCTGCATTGGCAGGCAGATTCTTTACCACTGAGCCACCTGGNTCTGTCCGTGGAATTTTCCAGGCAAGAACACTGGAGTTGGTTGTCATCTTCTACTCCAGGGGATCTTCCTGACTCAGGGATGGAACCCATGTCTCTGGCATCTCCTGCATTGGCAGGCAGATTCTTTACCACTGAGCCACCTGGGAAGCCCAAACATGGTAATATCCCACAGTAAATGAGAGGGAGATGTTAGATTTTCCTTGACTTGGTACTGAAGAAAGAGTTTGAATGTAAAGGAAAGTAGTGATAGTTGAATGGATTTATTATGTAAGATCTGAGAAGCATCACCAGAAACATTTCCCAGGAGGGCCCAAAGAACACCTCTGCACTAAGGTAATAAGAATGTGTTTACAGGAGGGCACTGGGGCTCTTTCAGAAGTTCTTCCAGAGATGATGTTTTGATACTGGGCTCTGTGTAATAAGCAAGAACGATTCCAGAGCTGCAGGGACTAAAGGAAACAGTTACTCTCAGAGGCCCGGGGTATGCAGTTATCACAATGGGTAAGAAGAGTGCCCTGACCTTCCAAGGTCTGTTCTGACAGGTAATGGATCCCAATATCAAGGCAGCACATGATATTGGACCTAAATTTTAGGTTTTAGACTAGAACAGGGGGTCTAGAAGGAATACGGCTGGAAGTTCAGGAAAATTAAGTCTGGGGCACATGCCTGGACCTGTGCAGAATGGACCCAACAGGTGGGGATTCCTGGGTCTCACGTTCCACCCACCTGAGAGTCACCGGGAAGAAGGTACTGAACAGCACACTGGACAGGATGATCTGACCTGTGGAAGTCAGCCAGCCCCCTTCTTCGGCTGCTTCAAAGCTCACAGCTGGCCATGAGTACATCAGCCGTGGGGGCAGAGACACAGGCTTTGAGCTCTGCATGAAAGGACAGCGTGGGCACCGTGTCACTAAGGCAGACGGAGCTATGGACACACCTGAAGGCTAAGAGAGTCAACAGCTGATATGGTGCCACTTCTCCGTAAGCCCCTGGCCACCTGGTGGCAGATAAACTGCACTGACTGTCTACTCTGGAGGTGGGCAGATCTAGTCCTTGTGCTCAGTTCAGATTTGGGTTTCCCCCTCCTTTCTCACCTCCAGCACCACCATTTAAGAGTTTACAGATTTCCTGATGTTCCACGCAACATGACCTCAGCCCCAGGGAGCGCGCTACAGCAGATGATGTGCAGCAACAAGCAAAAGACAATGGAATGCGCTCGTCTTACCACGTGCTTGTCATCTAGAAATATCCAACCTCACAGGACAATAAAGTGTTCATGATCCCGTCAGCCAGCTGGCACACAGATTATCGCTTCCACATACCATCTTCCATTTAAACAATCCAGGAAACCTTGGAAAAATCACGTATTCCAGATGTGGGACAGGTAGAGTAAAAGATGAGCCCAGAGCAAACTTTTTGTTCCAGGAGGAAGAGCTCATAGAGAATGGGCCACATCGTGTGACAACACAGGGCTGGCTTGAAGGGCACTCGTGGCCAAACCTGGGAGCATTAATATTAGTGCACAAAGACGTAGAGAACAGACTTATGGGCAGCAAAGGGCGATGGAGCGGGAGTGGTAAATTAGAGTTTGAGGTTAACCCTTATACGCCACTGTATATAAAATAGATAAACAGCAAGAACCTAGTGTATAGCAACAGGGAACTCTATTCTATATCTTGCAATAAACTGTAATGGAAAAGAATCTGAAAAAGAATACATCTGTAGATAGCTGAATCACTTTGCTGCACAGCAAAAATGAACAAAGCAATGTGAATCAACTATACTTTAATCAAAATTAATGCTTACTTATACTCTTCTTAATAAAATAAGAATACACGAGAGTAAGAAGAAAGGAAGAGAGAAAGAAAGAAGGAAAAAAATAAGGGAGGGAAGAAGACAGAGATGGGGGAAGGAAAACTATTCATTGAATAAAATGTGAACTGATGAACGTAGGAGTGAGAAGTTTAGGAGACAACCATTTTTTGAACATCCCTCTATACTGATTTAGTGCAGAATCATTGTGGCCACTACAACTACTGTATGAGCGATATTCAGAGAATATTTATGGAGTGTCAAAGCATTTCTTCACAGATCACTTACAAATTACAAAAGGAAAAATAAGTCACATTTTATGGACAAAACCAGGCAGACACCACCCTCAACGAGCGTTCAAAGTGAACATAATAATGGGCCAAACCAAGAAAATATAGGATTATGTTTCCTAATGTGGTACAATGAGAAGAACACAATGTGATTTATGTTGTAGCTTTTCTGAAAGTAGATAACTGGAATTGAATCATAAGGACATATCATCAAAACTCAAACTCAGTACCTCCTAACTGTCACCTTCTCTCTCTTTTTTTTAATTTTTTAAATTTTATTTATTTATTTTTTTTAATTTTACTTTTCACCTTCTCTTTAAAAATGATTATGTTAAGACAGACCAAGAAAGACTTGGCAACCTTTCAGATTAAAGGAGATTAAGGAAACACGGAAATGAAATATAATGTATGACTCTGATTGGCTCCTAGACTAGACAAATTTTTCTGAAAGGCACATTATTGGGATGATTGGGCAAATTTGAACAAGGTCCATAGATTACTTAGCATTTTGTCAATATTAAGTTGTTTGATTTCAATCACTGTAGTATGGTTATGCAAATGGACATCCCGGGTATTGGGAAATACACATATACTAAAGTCTTTGGGAGTAAATAGGCATAATTTCCACAATTAACATATAGTTGAGAAAAGATGGCAAAGCACCATAGCAAAAGTATCAAACACTGAATGTGAGTGAACGATTGAGGACTTCTTTGTCTTATTCTCACAGATCTTCTGTAAATTGGAAATTATATCAAAATGAAAACTGATAGGGAATATAGTTCATACCAACCTAGGAATGTCTGTTTGGGAAACTGGCTTTTAGAATAAGTATGCTGGACCACCTGGATGGGATTGTCTTAGTTCTATTGGAAGAAGAATGTCTGTTGGATTCTGTCTCTGGGTGGTCCCAAAATGTCAATCTAAGGTTCAGACTCATCCAATATTCTGGGATGAAAACCAAGTGCAGTGCTCAAACGTAGTTCCTATTTTTGGAGTTCTTTTATATTTTGATCTAAGGGTTGTTTATGTCTTACCAGATAATCAATGGAGTTAACCGTTGTTCAGTTGCTCAGTCATGTCTGACTTTTTGTGACCCCATGGACTGCTGCATGTAAGGCTTCCCTGTCCTTCACAGTCTGGAATTTGCTCAAACTCATGTCCATTGAATTGGAGATGCCAGCCACCCATCTCATCTTTTATTGTCCCCTTCTCCTCCTGTCTTCAATCTTTCCCAGCATCAGGGTCTTTTTCAATGAGTCAGCTCTTTGCATCAGGTGGCCAAGGTATTGGAGCTTCAGCTTCAACATCAGTCCTTCCAATGAACACTCAGGATTTGTTTTCCTTTGGGACGGATTGGTTTGATTTAATTAAGACTCTGCATATTTCTCTGGGCTTCCCCAGTGGCTCAGTGGTAAAGAAGCCACCTGCAGTGCTAGAGACATGGGTTCGATCCCTGGGTCAGGAAGATCCCCTGGATAGGGCATGGCAACCCACTCTGGTATTCTTGCCTGGAGAATCCCATGGACAGAGGAGTCTGTTGGGCTACAATCCAAAGGGTTGCAAAGAGTCAGACATGACTGAGTGGCTGAATGGACTGATGGTGGGAGGGAAGGGATGTGGTCTGGCTTCATTCTGCCATCTTTACTATGTCTTGTGAGGATTCTTACATGCATGCTATGGTATTTATTGTCTCCAAGGGATTCACCTATGACATAGTTTCATGTTATAACTGAGAGTGTGTACGGATCACTTTCCCTGCTCTGCGAACAGACAAATATTGGTCATATGAATGAGCAAGAGATGTCCTGCAAAAAATCTATCCTGAAGGTCCCCCAAGGCCAGTGTGCTGGACACATTTGCCTAAAGTCAACCTTGGGGCAAAGTCTGGTAAAGGCAGCCAGGAGTGGAGAGGTGAGGATTCTTGTCCTTGCTGCCAACAATGCTGGACAGTAAGGCAACAGCTTGGGTTCCTGGGGGAGTGGACGTGTTTAATCTCATGCTATTACCATGACTTATCTGCTAAGACTGAGTGCAATGGACTTGAGGAAAAACAAGCAGAAAAGTAGAGCCTGTAAACTTTCCTCTGTGGTTTAAAGTAGTTCTTTCTAAAAACAGTTAACAATTCCTCTTACAATCTTAGCAACAGTGAGTTGGAAGAGTGATGATGATACCTTGCAATGTTAGGACAGGGGTACGGGATGCTATGTTTATGCTGCTGGTGGGGGTATAAATTGTTTTGAAGGCTTTGGAAAATAGCTTGGCAGAACCTATTAAAATAAAAATACACTTGCATTTTGACAGAGAAAAGCACCTTTTGGGAATTTATCTTACTGAAATAATACCATCAGTTTATGAGAATATGGGAATAATGATGTTTACTAAGGCATTATTTATAGTGGTGGCAAGTAGGGAGGCTGAAATTGCAATTGTCAATGCATAAAAACTAATCAGTCTTGGTGTATTTGTCTATAAATATTATGCCTCTATTAAAGAATCTATATGATATATGTTTGTTGAAAAAACTCAATTGGCGGAGAAATACACGTGAACTGAAAAGGAGTCTATACTTTGAGTGAGGGTATGTATGTACATATACACGTGTGTGTGTGTGCTCCCTGTGACTCTGTGTGGCTGCGTGCATTTGTGTGACTACAGACATAAGTTGTCACACTGATTATTTTGGATAAAGGATTGGGTCGGGAGATGAGGAAGAGCTGATTTTTTTCACTTTGTGATTTCCTGTGGCAAATTGTTATTTTCATCCCCAGCATGTATAACTTCTGCTCTTTGAAAGGAAAACCCAATGAAGCATTAAGCAAAATAAAACCATCACAGTTTGTGACTTGGGGACACGTGTGGGAGAGTCAGGGCCCAGGAGGCTCTCTACCTGTGCACCTAAGTTCAGGTCACATTTCCAGCCTCACTCACCTGCCCCGCCTGTGCGTGCAGTGGTACCAGCGGTGTGACGGGTCCGAGGCCCCCAGGAGAGAGACGGCAGGCCAGGCGCTCACTCTGTCCACCCAGCGGGGAGACCGGGCTGTCACTGCACGTGTGTGTCACGTGCGAGCCACCCCGCCTTCTGGAAACTGCAACTCTTCTGTGTAACCGCAACTCCTTCTTGCACTAAAGAAACGGAAGAGAGTAGAGGTGGTGGTTCAGGCGCTCAGTCACGTCACACTCTGTGCAGCCCATGGACTGTAGCCCCCCGGGCTCCTCTGTCCGAAGAATTCTCCAGGCGAGAATACCGGAGTGGGTTGCCATTGCCTTCTTCAGAGGGTCTTCCTGGCCGAGGGATCAAACCTGGGTCTTCCGCGTTGCAGGCTGACTCTTTACTGACTGAGTCACCAGCGCAGCCCCAAGAAGGTAGGTCGGGCTCCAAAAGTGGGGGGAAGACCCGCAGTTTCCTACCAGGTGTCTCCATGATTGTCTCCACCGATTTGACTTAAACATAGAACTTCACAAAGCCTCCTAAACGATTTCCAGTTCCAAAGCATATTAATAGGACTTTGCATTGATCCTGGATCAAGCCTATCCAGAAAAGAGCATTTGCCCAACAAGTGCAAGGCCTTCAGTAACTAGTGCTGTGCTTATCAGGTTAGAGCAGAATTAAGAAGCAGAGCTATATTCCTTCATTCTCCATTTTGTCTCACTTTCTTTTGGCAAGCACTTTATCTAAATTCAGACCTCCTCTCCAAAGGGGTCATGGAAAAGACTGAATCACAATAGAAAAAAATTTTCTTTCTCCTAAAAAAACCTAATATCAATGTCTAAGTAAATTATAAGGATTGGCTATCAAGATCCTTTAAAAATATAGATACCGTGCATAACTGGTGTCTGACCTGGAGTCTTCAAGCTGGATTGAAGAATATAGCGCAGAAGAAAATGAGAGTTAATCTGAATCTTTGATTTTTCTGGACACAAGTCTTGATGATGTTTAATTCTGCAATAAACTTTAAAGATGCCTGAATGAAAATTCAAAGAATCTCTCCCAGACATCTCGGTTTATCGTTTCTGTTGAGCATCAGCAGGAATCACTACACAAGTGAAGTATTTCCTTCAGAGATCTCTCAGTCTTTGTCATAGTCTGCCTGGCAATGGCCCCCACTCCAGTGCTCTTGCCTGGAAAATCCCCTGGACAGAGGAGGCTGGTGGGCTGCAGTCCATGGGGTCACGAAGAGTCAGACATGACTGAGCGACTTCACTTTCACTTTTCACTTTCTTGCATTGGAGAAGGAAATGGCAACCCACTCCAGTGTTCTTGCCTGGAGAATCCCAGGGACGGAGGAGCCTGGTGGGCTGCCATCTATGGAGTCACACAGCGTCAGACACAACTGAAGTGACTTAGCAGCAGCAGCCCACCACTTTAAAAAATGAATTCTTTTGCCCGTACATAGTACAAGTGAAGTAACATAGGTAATGATGTGCTTTAAAAATGAAAAACAACCCTACCTCTTACTTTCCAATGTAACACACTTGTTCTAACAAAGCATAATTTTTCTCTTAAATCTTGATTTGTAAAATGACTCTATGTAGGACATCCCTTAAATTGGGCATTAAAAAGCTAAAAAAAAGCTAAATCTATTTTAAAATATAATTTATTTAAAGATCTTCAGGAAAAATCACAGCTTATTAAAATGCTCATGGGGGAAGGATAGAGAGTTTGGGATTAACAGATACAAACTACTACTTATAGAATGGATAAACAAAGAACCTAATGTACAACACAAGGAACCATATTCAATATCCTATGATAATAATGGAAGAGAGTATGAAAAAGAATATATATGTACATAGCTGAGTTACTGCATAGAAGAAATTAATACAACATTGTAAATCAACTATACTTCAATAAAATAAATTAAAATAAAATGCCAGAAATACCTTGTCTTCCCTGAGGACCACAGTTTGGTTCATCCTCTTCATTATGAACCTCTCTAGGACATACTGTTTGTTCCACACAATTAAGCCTTTAATTAAATACTTTTCAAACCGTTAAGACTGTTTCTGTGTGTAGGTTACACACACACTGCCCCCCCCCTCTGAATCAGAGACTTAAGGGTATCAAGACATGTGTGTACACAGTTGCCAGATCCTTGAAACATCACCTAAATGGTAAGGGTGGAACCCAAACCAGCACCACCTCAGGGCTTTCAACCATTGAGCCATCTCTCCAAGCAGCGGCTCAGGGGGAACTTGGGCTTGATCAGTGCATGGAACATGGGTAGGGCTTAGAAGTAGGGAGAAGAGGGACAAAATATTCAAATGGCCTGGTCATAGGAGAAGGTATAGAAAGAATTAAAAGTCCGGTCTTATGACCTCTTCTGCTGTCTGGAACTTAAATCTGCTCATCTGGAATGGAAGCAGTGGCAGATTTTATTTTCTTGGGCTCCATAATCACTGTGGATATAACTGCAGCCATGAAGTTAATATGATGCTTGCTCAATGGAAGGAAAGCTATGACAAACCTTGACGGTGTATTAAAAAGCAGAGACATGACTTTGCTGACAAAGATCCATCTAGTCAAAGCTATGGTTTTTCCAGTAGTCACATATGGCTGGGAGAGTTGCACCATAAAGACGGCTGAGTACCGAAGAACTGATGCTTTTGAACTGTGGTTCTGGAGAAGACTCTTGAGAGTCCCTTGGACTAAAGGGAGACCAAACCAGTCAATCCTAAAGAAAATCAGTCCTGAGTATTCATTGGGAGCACTAATGCTGAAGCTGAAGCTCTAATACTTTGGCCACTTAATGCAAACAGCTAACTCATTGGAAAAGACCCTGATGCTGGGAAAGATTGAGGGTAGGAGGAGAAGGGGGCGGAAGAGGATGAGATGATTAGATAGCATCACCAACTTGATGGGCATGACTTTGGGCAATCTTTGGGAGATAGTGGAGGACAGAGGAGACTGGGGTGCTGCAGTCCATGGGGTCACAGGGAGTTGGACACGACTGAGCGAGTGAACAGCAACACTGAGTCAAGAAGATTAGTTTCTGAAAGTAAGTGGGCTTGGAAATTGTGTTCCTGACTCTAACCACAAGGCAACGCTCACTGTTTCCTTTTCTCCCAAGTGGGGATAAAGACTTTCCTTGACACTGTACAGAGTTGTTAGGAGGATAGAACCAGATAATAGATTCAAAAAGTACTTTGAAGGAAATTACAGGGGCTCCAAGTACAGGGGAAGATCACAACCTTCTCTTCTGTTTGCTGTGGAAACTGGGCCTTTCCCCGGAGTGAGAACTGTGTGGGTGTTTAATCTGAGCAGAAATTCAGATTTAATTGGAACTCATTTCCCATGTTTCCTTCTGGACATTTCCCTGGAAAATCTGCCAAAACATCAGTGATGACGCCAGGAGGCCACTTGACAAGACCTGGATTCGCTTGGTGACGGTGATGACTCTCTGAGACACAATGCCATCCAGACTGGGTGCTATGTTTTCATTTTGCTTTTCTCACTGGGCAGATTGAGTTTTTTCTCTATTGTAGCTCAGTATTAAGGAGAATCAGTTTGAGTCTGTACACCAGAAAACGTTCAAATGTAATATCAAAGCAGGCCCTGTAAGCCATCCAGTCTTCTTCGGCTCAAGGAGGAGTTAAGCCGAAGCCGGTTCTCAGGAAGGTGACAGACATCACCGTGAGCTGGGGGGCTCAGCATCTCTCTTGTGGGCCTGAAACCTTTCCCACTCGGAGGCACAGTTTTTTTTTCTGACAGCCACAGGTGAAAGAGAAAGTGACGGCCCCAAGCTAGTAGCCAGTTAACAGATTTGTAAAATAGGTCTAATTTCACTGATTCCAAAGGTTTTGTTTTTACCTAAAGAGACATGTGGCCTTCCCTTGTGGCTCGGATGGTAAAGAATCCACCTGCAGTGTGGGAGACCTGGGTTTGATCCCTGGGTAGGGAAGATCCCCTGGAGAAGGGAAAGGCTACCCACCCCAGTATCCTAGCCTGGAGAATCCCATGGACTGTATGGTCTATGGAGTCACAAAGAGTTGGACACCGCTGAGCGACTTTCACTTCAAAGGGATGTGTGGGCTTCCCTGGTGACTCAGTAGTAAAGAATCTGCCTGCAGTGCAGGAGACACAGATTTGATCCCTGGGTCAGGAAGATCCCCTGGAGAAGGGAAAGGCTACCCACTCCAGTATTCTTGCCTGGAGAATCTCCATGGACAGAGGAGCCTGGTGGGCTACAGTCCATGGGGTCACAAAGCGTCAGACACAACTTAGCAACTAAACAACAACCTGCTGATGAACGTGGAGACAGTTTGCTCTGCCAGCCCGTTATCTGCTGTCCAGACATCCCACTTCCTCTCTTCCTCTGAGGTTACCACCCCCTGGGAGTGGTGGTGGCATCGTTGTCCCACCTCAGCTCCTCTGCCTGCACCTCCCCAAGGGCTTTCAGGGCCTCACCAGGCTTATTTGTCAGCCTTTGCAGACGGCTGTCCATTGGACCCCCAGGGTCTCCAAAGGCAAAGATGGAGAAGCAGAACAGATACCAGGAGCTGGGAGAGGTGCTCTTACTGCTCTGCAAAGGCCCAGAAATGAACAGTCTCCTCTTGGGGGTGAAGGATGCCCTAGCCGTGCCACAGCTGATCTTATGCTTTAGAGAAGGGTCCGGTGATCAGTGAATATATGCAGAAAGAAGAAAGACTGGTGAGCAGACAAGGAGCCGAGTCCAACCAAGAGGGGGGTAACAGATACTAAGTGCCTAGCCATGCGTCCAGAACCATGAAGGCTGATGAAGCCCTTCAGTTGATAATTGTTAGTGGCATGCAAATCTTCACTAAAGCAGAAAAAGCACGGGAGAATGATGGAAGCAGAGGCTGAATCACGCCTCACAGGATTTCAGAGAAGAGGGCAGTCTGGGTTGACAAGAATCGGGGAAAACTCCATGAAAAAGGAGAGATTTCAGCTTAAGCATGAAGGGACCATCAGAACTTGATTGATGGGGAGAGAAGCAGGCTTTGTTGGGAGCCAGAAAAAAAAAGAAAAGAAAGAAAATCCAGGAGAGGGAAGGGGAGACAGGAATCCAGAAGTAGGAACCAGGAAAAAAGAAGCAGCATCTTCCTCGCCCTCTGCACTTGCTTCAGCTCTGGGAGTTTATTTTTATTGTTTTAAATATTTGTTTGGCTGCACTGAGTCTTAGGTGTGGCACGTGGGATCTCGTTCCCTGACCAGGGGTCGAACTCTTGGCCCCCTGCATTGTGAGCCGGAGTCTTAGTCACTGGACCACCAGGGAAGCCCCTGGGAGTTTATGTTTATGATGGTGGTTTCGAGTCCTGAGAAGTCCTCCCACTGATGAAATGTGATTTCATTTTATTAATTAGATTCTTCTGATGACTGCCAAGTGGAAAGGAAGGGAGAACCTTTCAGCAAAAATATAAATAAATAAATTAATTAAACCAACATATGATTTTGCTGTTAGCTATTTCTTTGTCAGAATTCATGAAGAAGGGCAGAAAAAAAACTAAGGATTGGGTGCAGTGTAGATTTGGGCTTGTGAACGCATCCTCGAAGTCAGGCCTACATTGAAAAGAAGTCTGACTGTCATTTTAAGACACTTTGCTTCTTTCTGGACACTTGTAAATGCTTATATTCTTTTTCTTTAACAACTCAACTGTTGATAATAGTAACACACCTATATAATATGCTGTGTAATACAAAAGAGGTGTTTTACCAGTATGCATTGACTGCGTTAGTGAAAGCCTCCATCACAGGGCATTTTGGTGTAAATGTACAATATTTTGGATCCTTGGGCCTCATCACATCAGAGATGGAATGTGCTTTATCTTCCTCGGCTTTGGCCCTGATTTAAATATCCTCTCCATCCTTCCCTTAACTCCCAAACCTGAAGTACTAAATGAGATTAATATATATTAATGCATTATATGGTAGGCACTTAATGTGTATTTAATGTGAGTCATGAATAAAAAATACTTGGTCCACTCTGGAGAAATGTGGACGAGAATCATATTCCTTAAGACCCAGTCGTTCTTTTCTCCAGGGAGAGGAGAGAAGGGTTTCTGAGAGCCCTCATGGAAAGTGAGTGGGTCGGTGGGGGCTGTTTCTGGTGACTGCGGGGTTCTGGCGCTGACTATGGCACTTCCTGTAAGATCCACCATGGGTCACGCGTGCAGTGGAGGAGCTCCTCCAGTGTGCCCTGGACTAGCATCCTCAGGGCAGTCTTATCTTGAGCAGCAAGAGCAAGGTTCACTCTGAGAGAGGGCCTCCCTGGTGGCTCAGATGGTAAAGAATCTGCCTACAATGCGGGAGGCCTGGTTTCGAGCCCTGGGTCAGGAAGATCTCCTGGAGAAGGGAATGGATACCCACTCTAGTATGCTTGCCTGGAAGAATTCCACGGACAGAGAAGCCTGGCGGGCTACAGTCCATGGGGTCACAGAGTTGGACATGACTGAGTCACACACACACACACACCCACTGAGAAGGGCCCTGGGCCTTAGAGGAAAGGGATGGGGTTATTTCCCTTTATGGACCTGGAGGTAGAGGAGGTTGAAAACTTGGTTTCCCCAAAAGAGCTTTTTGGATGCACACGGCGCGGCGTAGTCCCCTCTGTGGTGTAACTCTGTCCACAGCTGATAACAGCCACTCCCGATCTTTCTCCACGATTCTCGCACCTAAAACGCAGGAAACACCTCCCTGACTCTGGCTCAGGTCCTTAGGATTGTGCTAAATGGTGGCCGTGGTGCCCAAGGCGGGTACTTGTCAAGGAAGAAGGCCCCTCCCAGGAGACATCTTCTCTCCCCATGCCGTCATCCTTCCCAGGGATTTGGCCGGACAGGCCTCAGAAGGAGCCATCAGACTTCTTGCTGGCACGACTTGCTTGTAAGGAGCCTTACTTTTTCTTTTTCTCTGATCTTCCCAAACCACCCTACAGACTCAGACATGATGTGTTGAAGCTATGACTTCACTCCCTCCGTGCAAAGTCATCACCTCTGGGGATGAGGTCCAAGTGCTTGCCTCTGAGATTTCTATTATGTTCTGCTGCTGCTACTGTTAAATCACCTCAGTCGTGTCCAACTCTGTGAGACCTCTTAGATGGCAGCCCACCTNCATGATGTGTTGAAGCTATGACTTCACTCCCTCCGTGCAAAGTCATCACCTCTGGGGATGAGGTCCAAGTGCTTGCCTCTGAGATTTCTATTATGTTCTGCTGCTGCTACTGTTAAATCACCTCAGTCGTGTCCAACTCTGTGAGACCTCTTAGATGGCAGCCCACCTGGCTCCCCCGTCCCTGGGATTCTCAAGGCAAGAACACTGGAGCGGGTTGCCATTTCCTTCTCCAATGCATGAAAGTGAAAAGTGAAAGGGAAGTCTCTCAGTTGTCTCCGACTCCTAGCGACCCCATGGGCTGCAGCCCACCAGGCTCCTCTGTCCATGGGATTTTCCAGGCAAGAGTACTGGAGTGAGGTGCCATTGCCTTCTCCGCTATTATGTTCTAGATGATTAGCAAATATACCCAGGGATGAATGGAACCAGGCACATTAGACCCCTCCAGGGACCAGCTGTGGGGAGGCACTGAAAACTGAATTCTGACAAGTCAGACAGGTGTATTTCTCAGCCACACCCTGCCCATGTTGGACAACTCTTAGATGAATTAAGGCAAAAAAACAGCTTTGCTATATTTTTAGCATTACAATAAATGCCCCAGACGATCGACTCTTTCATCTGTTTTCCAGAAGTAGAATCTGAATATCAAGAACAAAGTTGTTTAGTGCGTTCCTTTGTGGCCTCCGTGCGTTCACTGCCTTGGCCCTGGGCTCATTCCTGGTAGGGGAAACTGAGATTCTGAAAACCATGTCACATGGGCAAAAACAAACAAACAAACAAACAAAAAACAGAAACAAAAAAAACTCCACAAGGTCGTACCAGGATTTTGAACCACAATTTAGAAAATTCAGAAAATTCTTTTGATTTCCTATCTGTGGTCTTTTCTACTTCATCTTGGCTGTCCCTGGTATTGACCTCATTCTTAACAAGAGTGACCAGTTATGTTGACCTTGGATTGAGTGCAAGTAATTGATGCCCAAGAACTGAATGAAACATTTCCTTTTCCCCATGGCAGCTCAGGTTTCCATAGCAGCAACAGTAAGAAGGAGTAAGGACCTGGTGGGTTCCACTCCCCTCCCCCAGCTCTGCCTCCAGCTGGTGTCCTGCTGAGATCACATGAGCTTGCTAATCTGTTCACCTTGCCCCACCATGCTCCCCTCACTGCCTCTCCTGAGGGAACGTCCTCAACAAATCACAAGGAGAAGAATCCTTTTCTCAAACTCTGCTTCTGGGGAAGCCTATAGAAGAATTAAACTTGGCCTCTACCCTAGAGAATAAATTGGTTACTAAGGCAAAAAACAGGATGATGCTCATATTCACCGCGCAAGGTAGCATTTGAAGTGGGGAGGATTGAGTCCAGTAGGTGGGGATTTCAATAGAAATGTTTGCTCCTGCTATTTTCTCCTCCTGGAATGTTCACTTGCCCTTGAAGCGTATTTACACGTTAAAACCCAGCACATAAAGACACAGAGCTCAGTGTGAAATGTATGAAATCTCACAATTATCAAATAATAGACCTTTCATTATTTGTAGATGAATTGGAAGCAGCAGTAAAAACATTTTTATTTTTATAAAGATAGAATTTTTCATAAAAAAACTTTTTACAAAAAAATTATTTTATCACATGGCAATGAAATCAGTGTGTATTTTCTAGGAAATACCTTCTGATCTTCTCTTCCTTTGAACAAGGCATTTTGTAAAAACTAATTAAAATTCAAGGGATTGGCCAAGGAGGTCATTTCAAATTGCAGGGATTCTTGCTTTAAGTCTATGCTATAGACTAAGTCTCCTGGTTTCTTCAGGCTGCATTGCATGTTGCCTCAGTCTTGGGTATAGTTAGATTTCTTTTCCCTTCTTTAATGCAGCTCACCCAACCTCACTTTTTTGAATCTATCAAAGTACCACCTCAGCCCTGATGCAAGCCGCCTAATGGGATTTGAATCATGTACTGCCATAGAGCCACTGAAGAATGATGGGATCTCAGCACTAGGACAAGGGATTCAGGGCTGTGTGCTTATCCTTTAGCCTTATCTGCAATCTCTGGTTATATTCCACAGGACAGGTGCCACTTCTCTTAAAAGAAACAAAAAGAAAAAAAAAATTTCCTTTTTAAGAGTGTTTTACAAGAGAGCCTTCTTCAAAATACAGAATTTTGAAACTAAAGGATTCAAGTATTAAGATAGATTTAATTTACCTGGTTTAATCCCCCACTTATACTGGGATTAAAAACAATAATCCATTTTAATAAAACTAAAAGGAGTATATATTTGCTGGGTTCTAGGAGCCATGTCCACTTATTGTGGAGAATTCTTTAAATACACAAAGAATATAAGAGAAAATAAAAAGCAAATGTTACCTACAATTCTCCTGGAAATAACCACTCAATATGTGGTTCATTTTCTTACAATCTTTGTTTTCCCCATGTAGTATTTTAAAGCATAATGGTAATTGAAAGGTGTATCTAGCTTTACATTAATTTTAGAATATGTTATTATTTAATTGAAATTTTTTAAAAAAGTATTATTTCCTTTCATGCAACATAGTCATCTTTAAGAATTTTTCCTCCTGGCTTTACTGAGCTATAACTGATATAGAGCACCAAGTTGAAGGTGTACAGCATAATGATTTGATTCACATATATTAGGACATAATTGCCACAAAATGTTTAGTAAACATCCATAATTATCTCAGATAACTTCAAAATAAAAGAAAAAAAATCTTTCTTGTGATGAAAACTCTTAGGATTTAACTCTATGAACAAATTTCACGTGTAACTTACAATGTTCATTATATTTATTTCGTTGTTTAGTTGCTCAGTTGTATCCGACTCCGTGTGACCCTTTGGATTGTAGCCCGCTAGGCTCCGCTGTCCATGGGGTTCTCCAGGCAAGAATATTGGAGTGGGTTGCCATTTCCTCCTCCAGGGGATCTTCCCAATCCAGGGATCAAACCCAAGTCTCCTTCATTGCAGGCAGATTTGTTAGCACTGAGGCACCAGGGGAGCCCCATTCATCATAGTGGGTTGACCAAAAAGTTCATTCAGGTTTCTGTAACATCTCAGGGAAAGCTTCCAAGAGCTTTCTTATTAACTTGTTAGCCCTTCCTCTTTGAGGTGTTCCCAGGATACTAAACCCTCTGTCATGGTAGAATTCTCCCATGTGAATAAACTCTTCTTGTCTCATCCTATACTCTCGGCCTTGAGTTGGTGACCTCAGGACCCTGTCCTGTGCGTACTCTCCTGGCACCTGCTGACTAATTTCTACAGCTCATTCATAGAATATCACTCCTTTTTTTTTCTCAGCAGACCCAGAACTTTTCCGTCCAGGTTATGCTTTGTTCCATGCCTTGCTAGTGGTCTAGTGGCCAGGAGGGGAAATGTATGTCACACCAGGAGTGGGAGTGGACAGAGAGCTAATGTGTTTTTGCAAGGCAGAAATCCTCTACATCATCTCTGTGTAAATACGGAACATCAGTCTTAACTGGGAGGGTTTGGCTTCCCAGGTGGCTCAGTGGTAAAGAACCTGCCTGCAGTGCAGGAGACATGGGTTCAATCCCTGGATCAGGAAGATCCCCTGGAGGAGGAAATGGCAACCCACTCCAGTATTCTTGCCTGGAGAATCCCAGGGACAGAGGAGCCTGGTGGGCTACAGTCCATGGGGTTGCAAGAGCCAGACATGACTGAAGCAACTTAGCACACATGTACAAACACCCAGAGGGTTTCCACATTTCCTTACTCCAAGTCTCAGGATCCCCCTGTTCTCAGTCATGGCACTGACTTTGGCCATGCATTACTGCTGAAGTTGAGAATTAAGATTCTCTGGAGTTCTACTCATCTTATAATTAAGTTCCGGGCCTGATAACACAATTCACTTCCTGTCCTTTGGCTACAGGAGATGAGATCTTCTTTACAATATAAATATAATAACCAGAAAGTCTTCTGCTTTTCACACTGAGCCTCTAATGGATGGCTAACAATCTCAACCTTTTATTGTTTTTCTGCTGTGCATTCATCATCTGATTTGATGACCCTTGTAATTGCTCTGACCCCCTCGCCTCTCCAGCAGCTGAGAAGTCGTATCTCACACCAGCCAGTGCACTTCCTTCCTCTCTTCTCATCCCACTTCATCACCGATGAAAGTTTCAGTAACTGCATGTTGATGACTGCAGATCACTGGCTCCCTGTCCTCTGTCTGTCATTCACATCATGCTTATTGCCAGCACACCAGCAGGGGATCGGCTCCCAAATTCATCTTGGAATCTGTTTCTTCAGACTACTCCTGGCATTAGATATCACAGATTAGGCAATCTATGAGACTGACCACGAGACAGAGATTTAATGGAAGAAATTCACTGGGTTATGCCAATAACCTCAGATATGCAGATGACACCACCCTTATGGCAGAAAGAGAAGAAGAACTGAAGAGCCTCTTGATAAAACTGAAAGAGGAGAGTGAAAAAGATGGCTTAAGACTCAACATTCAAAACATGAAGATCATGGTATCTGGTCCTTTCACTTCACGGCAAATTGATGGGGAAACAGTAGAAGCAGTGACAGATTTAATTTTCTTAGGCTCCAAAATCACTGCAGATGGTGACTACAGCCATGAAATTAAAAGCTGCTTGTTCCTTGGAGGAAAAGCTATGACCAACCTAAACAACATGTTAAAAATCAGAGACACTTCTTTGCTGACAAAGGTCCATCTAGTCAAGGCTGTGGTTTTTCCAGTAGTCATGTATGGATGTGAGAATTGGATTATAAAGAAGGCTGAGAGCTGAAGAGTTCATGCTTTTGAGGTGTGGTGTTGGGAAGACTCTTGAGAGTCCCTGGACTGCAAGGAGATCAAAACAGTCCATTGTAAAGGAAATCAGTCTTGATTATTCATTGGAAGGGCTGATGCTGAAGCTGAAGCTCGAACACTTTGTTCACCTAATGTGAGGAACTGATTCATTGGAAAAGACCCTGACTCTGTGAAAGATTGAAGGCGGGAGGAGAAGGGGATGACAGAGGATGAGATGGTTGGATGGCATCACTGACTCGATGAACATGAGTTTGAGCAAGCTCCGGGAGTTGGTGATGGACAGGGAAGCCTGCATTCTATGGGACTGCAAAGAGTCAGACATGACTGAGCAACTGAACTGAAATGATGCCTTGAAAATCAACATCCACGGGGGAGTGATGGATGCAGGAATGGCAGTTGCAGAAGTGGAACAAGCATCCAGGACAAAATGATCTCGGTAGATTCCATGGTGAGTCTGGAACGGGAATTGCTCTCCAGAGACCTAGCCTGAAAGAAAAGACGGGAGGTGGGCTCCCCTGGTGGCTCAGATGGTAAAGCATCTGCTGCAATGCAGGAGACACAGGTTCGATCCCTGACCAGGAAGATCCACTGGAGAAGGAAATGGCAATTCACTCCAGCATTCTTGCCTGGAGAATTCCATGGACAGAGGAGCCCAGTGGGATACAGTCCACGGGGTTGTGAAGAGTCAGACATGATTGAGTGACTAACACAGTCATCACTGGTTGTGAGCTGTCCCTAGAAAGACATTGTGACCTGAAGTGGAGGCATTATCTTCATGTGAGGGTAACTTTAAGAGAATGAGACTGAGTTAAGGGCTGTCAGGAAACAGTACTTTCAGAATCTGGATAAATTCTTCAGTCCTATAGGGGACAGGACCTGGGGATTTCACCTCAGAACCTAGTGTGGAAGATTAGAAAAAGGGCTATCGGAGAAGATCTAACAAGAAGAAGCAGTAAAGGGGAGAGATTCTGCTGCTGCTGCTACATCACTTCAGTCGTGTCCGACTCTGCATGACCCCATAGACGGCAGCCCACCAGGCTCCCCCGTCCCTGGGATCCTCCAGGCAAGAACACTGGAGTGGGTTGCCATTTCCTTCTCCAGTGCATGAAAGTGAAAAGTGAAAGTGAAGTCGCTCAGTCGTGTCTGATTCCTAGCGACCACATGGACTGCAGCCTACCAGGCTCCTCCGCTAAAGGGGAGAAATTCTAAGAGCTGTTTAATTCCAAATTTGGAGAGCACTCTAGTCTCTGGTTTAAACACTGTGAAGCTGACGTCAGAACAAGCATGAGATCAGGTAGTACTTCAGCTCTCTGTGGAGTTAAAAATCAAATCTGAAATTCTTCAGATGGAAGAAAGCTGAAGTTAGATGGTATGGTGGGTCTACATAAAGAAATGAAGAATACAAAATATTGTAAATATGCAGTAATTGCAAAAATATTTTTAAAACTGTCTTCCTTTTCCAAATATATTTTGAAAGATAACTGTTTCAAGAAAATGATCACATTTTGTACAGTTTACACAGAAATAAAATGTTTGAAAAGATAGCATATAAGGTAGGTGGGAGGAAATTGAAGTATACGTTTATGCATGAGTCCAACTCTTTGTGACCCTATGGACTATAGCCCACCAGGCTCTTCTGTCCATGGGATTCTCCAGGCAAGAATACTGGAGTGAGTTGCAACGCCCCGCTTCAGGGGATCTTCCTGACCCAGGGATTGAAGCCAGGTATTCTTCTTTGCAGACAGATTCTTTACCAGCTGAGCCACCGGGAAGTCCAAACTATAGAACAATTAATCACTAAAAAAAAAAAAAGAAGAAGAAGAAGTATAGTTGATATGCCAATAGTGGCAATAAAATAGACTTTTAAAACAGACTTAATCCAAGATTAGACAAGACAAAGGGGAAAATAAGGACAAAGAACACACAGATGGTAGTTTTAAATTTAACATTATTTGCTTTGCACATGGATCCAAATGCTCCATTTAAAAACCAAAAGGCAGAGAAGTTAGATTCATAAAAAAGCACGATCAATTACAGGTCTTCTACAAGACATGCTTTAAATATATAGTTACAGTTAAGTTAGAAATGAAAAAAGATGGAGAAGGTGCTGGGCAAACACTCATTATAAGATGGAGTGGTAATAATTACATCACGCAAAGCGGACTTTAGAACAAAGGGTCATCCATGGGTAAAGAGAGACATTACGTAGTGAGACGTGCGAACATCCATTAAGAGGACACAATTATCCTAAACGGAGATGGATGTAAGAGAACTTCAAATTACCCAAAGAAACTCTGAGCGCACTGAAACAGAAATACATAAATCTACCATTGCAGTGGAAACTCCATCACTTCCTATCTCTCAGTAATGGATAGAAAAATACATAGAAAACTCTGAAGAATCTAGAACATTTGAATGGCACTGTCAACAAGCTGATCTAACTGGAATTTACGGTACATCCAAGTCACAGAGGCCTCAACTGTACATGAAATATCCACCAAAATAGATCATGATCCAGGATGCAAAACACTTCTCAATAATCTTTAGACAAATTAAATCAAACAAAAGTATAATGTCTGGATCATATGGAATTAAAATAGAATAAGAATATATTTGACAAATCCCTCCAGTGTTTGGAGATTGAACAAGATACTTTAAAATGCCTATATATGTTTTTTTCTTTACAGGAAAACACAAGGAAATAATTTGAATAAATGAAAATGAAAACAGCATAAAGTGTTTATAAGAAATTTTAGCTAAGTAGAAAGATCTAAAAATAAAAATTGAATATTTCAAATTATAAAAGGTAAAAAAAAAAGAAGAGAAATGTAAGCAAAAATAAGTACAATTAAGAAAATAATAAAGGGAATTNTTATAAGAAATTTTAGCTAAGTAGAAAGATCTAAAAATAAAAATTGAATATTTCAAATTATAAAAGGTAAAAAAAAAAAGAAGAGAAATGTAAGCAAAAATAAGTACAATTAAGAAAATAATAAAGGGAATTTCCTAGTGGTCCAATGGTTAAGACACCATGCTTCCAATGCAAGGGGCACAGGTTTAATCTCTGGTTGGGAACCTAAGATCCCACATGGAGCATGGCTATAATAATAATACTAAAAGTAATAGAAGTGAATAGTAAAATAGTAAAAGTGGATGGTGCCTCAATAGCTGAAGACAATGGCAATAGCCTAAGTCTCCATCCCTCCAATTTTCCTCCAAATCCAAGGAAGAACATCAAGAAAGAAAATAGTACACAAAACCTACACTCCCAGCATAACAGAAAATGCCTAAACCTCCAGACAGCTACGTCATGAAGGGAGGGGGTGCTAAATTCTGGGGATCAGCCTCTATGCTCCTTCCCCACACGCACTCTGCTTCAGGATCAGCCTCTATGTTCCTTCCCCACGTGCACTCTGCTTCAGGCTTTGTGACAAGCAAACAGCCCAATTACAAGGGCAGGGGAGAGATGAGAGGGAGCTGACCCTGGACCAGGGACCCACAACCACTGCCCGAAAAGAGTGAGCCCACCTGGATCCACTGAGGAATGTCCTGCTTACCAGAAGGGACTCCATGCGCACACTGGTTCAAAACGAATAACTTCCAGGGGAGGGATGAAAATGCAGGAAGGGGGTGAGACAGGACATTGGTGATATAGTGGAAGGGGAAAAGCAAAGTGGGGAAGTCCAAGTTCCAGCTCAACAAACCCCTACAAAACACAACCTTTCTACCCCACCACACATATTCATACCAAAAAAAAAAAAAAATCCATTTAGAGTACCTGAACTTTGCTCTACTGAGAGAACTAGATACTGTTAAATTAAGAATTACATAAATTACTTCAATCCTACAAAAATGAACAATGAAAGTTTAACACATTGCCACAAGTTATGGCCAAAAATCCCACCCAAACTGAATTCAACATATATCAGCTGAAGCAAACTACCCAGCCTGGCAAATAGTCATAAAGCTGAAACTATAAGATAGTGCTCCAGGTGAAATGGCAGGTATCCCAACAAGCATTTGAGGATATGGAAAAGAACCTCGACCAGAAATCCCAAAATTACCAACTTGAAACCTGAACTGCTTAGTCGTGCCTGACTCTGACCCCGTGGACTGTAGCCCACAAGGCTCCTCCGCCCATGGGATTCTCGTGGCAAGAATACTGGAGTGGGTTGCCATTTCCTTCTCCAGGGGATCTTCCCAACCCAGGGATCGAACCTCGGTCTCCCGCATTGCAGACAGATGCTTTACCGTCTGAGCCACCAGGGAAGCAAAAACACCAGGAAGAAACAGAAGGAGTTCATTGAACTTAGGAAATAAATGAAAGAAAAGACAAAATTATCTCAGATTTTAATAATAAGTTACAAGATGCAGACTCAAATAAAAATTTAATGTGAGTTGTTGAAGGAAGACAAGAAGGCAATCAAAACAATTTTAAAATGAGGTAAAAAATAATCATCAGAAAAAAGTAGCAGGAATGCAAAACAGGCAGAGTAGGAAAAACATTTTTATTTGGGGGGCACCCAAGGAAGAAAGGGCCTTGTCAAGGAGCTTCTCTGGTGGCCCAGATGGTAAAGAATACACTTGCAATGCAGAAGACCTGGGTTCAACNAATAAGTTACAAGATGCAGACTCAAATAAAAATTTAATGTGAGTTGTTGAAGGAAGACAAGAAGGCAATCAAAACAATTTTAAAATGAGGTAAAAAATAATCATCAGAAAAAAGTAGCAGGAATGCAAAACAGGCAGAGTAGGAAAAACATTTTTATTTGGGGGGCACCCAAGGAAGAAAGGGCCTTGTCAAGGAGCTTCTCTGGTGGCCCAGATGGTAAAGAATACACTTGCAATGCAGAAGACCTGGGTTCAACCCCTGGGTTGGGAAGATCCCCTGGAGAAGGGCATGGCAACCCACTCCAGCATTCTTGCCTGGAGAATTCCATGGACAGAGGAGCCTGGAAGGCCACAGTCCATGGGGTCACACAGACAAAGACATGACTGAGTGACCAACACTTTCACTTTCTAACAGGGAAGAAAACAGGGCAATAGGATAATTTTCAAAACTATAACCCAAGAAAATCTTTGAGAAAAAAGATTAACCTATACCATGGAAGGACTTATTAGGTATCTAGGAGCAGGAACTCTGAATGATCAACTCAAAGACACATCTGAGTAAAACTCCTTGATTTCAAAGATGGAAAAAAATTTTTTTCAAGGCCTCAAGCAAAGATCAAATAATTTACAAAGATAAAAGAATTAGACTGTCATTTGATTCTTCAAAAGGGACCATAAAGGAAAGTAAAGATAAAGCAGCATTTTAAAAAAGCATGAAGACCATTGGAAAACAGTTGTCAACATATAAGAGGTAAGGAATTCTGCACCTTCCTGAAGCCCTTTTGAAGAATTTATTAAAGAATGAGTTCCTATATCACAGTGACCAAAATGAAAACAATTTGAGGAAGAAAGTAAATAATGAGGGTAAAGAATATAAAGCTATGGGGTAAAGTAAATATCTGTGTTAATAGAAATAAATGGAGGAAAAGGGTCAGTAGCATTCTTTCTTTTTCCCCACTGTCACGAGCAGTATGTGGGATCTTAGTTCCCCGACTAGGGATTGAACCTGTGCCCCTTGCATTGAGAGCTCAGCGTTCCAATCACTGGACCGACAAGAAAGTCCCAGGGCCAGCTTATTCTTATACTGGAATTCTGATTCATACTGTAGAATGGATGATGGAAAAAGAAGCCACCAGCCAGTAAACATCACAGCAGAAACTGTTGCAGTCAAGAGTGGTGGGCGATAAACCATGATAGAACAGAACATGGAAAAGATATAAAGGTGCATAACTGAACCACTTTGCTGCACAGCAGAAATCAACAAACAGTGTAAATCAACTCTGAAAATGAAAGGGGAAGGCGCTCAGTCGTGCCCGACTCTTTGCGACCCCAGGAACTATACAGTCCACGGAATTCTCCAGGCCAGAGTACTGGAGTGAGTAGCGTTTCTCTTCTCCAGGGGATCCTCCCAACCCAGGGTAGACTCTTTACTGACAGGGAGACTCTTTACCAACTGAGCTGCCAGGGAAGCTCCATTGAATATAAACACCACATTTTATGACCATTCATCCGTCAGTAAACATTTAGGTTGCTCCCACGTCTTGCCTATCATGAACAGTGCTACAGTGAACACGCCAATGCAGGTCTGTCTCTGAGATCCTCATTTCAGTTCCTGTGGATCCATGCCCAGAAGTGAGATTTCTGGTTCAAATGGCACCAGTTTCATTTTTAGAGGTTGGATGGAATCCTTGACTCAATGGACATGAGTCTGAGCAAACTCTGGGAGACAGTGGCCAGGGCAGCCGGGCATGCTGCAGTCCATGTGGTCTCAAAGAATCGGACACGACTGAGCCGCTGAACAACAACAATACCATGTTGTACACTCAAATATTTGCTACAAAAAAGAAAAAAAATTTCACAAGGCAGGAGGCAGCTTTTGCAGGTGACAGACATGTTCATGGCATTGATTGTGTAGCGATGACTTCACAGGTGTGTCTCCAACCTCTTCAAGTTGTATACATTAAATACCTACAAGTACTTATAGGTCAGTCATACTTCAATAAAGAGACTTTTTTAAAGGTCACAAGATTTATACAGACACTTCAGAAAAGAAGAAATGTTCCATATTCTGTATCATGTGTTACGTATTATATAATATATATATGTGGCCCGTGAGCTCATCCATGGAACGAGATACTCAACATTACTAGACATCAGAATAACGAAAACTAAAACCACTAGGTAACCAAAATATAAAAGACTGACAACCCCAAGTGGTGACAAGCTGTGAAACACATGAAAACAAAGGCGTGTGTAACAGCCAGAGAAGGAGAGAAGCAGCGTATCCGTTTTTGGAAAACATTTCAGCAGTTTCTCCTACACTTAAGTATATTTACTGTATCATCCAGGAATTCCACCCCCAGTACTTACCCAAGAGAGATGAAAACATATGTCCATAGAAAGACTCGAGCAGTTGCTTTATTTTAATTGAAAATTAGCAAGAAGTGAAAGTGGCCAGGGGAAGGGACGGACAGATGGGGCTACATCTGTGCTTTGGAATATGGAACTCCTGCTCATCAACGAAAAGGAAGGAACTATGGCTGTACTTAGGTAACAAAATGATGATCCTCAAAAACCCTCTCATGAACAAAAGAGGGCTAGCACCGGAAAGGACACGGTGTATGGCTCAGTTTCTGTGGAATTCTAAACCAATCTAGAGTCACAGGAAGCATAGCCTGCCCACCAGCTGCCCTCATACCTGGACGTCAGCCTCCTGGGTCATGGGTTTGCCCCCTCTCAGAAGTAGGAAGAATTGGCTGCAAAGGTCTAAGAGGGGAATTGTGGGGTGATTAAAAAAAATCCCATATCTTGGAAGTGGTGAATGAATACATTTGTCAAAACTCATTGAGCTGTACACATAAAATGAGTGTGTTTTATTGGTATGGAAGTGAACCTCAATAAAATTGATTGCAATAATCACTCTTGAGATAAGCTTCATGCATACCATTGACTCTCATCCTTATAATCTGGTTGCATAAGGGTGATAAATATTGAAACTTTCTGGAAGTCCAATCAATTATTCTAAAGCCTCTCAAAACTCAAAAGGACAATGAGACTACTTTGAAAAATTCAGGCTTGCTTGTGCTAGGAATGTTGTTAGAGACCCAGCATGGCACGTGGAGACCACCAGAGAAGTCCATTCACGCGCACCGAGGTAGCCCTCAGACCTGAGATCCGGGAGCAGGTCTCTAGTGCTGAGAAAAGGCAGAATGCTAGCCACAAGGCCTCCATTCCTTGTGCCTTAGCTGGTAAAGAATCCACCTGCCGTGCGGGAGACCTGGGTTCAATCCCTGGGTCGGGAAGATCCCCTGGAGAAGGCAAAGGCTACCCACTCCAGTATTCTGGCCTGGAGAACTCCATGGACTGTATAGTCCATGGGGTTTCAAAGAGTTGGACACAACTGAGTGACTTTCACTTGTCCCAGAGGGTCACATGTGCAGAAAATAGGACCCAGGAACAAACCCCTTGATGTAATGGCAGGAGGACTGAGCTTCAGGCTGAGGTGCAGGATCGACGCCAGCCTGACTTTGGTGGCGGTGCAGTAATGAGAACCGGTTTCTCCTCGTGTCTGAGCCCTGGGGGCGGTGTTAAAGCTCCTGTACCAAGACCTCTGGCTGCTGGGGTGCAGGAGCATCTGGCTTGGAGGCCAGATTTGCCTGCAGGGACCAGTTGCTGCTGACAGCATTGCTGTGCGTGGGCTGCTCAGTCGTGTCTGACCCTGTGACCCCAAGGACTGTAGCCCACCGGGCTCCTCTGTCCGTGGGGTTCTCCAGGCAAAAGTACTGGAGTGCGTTGCCATTTCCTGCTCCGGGGGATCTTCCCCACCCAAGGCTGGAACTCATGTTTCCTGCGGCTCCTGCACAGGCAGCTGATTCTTTACCGACGAGCCTCCTGGAAGCCCAGCATTGCTGTAGGAACCCTGTAACGTGCTCCTCTCCTGTGTCCAGCCCTGTGGACTCTCTCTTCCCTCCCACGGCAGTGGGAGGAGACAGGCAGACCCTCATGGCTCTGTTAGAAGGAGCTGCACTGTGGTGGCCTGCCCACCAGCTGCGCTCATACCCAGACGTCAGCCTCCTGGGTCCTGGGTTTGCCGCCTCCAACCTGCTTTTAGGGATTCTCCTATGTCTTGCCTCTCTTTCCTGAAATCTTCACAAAATAGAGCTCTTAGATTGTCGACTGGGCACTTTTGAGTCTGAAACTTCATTTTCAGGAAGTTGCCACTATAGATACGCAGGTAGTGAAGTGAAGAGAGTTAGTCTCTCAGTATTGTCTGACTCTTTGGGACCCCGTGGACTGTAGCCCACCAGGCTCCTCTGTCCATGGAATTCTCCAGGCAAGAATACTAGAGTGGGTAGCCATTCCTTTTTCCAGGGGATCTTCTCTGCTGCATTGCAGGTAGATTTTTTTTTTTTTTTNTATTGTAAAGTAGAATAAAGTAAAAAATAAAATTAAAAAAAAAAAGACAAAGTCTAAGTAAAAGACAAAGGACATTCTGTAATGATAAAGGCATTAACACAAGAGAATGTAACAGCTGTTAACATGTGTATCTAACACAGGAGAAGCTAAATAAAGTATATATTTACAGACAGAAAGGGAGACATTCAGAGTAATACAATAATAATAGGGAATTAAAAAAAAAAAAAACACCTGTTGAGGAGTGCATAGTTTGAGATCTCACTAATTTATCATTGTCAAACAAGCAGAGAATTTGAAAGAGCAGCAGAATTATCTCAGCTATATTTTTTCCATTTGTTTTATTTGGTAATATATTTGGGTCTATAATTAGTCATTTTTATTAACAAATATCCATCTATATTACAATCAAAATATAAATTCTAGAAATGTCTTAATCAACCTAATAACAGAAGCTCATTATAGAAGTTTAAAGTATTCCTAAAAAATCAAGTTTTACTACAGAGAACATGCTGTTTCAGTTATTACAAAAATTTGCGATAGATTTTAGAATTATCAATAAAACTAAGATTTGTGAATAAAACCCATCATAAATAGTCACCATAGTGAATGTAAGAAAGAAGGCAATGATTTTTCAAAATTAAGCAACAATTCCTCAAGTTTGTTTTTCAACAATAGATACTAAAAAGAAAAAATGATAAGTATACAACGCTTCATGATATCCCTAATATGTGTATATATATGCAGATATACATACATATATATACACATATTGATATCTGAGCTTTTGCAGAGGTACCAACTTAATATTCAAATCATACTGGCTAAGTTAACTCAACTCTGTAGAAGCTGAATATTTCATACATATGAAAATGCCTAATGCAAACTGCACTGTTCTGTGTAATTAATGAATGTGTAAAAGAAGAGATTGGAAAATGCAAAACATCTCCATAAAGAATGCAGAGGCAGGTGGTTTATTTGTCCATGAAATAAATCTTTAATTAGTGCTCTGGAATATGATTTTGTAAAACAATATTTTTTCCATGTTTCCTACCATTAAAAGAAAAGTCAAGATATCTGCCTTTATTCCTCTGAAATAAATCATTTCTTTATGTAATGATAAATGTATACATTAAGAAAATATCACATATATTACAGCCAAAAAATCCCAACACACATGCAAAACTCACCATGATAATCTTCTTGTTATTGAACATGTACTTTAGGCTGCTTTTCTTAAAATTTGAGAAACAGGAGGGCAAGAAAAGGACAGAAAATGTAATTCTGTAGTATGAACCATATCACAAATGAGACTAGGACAGGGAGAGAATGACAAGTTGAATGTGAAGGAGACACAAGTTGCAGGTTAGGAAATTCAAACAGGGTAGAGAATGAAGTGATTTAGAAAAAAAAAATTTTTTTTTGGTAGAATTCATTATAGATGCTTCCACAACTCCTAAAATTTATTGCAAATACATGTTTGTAGGAAAACACTGACTATCCATTTGGTTCTTGATGTTAAAACCTGCAGCATTTGATTAACTATACTCAATCTTGGTTTGTGTGCCACACGTGCTGCTGCTGCTGCTGCTGCTAAGTCATGTCGTGTCTGACTCCTAGCGACCCCATGGACTACAGCCTGCCAGGCTCCTCTGTCCATGGGATTTTCCAGGCAAGTGTACTGGGATGGGTTGCCATTGCCTTCTCCGGTGCCACATGTATTGTGTGCCAATAGTTTCACTGACTATTTGATCTGGGCCACTGCATGCTTTTTATGAGATTAAAACTAGTTGCTGCTAGGAAGACTTGTCATTCAGTAACTGGTGCTAGATTCTAGCTTCCTCTGTATCATATGACCAAGCTCGAAGTCTGTTGGTCAAGTATTTAACATTTTGAAATGAATACATGAAAGAAATATTTCTTTGTGTGTGTGTGTGTGTGTGTGTAATAAAGTTTTATTAAAGTATAAAGGAGATAGAGAAAGCTTCTGACATAGACATCAGAAGGGGGCAGAAAGAGTGCCCCCTTGTTAGTGTTAGCAATGAGTTTATATACTCTCCAATGAATCCAAAGAATGTCTGGAGGTTGTGAAGTCCTCACCAGACCTACTCCCATAATTTACATTTTAAAATAATGGAATTAGCCAGAAGGTTAATCCAGAGACTGTCCTTAGGCAGAATACATTGTTATTATATAATCCTTGTAAAGAGCAGGTCTACTCCCATAATTTACAGAATTAGCCAGAAGGTTTAATCCAGGGACTGTCCTTAGGCAGAATATATTGTTGTTATATAATCCTAAAGAATGTAGAGAAATAAGTTTGTCCTTTCTTCTTCCTTGAGAATTCCAGACCCTTCTCTCCTTGGGGACCCCTAGACTTCTTATCAACCTGCCTAGGAAATGACTCTCTCATTCCCCCCTTTTCTTTTAGGAGAATTATGTTGCCTAGGGAAAAGGGGCGTCGTTCTCATTCCATAACTGCTTCGGAGCTGAAAAGGGGCGTTGTCCCTAAATTGAAGAGGCAACATATTCTCCTAATCCTCATATTGAGAATATCTGATCCAGGGGCCCCAAATAGTAGGTGGAGGAAGGTGCAGCAGTAGCAGGAGTTTGAGCAACATTTGTAACTTAAAAGCTTTCATGCAGCTAGAAACAAATTTAGTTACACAGTTACAGATGCAGGGAACAAACAGTAAAAACAAAACAATCAGAATCAAAATTAAAAGTTGCATTATGTCCATAATTAAAGTACAAAGTGTTGCACCAGTCCATTTTAGGGTTGGTAGATGTCATCAGATGAAGAAGAGGCATCACGTGTGATTGTTGTCGAAGGTATTCACAGACTTGGAGAAAGTCCTTTCCTTGAAGTGGAGATGTCCACCACGGGAAGCCTTCCACTGATGAAGAGAATCTTTATAACCTCCTTAGCCTGTTCACTACAACAGGGAAAAGCCTCAATCCATCCAGTAAAAGTATCTACCCAAACTTGTAAGCAAGAATATCCATTAGCTTTTGGCATATGAGTAAAATCAATTTCCCAGTCCTCTCCAGGATACTTCCCACTTTGTTGTAATCCAGAAGGTTAGGAAGACCTACTTATGTGTAATCTAGGAACAGAGTAGGCAAAATGGAGAAAGACAGGTGAAGCAGCAGCCAGCATCCCCATTTGTGACTCAGATACAGAAACAAAATTTTCAAAATAGGTCTCTCCAATTTTGAGCTGGGTCCTTAAGGATGATTGTCAGTTGGTCCTGATTTTGAGATTGTAGTTCAGTCCAGTTGCTCAGTTGTGTCCAAGTCTATGGGACACCATGGACTGACTGCAGCATGCCAGGCCTCCTTGTCCATCACCAACTCCTGGAATTTACTCAAATTCATGTCCATTGAGTTGGTGATGCCATCCAACCATTTCATCCTCCATCGTTCCCATCTCCTCCTCCCTTGAATCTTTCCCAGCATCAGATTCTTTTCAAATCAGTCAGTTCTTTGCAACAGGTAGCCAAAGTATTGGAGTTTCACCTTCAGCATCAGTTTTTCCAATGTATATTCAGGACTAATTTCTTTTAAGATAGATTGGTTGGATCTCCTTGCTGTCCAAGTGACTCTCAAGAGTACTCTCCAACACCATAGTTCAAAAGCATCAATTCTTCTGTGCTCAGCTTTCTTTATAGTCCAACTCTTACATCCATACACGACTAATGGAAAAACCATAGCCTTGACTAGACAGACCTTTGTTGGCATAGTAATGTCTCTGCTTTTCAATATGCCATCTAGGTTGGTCATGACTTTTCTTCCAAGGAGTAGGCATCCTTTAATTTCATGGCTACAGTCACCATCTACAGTGATTTTGGAACCCCCCCCAAAAAAGAATATAAAATCTGTCCCTGTTTCCCTGTCTATTTGCTATGAAGTGATTGGACCAGATGGATGATCTTAGTTTTCTGAATGTTGAGTTTTAAGTCGACTTTTTCACTCTCCTCTTTCACTTTTACCAAGAGTTTGTGGAGATGTACAGATTAAGTAAGACAACCTGAGAAGTTAGCTGATTCTTACTGGGATTGAACTCACAGTTTCAGGCTTATTGTGTTCATCCATTGGTTTTGACTGAATGATGTCCAGCAGCTAGGAGGTGTTCCAGTAATTTTTTTTTCCTAATACAAAAATTAAAAAATACAGAATGTAGTGATAAAAAATATTCTATTCTTATTGATATAAAAGGGTTACTTTTAAAACATTTTGTTCTAATATGATTCTTATAATGGGAAAAATAAGATTGAAGTTGGTTAGATCTACCAGAAATGCCACGGCCAGTGACAAAAGTGTACCATTTCTAAAACAGAAAATGGAGCAGAAAAATGGTCATAACACTGTACTTCAAAGAACAAAAGTTAAGAGCTGAATAAGTCATAATAACATCTAGTAAACAACCAGATGATTGAAAACACTCAACAATCAAAAAAATTTTTAATTAAACTCTTACAATGGATCAGATGTTATATTTGTGTAACTAAATGAACAACATATTCTCTGTTCCAAGGAGTTTAAGATATATTAAAATGTTAGCCCAAGTGAAAGTGAAAGTCACTCAGTCATGTCCAACTTTTTGCAACCCCATCCATGGACTTCTCTAGGCCAAAATACTGGAGTGGGTAGACTTTCCCTTCTCCAGGGGATCTTCCTAACCCACGGATCAAATCAGGTCTCCCACATTGCAGATGGATTCTTTACCGACTGAGCTATCAGGGAAGCCCAAGTGGATGTGACCAAACTTGCCTAGTTTTTGATGCTCTCCCATGTTCTTATAGCACCCTAGGGATACTGCAGATTTAAAAACCTTCACGTTTATTGATGGTGACATAAGGATGAAGGCAAGTGTCTTGGATTCTGAAGGTAAAAAGAAAAAGAAAAAATACACTTAGACTGTCCAGCTAATTTACTACTCTGAACTAGCAATGTAACTAGAATGGCAGGCAGAATCATAGACGAATGTTCTCTGTTAACTAATGCAGATCTACTTCCTATTTCCCTGTTATCCTTGCTTCCCATTTGGCTGCCCATCTTCCCTTAAGACAAAGACTTAAAAATGGAAATGGAAACATAAATGTAAATTTATTCTACACTGGGACTTAGGTCCAGTAGTTAAGACTTTGCCTTCCAGTGTGAAGGATGAGGGTTTGAGCCATGATCTGGGAGCTTAAATCCCACATGCCTTGTGGCCAAAAAAACAAATCATGGAACAGAAGTTTTGTAAATTTCTTTAAATATTTACAGAAGTATTGTAAAAATGTCTCATCTACACACAATAAAATCCTTCCTGCACATATCCACTGATTGTATTTAACTTTTTATCATGACCTTGAAAATAACCTGTAAATGTTATCTTAAAAGGAAATTAGTTGTGTGTTGATATAATATTTATTTGAATAGATGTAATGATAGCATTAAAGTTAAAGATGGCAAGAATTTCAAATAAGAAGTTTATGTAAAAAATACAAGCCTATTTAAAATATTTGGAAGGCTACATTCTAGACATTCACTGCCAAATTCATATACTATTTTATTATATGATTTCAACTAGGAAAGCCATAACTTTAGAATAATAAATTATTTTCATATACATATAAATATATGTAAAATTATCATTACATATAATTTGAAAGAAAATGTTTTTTTTTATTTTGCTAGTTTATTTTATTTTATTTTTGCTAGTTAATTTTAAATAGTATTAGATCCTTCAATTCTAGTTACTATTGAAGTATACGAACTAAGAGGATATTGATCAAGTGAGTCCCCTTGGACTATGATTTATGAATACTATATAATGGGTAATGCAGCAGCAGAAGGCAACTAAAAGAGAATAGGGTAGTAGATTTTGAATTTAAATCACTCTCTACATTTCTCACTATTTTTGAGTCTTAATTTTAGTTTGTTAACAAAAATGCAAGGACAGATAAAAATATAATAAAGAATGCATTGCAATAGAAACACTTTCCCTAACTCATACCTTTAGAACATGAAAAACAACAACAACAACAACAACAAACTCACTTATTGTACTGTGGAATGAATTGCAGCTCATAGAGGTAAAGTGACAAACTCCAGATTATACATATTTCAATAGACTTATAACAATTAGAACCAGAGTTTTTCCTACTCTCAGTTCTACAGTCTTTCAAATATTTAAACAATAACTCTTAAACTGCAGAAATTATTTATATAGAATAATACAGACTCGTCACTGTCTACAAAGCTTTAAAAACCAGTGATTATGCAGGATTTGTTTATATAAATGTAAATTTTATTAGCAATAAGATTATACGAACAATTTATTGGGGTTTGGGGGGATTTGATGAAATTAAAATTTTTATTATTTGTGATGAAGGGTTTATTAATTTTTAAAAATACTTACATATCTAAATCTCAAAGGAATTTAGTAAATCTAACCACACAAATAAATGGATTAAATACATGAATGAGTTTTTTCTTTCTGTCTGTAATACTGTCTCTCTCTTTCTATTCAATCATCCATCCACCCTAACACTTTATAGTTTTTAGCTTGAGAGAAATTGATTTGTATCCGTAATTAATTCCTCACATACATAATTCACATGAGATAGTATCCATTTACTAGAGATGACTATTCAGTATCCTACAGAAGAATATTGTAAGTGTTGTGAGTTTCTTATAAGCTTTTAAAACATTCCTTTCTTCTCAAAAGTTCATAGTGTTTTATTGATATTAGCTCATTAATCTGAACAGCATCCTTGAAAAGAAGACAACAGGTATTATCATTGTTCTACACATGCAGTAACAAATAACAGAAAGGTCAGCTGCCTTGTCTCAGGTTTATGGTGGGCAGTCATCAATTCAAACACAGAATGAATGCAATGAGTGTATATACACATATCCTGAGCTAAATCCACAGGCTCTGAACTACCTAGCTTCCTTAAAAAGAATCGTGGGGAACTCTTATTAAAATATATATTCAAATTCAACAAACATTGCAATGAAAAACAAAAAAAAAGGAGCTTTGCAATATCCTACAGGTTCAGTTCAGTTCAGTTCAGTCACTCAGTAGAGTCCAACTCTTTGTGACTACATAAACCGCAGCATGCCAGGCCTCCCTGTCCATCACCAACTCCCAGAGTTCACCCAAATCCATGTCCATCAAGTCAGTGATTCCATCCAACCATCTTATCCTATGTTATCCCCTTCTCCTCTTGCCCTCAATCTTTCTCAGCATTAGAGTCTTTTCAAATGAGTCAGCTCTTTGCATCAGGTGGCCAAAGTATTGGAGTTTCAGGTTCAACATTAGCCCTTCCAATGAACACCCAAGACTCATCTCCTTTAGGATGGACTGGTTGGATCTCCTTGCAGTCCAAGGGACTCTGAAGAGTCTTCTCCAACACCACAGTTCGAAAGCATCAATTCTGAGCTCAGATTTATTTATAGTCCAACTCTCACATCCATACATGACCACTGGAAAAACCAGAGCCTTGACTAAATGGACCTTTGTTGGAAAATTAGTGTCTCTGCTTTTTAATATGCCATCTAGATTGGTCATAACTTTTCTTCCAAGGAGTAGGCATCTTTTAATTTCATGGCAACAAGGACAACCTGCAGTGATTTTGGAGCCCCCCAAAATAAAGTCAGCAACTGTTTCCAGTGTTTCCCCATTTAGTTGCCATGAAGTGATTAGACTGGATGCCATGATCTTAGTTTTCTGAATGTTGAGCTTTAAGCCAACTTTTTCCTCTCCTCTTTCACTTTCATCAAGAGGCTCTTTAGTTCTTCTCCACTTTCTGCCATAAGGGTGGTGTCATCTGCATTTCTGAGGTTGTTGATATTTCTCCCAGCAATCTTGATTCCAGTTTATGCTTCCTCAGCCCAGTGTTTCTCATGATGTACTCTATAGAAAAGTTAAATAAACAGGGTGACAATATACAGCCTTGACATACTCCTTTTCCTATTTGGAACCAGTCTGTTGTTCCATGTCCAGTTCTAACTGTTGCCTCCTGACCTTTGTAAAGGTTTCTCAAGAGGCAGATCAGGTGGTCTGGTACTCCCATCTCTTTCAGAATTTTCCACAGTTTCTTGTGATCCACACAGTCAAAGGGTTTTGGATAGTCAATAAAGCAGAAATAGATATTTTTCGGGAACTCTCTTGCTTTCTCCATGATCCAGTGGATGTTGGCAATTTGATCTCTGGTTGCTCTGCCTTTTCTAAAACCAGCTTGAATATCTGGAAGCTCATTGTTCACGTATTGCTGAAGCCTGGCTTGGAGAATTTTAAGCATTATCAGCGTGTGAGATATATAAATAAAGTGAGCTATATAATCTTTGTTTAGATTATAATTCAGACAAACTGTAAAAACGTGTATTTATGAAACAATTCTAAATCTTAACAATGACCAGATATTTAACAATATTTAGTGATTATTGATGGATATCTAGGTGTGGTGATGTTACTATGGCCATTTTATAAGAAGAGAACTATTTATGAGATATATTCTGAAAAAAACAAACAAACAAACAGTTGACCCTTGAACAATACATGTTTGAACTGCTCAGATCCACTCATACACAGATTTTTATCAATATGAATACTATCATACTACACAATCTAAATTTAGTTAAATACCAGATGCCAACCAGGAGGGCAAACAAAGGAAGCACAGTTATGGAGGGATTGTGCTGCTGCTGCTGCTGCAAAGTTGCTTCAGTTGTGTCATACTCTGTGCGACACCATAAATGGCAGCCCACCAGGCTCCCCTGTCCCTGGGATTCTCCAAGCAAGAACACTGGAGTGGGTTGCCATTTCCTTCTCCAAAACATGAAAGTGAAAAGTGAAAGTGAAGTCACTCAGTCACGTTTGACTCTTTGTGACCCCATGGACTGCAGCCTACCAGGCTCCTCCATCCATGGAATTTTCCAGGAAAGTGTACTGGAGTGGGGTGCCACCACCTTCTCCAATGTAGGGATGACTACAAGTCATAAGTTGATTTTTCACTATAGAAGGTTGGGCACCATTAATTCCTGCATTGTTCAAGGATCAACTGTACATGAGTGAACTGATACGATATCTGGAATTACTTCAAAAGCATAAAGAATGTGGTAGAATATGGTGTGTTAAGCATTTTCTTGTTTCATCATCAGTTGTTAAGTAAAATATTTGAGTTCATTATACTAACCTTTGTATTTTTGTATATTTAAGATTTTCTGTTATATAAAATTCTTTAAAAGGGGAAACAACGCTCCATAATAATGTATGTTTCAATGTTTATCATGGCATTGTCATTTATCATTATCATGGCACTTTGTCATTCTAAATAAGAATATTTTTCATAATGTCCCCANTTAATTTATAAATGAGGAAACTGCAGATCAGAGAGGTTAAGTAACCTGCTTAAGATTAACAGCTGAGCCGGATTTGAACCTGGGCAGTCCAGCTCCAGGGCCTAAACTCTTATCTGCTGACCCCTGATGCATGATCACCATAAGATACACAATAATAACAAGCTAGACAAGGATCATGACATCACATAGGCAAACACAGGTCAGGACAGCACAGAGGAACTGGCCAGAAAGTCCGCAGTCTGAAGTCAAGTGTGTCTGGAAGCCCACTAGCCACTCTCTGCCTCTCCAGACACAGATAAGATGGGGAGTGCAAGCGTGAGCAGGCAAGCGTGTTGACCAGTGTATGTGTGCTGCGTGGCGGGGAGTTCGTTGCTCTGGGATACCCCTGACACACACATTCTCCAACTGACCATTGGTGGTCACTCAAGCTTCTTAAAATACAATTTTCAGTGATTATAAGTCAGTTCACTTCCAGAAGGACACCTTACTCTACTGAACTCTCTTCTGATTCCCAAGTTTCTTAAAATGTGACAAGTCTGGATTTTGCTCATCAAGTGCAGGGTAGAAGTAAAGGAATCACGAAAATACCTTACTCTTCTTCTCTTTTCAACTCCTGACGAGGTACCCAGTCTAGTCCTGAGACTGTAGNGCTCTACTGAACTCTCTTCTGATTCCCAAGTTTCTTAAAATGTGACGAGTCTGGATTTTGCTCATCAAGTGCAGGGTAGAAGTAAAGGAATCACGAAAATACCTTACTCTTCTTCTCTTTTCAACTCCTGACGAGGTACCCAGTCTAGTCCTGAGACTGTAGGAGGTGGGCAGAGAACGACAGACAGGGCATATCAAATAGATGCCAGGGAAATACGTCCACCACCTCAAGACGCGTCTACTAAACTCAACTTGGCAGAATCCAATGGGCTAACTCAGAGCAGGACTCCACCCACAGAGCCCGTGGCACAACAGTTACGAATTCCCAGGTTCCATTCTTCCACCACCACAATCCAATAGCAAGCCAGTATTTATTCCAATGTCCTACAGAGTGTGCTGAAGGCCCATGGATGTCAAAAAATGTATATTAGTGACAATAATCATAGACTTGACACAATCTACGTTCTCTCTCCGTATGCTCCAGGTACCACAGTTTGTGTTTGGCTGCATCAGCTCAGAGAGAAGGTAGTATGTTCCAGGAGTTGCACATGCCATGGAGTTGCACAGCGGAGCGTGGCCCTGGTGGTGCCGTTAATCATGGTGGTACTGCTCGAAGGACATGAAGGAGCCCGGCCTGGAGAGAGGCCTGTCACCTCTGCTCATTCACTCTGTTCATCTCAGGAGCGAGGTGCTCCTTATCAGGCCATCAGGTGATACTGTAAGCCTTCGTGACGACTGGGATGGTGAACCCCACCTCAATCCTTGCCTTGTCTCATCTTGAGATCTGCCACCTGATCTTATGTCCCTGGGGACTGCTCAGTTATTCTGAGAAGTGGTGTCATTCCAAGAGAAAAATGGGGGCATCCCAGTGTTCCCAGGGCTCACTGATGAGGACTGAGGGTGTCTGCTGGGGCTGAATCCCTAAATCCTAGCATTCTGTGCCCATAACTCGAGTTACAGCAGAGAAACACATCCCTGTCTCAGCCGCACAATGGATGTGAGATCAGTCTTACAAAAATACACAATCAACCAAAGTAACACAAATAAAAAATGATAATACAGCACTGAAGGCCCATGAAAGGGCATCAGCTGTGTTGTTTGGCCCATGGATTTCACTATGGACTTGATCTCCGAGAGTTGGTTCAAGCCGTTCTTTAATATTTTCCCTCTTCCCTCAGTGTAATTTCACAGACAAGCCCGTGACAGCATTGGTTTTCACTAGATAAGGTATTGTTCCTCAGCGTGGCCCTCATTTGAGCCATCCTGTTTTATACAGAGCTCACACAGAGTGGTTGGTTATTTTTGTGCAGAGTATATAGCATTTTCTCCAATTTAGCAGTGATAAAGAAAGCGTTGCCATGCCCCTCACCATAGTCACCAATCTAGCTCCCTACCGTGATCTATTCATTCCATATGGGTAGACAACCTGAGAAAATCAAGTTATCCCTGAGTCATTGGTGTTATAGGCCATCATTAATTAACCATGTTTTTGATCTGCTAGAGCCTTAATTGATTGATTGATTGATTGAAACAAAGAGTTTCTTGCTGAAGAATGAATACTATGAGGGGTCTAATCGTGCAAGATTCTGTGAAGCCTGAGACATACACTCAAGGTTGATCTGTATTCAGTTGCTCATTTCATCCAGGAATCACTTTGAAGCTTCAGTGACCAATAAATGATTTATTCTGGGAAACTCTCTTGGACAGTAAATTGGCTCCATATTTTTGTAGATTGTTTCTTCTCTGGGAAGTTTGCAAGAATATTTGTGTGCTCGATATTCTAGAATAGGATGGATTCTGGTTACTTTATATCCTTTATAATTAATAGGTCAGCAGTTCTTATCAACAGCCAACATAATTAAAATATCATTTTGCTTCCAATAGGCATGATGAGGCACTGACTCATTGGCAAGGCAACGTACGAGCTGAAGCAAATTAACTATCAAGAGTAAAATGAAAGATTAACTTCATTACTTACCAGAGACAATATATTATCAGCGTTTTCTTGCTTTAATGTATTTTTCAGGGTCTTCTGCCTACAAATTAAAAAGAAATGAATATTCAGTAACACATCTGTCTGGCATCATGAAGTGAGTTATATTATTAGCAATAATACATTACTTTTTTCCTAATTACAAGAACAACCTAGAAACATTTTAAGTGTGGAAAATGCAGAAAAGAACAAATATGAAAATAAGAATCATCCATAATATTATAGTACAGTAATTGCCTCACTGCTATGAGGTAGTGAGGTAAGTGTCTTTAACCATCCTAATATAAATTGTTTCTGTCCTTTATTTCTGGAGTGGGCTTCCCTGGTGGCTCAGATGGTAAAGAATCCACCTGTAATGCAGGACACCAGGATTTGATCCCTGGGTTGGAATGATCCTTTAGAGAAGAGATTGGCTACTCATTCCAGTATTTTTGCCTGGAGAATTCCATGGACAGAGGAGCCTGGCAGGCTATAGTCCACGGGGTCGCAAAAAGTTGGACACAACTGAGCAACTAACACTTTCACTTTCAGGCTACATATGCACATTCCTGAGCATGGGCCTGACATGCTGTGATTCATGGGGTCGCAAGGAGTCAGACACGACTGAGCAACTGAACTAAACTGAACTGAGCATATTACGTACATATAAATCCAACCAGTCCATTCTGAAGGAGATCAACCCTGGGATTTCTTTGGAAGGAATGATGCTGAAGCTGAAACTCCAGTACTTTGGCCACCTCATGTGAAGAGTTGACTCATTGGAAAAGACTGTGATGCTGGGAGGGATTGGGGGCAGGAGGAGAAGGGGACGACAGAGGATGAGATGGCTGGATGGCATCACGGACTCGATGGACGTGAGTCTGAGTGAACTCCGGGAGTTGGTGATGGACAGGGAGGCCTGGCGTGCTGTGATTCATGGGGTCACAAAGAGTTGGACACGACTGAGTGACTGAACTGAACTGAACTGAACTGACATGTCATTCACACAGTAAAGATTTACTGTGAGATCTGCTTTATAAGATACTTTGTGATTTAATAAACCATAATTATTTTTTTATGTTATTCAGTTTTTTCCTACCTTAAACATGCAAAGGAAGGCAAATAACTCTATGTCTGGAGTTGTCCTAACATTTATTCAATAACAAATTGCTAAATATTCAGATTGTTTTCAACTTTAGACTGTTTTTAATTATATAATCAAAACTATTCCGTGAGCTGCACTTTGGTATATTTTTATATAAAAATCTAATTATTTAGATAAAAATTTTACAAGCAGAATTGCTGTATAAATTAAAAAAAAACTTTAAAAATTTAAAAACTTTAAAGAGAAAGTCCAATTTAAGTTTTAATACATGGTGCAAAATTTCTTCCCTAAAGACTATACTCCAGCACCACTTCCTCAAGCCCTCTCCAAAGCAAGTCATATAATTCACTATGCTTTTCCTGGCAATTTATAAAATATTTCTGTATCTTAATACTAGCTTAATTTCTACTTTTTGTCCCTAGTGATATTAATTGCACTTCTAATGTGTATTCCCTTTGCTTTCAGACTTTCTTGGAGGGAACTCTCCTAAAAAGTGGTGGTTTAGACTCTAAGTAGTGCCTGACTCTTTTGCGACCCCACGGACTATAGCCCACCAGACCCCTTTTTCTATAGAATTTCCCAGGCAATAATACTGGAGTGGGTTGTCATTTCCTTCTCCAGGGGATCTTCCTGATCCAGGGATCAAGATCACGTCTCCTGCATTGCAGGTGGATTCTTTACTGCTGAGCCACCAGGGAAGCCCCCTTATTGTACACATATTATTTATATGCCTATTTATGCATGACAAACTACCACAAGCTTAGTGGTTTAAAACTACATGTGTTGTTTTGTAATCTCACAGTTTCTGAGGGTCATTAATATGGTCTGGCTTAGCTGAGTCTTCCATGTCAGAGGCTCTCAAAGGCTGCAGTAAAGGTGTTAGCCAGGGCCATAGTGTCAACCAGGAAAGAATCAGCTTCCAGTCCATTTATGTGGTTTTTGACAGGATCCAGTACCTTTCAGGCTATTGGACTAAGGGTCTCAGTTTCTAGCTGACTGTGAACCAGAGACCACCCCCAGGTCTTATCAGTTGGGCCTTCTGCATGTGGCAACTTGCTTCATCAAAATTCACATGGGGCAGAGTCTACTGGCAAGACTGAAGTGAGACTAATCAACATTCAGTTATCCTACTGGCTGCAAGAAAGTTATTCTGGGGAAAGTGTCTGCTCAAGGCCTTGACTATCAGAGGTGGAGGTCATCGAGGCCATCATAGAAGTTACCTACTGCAATATACTACTCTGCTTTATTGGAGGTTTATATAAAAACAGAATTGACTTTTAATTGATGACTCATACCTCTATGTCTCAGATTCCTAAATATGCAAAATTGGGATAAAAATAACCATCCACTTGTGGAATGGATGTGCAGATTAAATGAAAAAATTCAACAAAATCCTTAGAAGAATGTCTGGCACATAGCTAGTACCATGTTGGTATTTACAGTTGTCTTCATCTTCTTTATCATCATCATCACATCACCTCATCGCCATCACCTCCATCGTCACCACTATCATCGCCATCACCGCTATTGTCACCATCATCATCATCACCATCACCACCACCACCATCACCACTGCATTACAATGTCCTTAGGACAGAACTTTCTGTAGGGTTGTCAACTTCCTCAGAAATGCTTGCTGAATGAAATAATGAGTGAGTAAACCGATGAATTTGTTTTTCAGGGGGCTCCAAAATCACTGCAGATGGTGATTGCAGCCATGAGATTAAAAGTTGCTCCTTGGATGAAAAGCTATGACCAACTTGCTGCTGCTGCTGCTAAGTCGCTTCAGTCGTGTCTGACTCTGTGTGACCCCATAGACGGCAGCCCANTGAGATGGCTGGATGGCATCACTGACTCGATGGACGTGAGTCTGAGTGAACTCTGGGTGTTGGTGATGGATAGGGAGGCCTGGCATGCTGCGGTTCATGGGGTTGCAAAGCGTCAGACACAACTGAGCGAGTGAACTGAACTGAACTGAACTGATTTTATTGGTTTTGCCTTGCATCAATATGAATCCATCACGGGTGTACACTTGTTTCCCATCCTGAACCCCCTCCCACCTCCCTCCCCATACCATCCTTCTGCGTCATCCCAGTGCACCAGCCCCGAGCATACAGTATCCTGCATTGAACCTGAACTGGTGATTCGTTTCATATATGATACTATACATGTTTCAATGCAATTTTCCCAAATAATCCCACCCTCTCCCTCTCCTACAGAGTCCAAAAGACTTTTCTATACCTCTTGCATACAGGGTTATTGTTACCATCTTTCTAAATTCATGTTTTTGAAATAGTAAAACTATCATATTGTTGATTGAATGCAATTTAATTTAGTTGTTCATGAACTGTTACACTTTAAGCTGACTTTAACAGTTTGAATTATTAGTTAATTAATGCCCTTTTGATAGCAAAATGAGGCCATAGGAGGAACAATTGTAGGAAGGTTTCCTAAAGATGATACTGTATTTTTTTTTAATTCCATGATTATTAGAGAAATCTTTTAAACAAAGAAAATTTATTATTATTCCCAAACTTCCTCAGTAACTTTTACAGCATTTTAACTTTAACTTTACATGCTTAAACAGTTCAGTTCAGTTGCTCAGTCATGTCTGAATCTTTAAGACCCCATTAACCACAGCACGCCAGGCCTCGCTGTCCATCACCAATTCCCGGAGTTCACCCAAATCCATGTCCATCGAGTCGGTGATGCCATCCAACCATCTCCTCCTCTGCCGTTCCCTTCTCCTGCCCTCAATCTTTCCCAGCATTAGAGTCTTTTCAAATGAGTCAGCTCTTTGTATCAGGTGGCCAAAGTATTGGAGTTTCAGTTTCAACCTCAGTCCTTCCAATGAACACCCAGGACTGATNAAAGGAAATCAGTCCTGAGTATTCATTGGAAGGACTGATGCTGAAGCTGAAACTCCAATACTTTGGCCATTTGATGCGAAGAACTGACCCCTTGGAAAAGACCCTGATGCTGGGAAAGATTAAAGGTGGGAGGAGAAGGAGATCACAGAGGATGAGATGGTTGGATGGCATCATGGACTCGATGGACATAAGTTTGAGTAAACTCTGGGAGTTGGTGATGGAGAGGGAAGCCTGGCATGCTGCAGTCCATGGGGTCGAAAAGAATCAGACATGACTGAATGACTGAACTGAACTGAAATTGATGAAAACATCCATCCAAACAAAGCCCTTGCCATTTGAAATTGCTCAGTCCGTCCAATGTTTGCATTTTCTTGTTTTTTGGTTTTTTTTTTTTTTTTTTAGCCTTTAAGTCATTTGTCTATTGTCATCTCTTGATAGTCATTTTTCTTTCCCTTATTTCCCTTTCCTCTCCGGCAGATAGGAAAAGAATAATGTCCCTTTTTTCCTCTCTGGGAGACCTTCATCCGACTAGCTAAAGGACAAACTCTCAAAACTCAGTTATGCAGTAATTGCAGATAATCCATTAATTATTTGGCTTCCCAGGTGGCATGGTGGTAAAGAATCCACCTGCCTATGCAGGAGACACAGGAGACATGGGTTTGATCCCTGGGAAAATCTCCTGGAGGAGGAAATGGCAACCCGCTCCAGTCTTCTCGCCTGGGAAATCCCATGGACAGAGGAGCCTGGTGGGTTACAGTTCATGAGGTCAGAAAGAATCAGACATTACTGAGCACACACGATGCATTTAACTTGTCTTACTTCTTGCTACTACAAACTCTTCAGAGCAGCTTCTTTCTTTCTCATCCTTCTTCTGCTCTCCAGTCTCAACTATCCTTGTTTCTTAGGAGGAGTTGCCGTGTGTGTGTGTACTTTCTACAATAAGCCTCCGAGAGCATCACAAATCACACCTAAGTGGGCTTTTAGCAGCAACATCATAAGATCCACGTAAAAGCAGCCCAAGAGGTGAGTAAGTCTGGTTGAAAGGGGGAATGAGATTTTGTCCTGAAGCTGACTTGCCCCTTCAGTCTATGCCTTGGTGTCTCCATTCCACAGGTACAAACTAAGAGAGTCACAAAGGACATATGACATGACTAAGATCTCGCCACTAGCTTGTGGCCTTGGGGCTTCCAGGAGATCTTCTGCTGTAAAAGTCAGGCTGCTCCCTAGGAAATGACATCTGAATGCCGCTGGGACAGCTCCTGAGACAGCAGAGAGAAGAGGCATCATCTCTGAGGTCTGGCGCTTTGATTCTAACTATAGGCAAGGAGTTTCAAATCCAAGAATTCTCAGGTTTTCTGTCATAGAAAGAATTGCTATTTAAGAACTCCGAATTTTAGTTTTGACATGAATTGGTTATGTGGCAAAAGATTAATTATCTACCTGATATTAAATTTAGCTCCACCAGGGGCTTCCCTGATGGCTCAGTCAGTAAAAGAATCTGCCTGCAGTGTGGGAGACCTGATTTCGATCCCTGGCTTGGGAAGATCCCCTGGAGGAGGGCAGGGCAACCCACTCCAGTGTTCTGGCCTGGAGAATCCCTGTGGGCAGAGGAGCCTGGCGGGTTGCAGTCCATGGGGTCTCAAAGATTCTGTCACTACTGAGCGACTCAGCACAGCACAGCACAGTATTAAATTTCCCTCCTTATGAGCAGAGTCCCTCTTTCAGTGATAGTTTTGGAGTTCCTGTTGCTGCTGTTATTGTGTGTGCATGGGTAGGTGTGCGTGTGCATGTATGTGTTCAGGGCACCAGTGCGTTCAGGACGGCGGTGACGTTTCTCAGCCCAGGGTGAACAGGCGTGTGACTGTTGCGACCGTTGCTGTGCTCTTGGCTGGGAATCTGAGACAGGCTCCTTCGGCTGGGACCCAGTTGCGTGTACCCCTTTGGGCTCTTCCGTCTTCCAGCCTTGTGGTGCCTGGCAGGGGGATGGACTGCTGCAGCCCCCGCCTGAGCTCACAAGGGGAACCATGGAAACGGAAGCTGCCAATAGCCTGGACTTTGAAAAACTATTTACTTATTTACCTGTGTTGGGTCTTGGTTGCGACACGCAGGCTTTCTCATGTGGTGTGCGGGCTTAGCTGCCCCATGGCGTATGGGATCTTAGTTCCCCTATCAGGGGCCAAACCAGTGTCCCCTCCCTTGGCAGGTGGCTTCTTCACCACCGGACCAACAAGGAAGTGTCCCCAGACTGGACTTTTAAGGAACACGGGAGCATCATAACAGCCTAGATTTATTTATTTTGGATTTATTTTCTTTTTAAATTTATTTTATGTGGGAAAGAATGTTTCCTTATACGTTTATGCCAGTGTTAATAAGCACACCTGGTGGCTCAGATGGTAAAGAATCCGCCTGCAATGCAGGAGACCAGGGTTCGATCCCTGGGCGGGGAAGATCCCCTGGAGAAGGGAATGGCAACCCACTGCAGTGCTCTTGCCTGGAGAATCCCATAGACAGAGGAGCCTGGCAAAGAGTCAGACATGACTGAGTGACCTTCACTGTCTTACATGCAGCCAAATCCTAACCAACAAATTATGTGAACTTGTTGTAAATCCACATGTCTACCCCTAAGTTTTCATATCTATAAAACAGGCTCCTGTGAGAGCTGGACCAGTCCATCCTAAAGGAGATCAGTCCCGGGTGTTCATTGGAGGGACTGATGCTGAAGCTGAAACTCCAATACTTTGGCCACCTGATGCGAAGAACTGACTCATTGGAAAAGACCCTGATGCTGGGAAGGATTGAGGGCAGGAGGAGAAGGGGACAACAGAGAATGAGATGGTTAGATGGCAACACTGACTCAATGGACATGAGTTTGGTAAACTCCAGGAGTTGATGATGGACAGGGAGGCCTGGTGTGCTGCAGTCGATGGGGTCGAAAAGACTCAGACACGGCTGAGTGACTGAACTGGACTGAACTGTGAGAGGTGGGAGAGGGATTTGGCATCATGATTAAGTGGTTTTAAGAGTTCTTCTGCTCTGTTGTTTAATGATTCTACTTATATTTCAGGTATCCTGCCATTCCAAGGTTTCAGAATATTGACTCTTTCACTAACTCCTACAAGGTCTAAATTTTAGGATGAGTCATATTGAAAAAAAAAAAAAAGAAAAGAGATTTGCTCCTTTAAAGAATTCTTTTGTTTGGTAGATTTTCATTTATGTGTGTGTACATGTTTGTGTAAGTGTGTGTCCTTTTATAATTTATCTTCCTGAATAAATTTAATTCTTAGCATAATAAAACCTCCTTCAGTTCAATTCTATTAGTGAAACTGTGTGATAATTTGGAAAGAGTTTGGACCAAAGATGACTTCAATTTTTTAATGATGAAAAAAAAAAAAAAAAAGAAGATTCCCCAAATAAATGAACATCATAAATAAGGCAATTTATCTCTGCTCTGGAGAATAAACTGTTCCCAGTTACTACAGAAAATCTCTTTACATAAAAATTAATTAATGTACTAATTAGAACTCATTCTTACCCAGCTCATTAAATTTTGCTCACTGGCAAAATTTGGCTGGAGGTTCTTTATTTAATGTTGGAATGGATCTGAAAGCACTAAAACATCCTGACTTCTTAAGTGTTGTGGAATTCCGACCATGTGACCCAGTTTATCAATGAAGTTCACTCTTGTTAATTTAAACCTCTCCCAGATACAGAAGCAGAAAGATTAAATGCCATTCGTTCTTGCTTAAATTATTAATATTTCAGAGTTTTTATTTCCTGCAGGCTAGGGCACTCTACAGAGAAGGCGATGGCACCCCACTCCAGTACTCTTGCCTGGAAAATCCCATGGACGGAGGAGCCTGGTGGGCCGCAGTCCATGGGGTTGCTAAGAGTTGGGCATGACTGAACGGCTTCACTTTCATGCATTGGAGAAGGAAATGGCAACCCACTTCAATGTTCTTGCCTGGAGAATCCCAGGGATGGCAGAGCCTGGTGGGCTGCCATCTATGGAGTCGCACAGAGTTGGACACGACTGAAGCGACTCAGCAGCAGCCCCAGGCACTCTAAGGGTTTCTTGAAAAATGGCTTGGGGCTAAGAAACCAATAGTTATACTCAACAGATAATATAAGCCCTGGTTCTTAGGAGACATGATTTCCTTTCCCTGTTTCTGTCATAGCCAGAAGGAAGTAAAAACAGATGGGAACACCGACATGCCAAGGAGGGCTCCTGGGCAAGAGAACCCTCTTCTCAGATGGAGTCCTTTTAGGATGAGGAATGTGGAAACATTTCTGTCACTTCTGACCAGCCTCTTGGTTGCCTGTGATGCTGGGCATCTCCCCGGAGGGTGAGAAACACATTTTTTATTTACATGGAAAGCACCACACACAGCGGCTTCTTTTTTGCGGTAAACTCTGTAAGCTGAACAGATCACATTCAGCAGAAGCTGGCAGGGAGATGGTGGGGAAATTCTGCAAAAATCTGTTTGATCCATCTGCGTGTCCTCCAGCACCTTCACTCAGGTGCTGCTACGGAAGTTCAGCCATAAAAGATCCTAAGGGCCGTGGAAAGCGGAGCCAGAAACGCCACTCCCCATTTAAACGTGGAGTCTGGATCTTCGGGGGAATAAAGCTTAAAGCCAAGAGTTCATCCCAACTTCTACTTGTTTCTACGGGCCCACGTATGGGCTCCTGCCCCGTCCTGCCCTGATCCCCCCGAGACTGTAATGTGACTGCTGAGTCATCCTTGAAGGTCACACGCAGGCTCGGTCCTTCTCACTGGCTCTCCCGCCAGCTGCCCTGGCATCCCTTTGGCTTTTTCCCATCACGACTCCACTTAGGTCTGTCCATTCCATCTACCAAGATCAGCATCCTCTACAAACCTGGTCCCTGGTGCCAGAAAGGTTGGGGGCCACTGTTGGAGGCAGCATCAGCTAAGTGCCAGGCTGCTCTTCGACCCAGGGATCAAACCCCGGTCTCCCACATTGCGGGCAGAGGCTTTATGGTCTAAGCCACCAGGGAAGCTCAATGCCAGAAGCAGGCTGGAAAAGTTAAATAAATAATTTACCATTTCCAATGATATAAACTACTGGTTCTTAATCTCCTTTGAATGCTGGGCCCCTTTGAGGAGTAAAGTCACAGACCCCATTTGAAATTAGCAAACACAATACCCACAAACTTTTGCAATTCCATCCAGGAGATTCAAAGACCCACCGAATGACCACCCTCGGGCCCCAGGCCTCCAGGGCATCCAATAGAGGCTCATTTTCACCCTTGAAAGCATTCCCAGCAGTGGATTGAGAATGAAGCCACTCAAAGCAACAGCCAGCGCTAAAGCGAAACCAGACACTGCAACTCAAAGCCACACAGGCAGTTATTTTTTCCAATAAGAATGTCAGAGCTCGTCATAAGGGGAGATGCTGGAGGAAGCAACCAGCATTTTTCAGGCACTGGCATCCCATATGGTGATCTGAAGAGGGCATTCATTTCTCTCAAGGGCTAGTACAAGTCAAATAAGACAAGCTTAAGCCAGTTTGGGATACATTCTGTGTGTTCATGCATGGACAGGCTTGATTTCCCCCGAGGATCAGGTTCCATATGAATAGTGTGATTTCAACATCAGAATCCTGTGTTACCCTCTCCCCCTATCTATTTCTGGTTTCTAGCGAACAAAAGAAGAAGAGTCTGTTTTTTGTTTTTTCCACTGTGGAGAATGAATAGGGCCTGGAAAATCAGGTCAAGGGCACCATCAGGGGAATGAGGACTGGGAGAGAGATAGGAGCATCCTTCATGTCAAGTAAATGATCTTCCAACTCAGTGGAAGCCTTTAGGGGAAAGCAAGGGAGATTCCACTCCAGAAACTAGGGCATGTGAGGCTACAGCTGGAGCCACCCCCTACCCCCCAAACAGGAGCAGCAGAAAACCCTTCTCGTGTCCAGAGGCTTTTCTCAAAAATATTCAGTGGCAACTGGGAGCGGGATGGGAGTGGATTATTAACAGATGCATTGCGTAATCTCAGCAAAGCTGAAAACTAACTTTTAAAGAAGTATTGAAGATGTATTGCTGAGATTTAGGGGCTTCCCTGGTGGCTCAGAAGGTAAAGAATCTGCCTGCTCCTGCTGGAGGACAGTCTCTCCTTCCTGAAAAGCTTCTAACTAATCTTGTTATCTTAGAATGTATATTATGGGAGTGGGTCTGGTAAGATCTTTCTATTGTTAAGTTATAATCTGTTGTCTTAAAATGTACATTGTGGGAGTAGGTCTAGTAAGATCTTTACAACCTTGAGACATTCTTTTGATTTATTGTAATAACCAATTAAAAGAGTATATAACTCCCTTGCTAACACTAGCATTCTCCATTCCCCTGAGGGAATGTCAGAGGTCTCTGTCAGAAGCTTTCTTTGTCCTTTTTCATACTTTAATGAAAATCTGCCATGCAAAAGCTTTTGAGTAATCAAGCCTGGTCCCTGGTCCCGAAGTTAAATCTTTGGAGATCACGAATCCAACATCATTCACCGTAAGCTATCAGTTTGACCCCTGGATCTGGAAGATCCCCTGGAGAAGGGAACGGCAACCCACTCCAGTATTCTTGCCTGGAGAATTCCATGAACAGAGGAGCCTGGTGGGCTACAGTCCAAAGGGTTGCAAAGAGTCAGATACGACTGAGTGACTGAGCATGACTGCTGAGATTTAAGAGGCTCTAGGCCACCCGAACGGAGGACTGATGCAAAAACTCCATCCTAAAGATGTGCTCTCTGTGGCTCTGTGAAGTGCAGAGATTCACTTGATTGCTGTGGTGCTTAAAGAACCTGCCCGCTAATGCCGGAGACTTAAAAGACGTGGGTTTGATCCTTGGGTTGGGAAGATACCCTGGTGGAGGAACCGACAACCCATTCCAGTGTTGCTCATGATTCGATGCTGGGTTGTGTTGGGTGTAGCTTTGATGCAGCTGCTGGTGGTCCTTCTGCATTGAGGGCTGGGGTGAAATGAAGACCCCTGAGTGAAGGTGTGAGCCTTAGGGAGTGGATGTTATTGGCTGGAGAGAAAAAGCAAATGGAAAGGCAACTAAGTGCTGAGGTCACATTCCATGTGCTTCATTATAGGGAAGTTGCCTTTCCATTTGGAGAAGGCAATGGCACCCCACCCCAGTACTCTTGCCTGGAAAATCCCATGGGCGGAAGAGCCTGGTAGGCTGCAGTCCATGGGGTCACTAAGAGTTGGACACGACTGAGCGACTTCCCTTTCACTTTTCCCTTTCACGCATTGGAGAAGGCAATGGCAACCCACTCCAGTGTTCTTGCCTGGAGAATCCCAGGGATGGGGGAGCCTGGTGGGCTGCCATCTATGGGGTCTCACAGAGTTGGACATGACTGAAGCAGCAGCCCTTCCATTCATCCACCCATTTATCCACTGAAAAGTATTTATGGTTCCCCTTTTTGTCCAAGTCATATTAGTTTGCCTTGGAAGTGCTGTCTTAAACAAGAGAGATGTCCCGTTTCATGGAGACCACATTCTAGCAGGAGAGAAAGATATTAAGCAACAAAGTGCATAATTCAGCTTTTCCTTTGGAGGTTTAGAATCTCTCCTCCATAAAAGCATCAAGGAAACTGGCAAAAAAGTGTCAAAATCAGCTTTGAAAAATCAACGAAAGGCTTGCAGCAATTCCGGGAGACTTTACTTAAGAAAAACAGCCCAATCTCAGTAAAATCAGCACGCCTTTGTGGCATTGTCATATATTCTCTTCCAGCTTTCTGTCTGTGGCTCTGCAGTAGCCTGGGAAACCGAGAACTCATCACAGTGAGGACCAGGAGACTCAGAGTCGTGCAGTGGGCACCACAGTGATAAAGTCCCTTCGCAGCTTCTCGTCCAGAGAATCTCATTACTTGACACACCGGGTGGTTTTCTGGAAGATACCCCCTGGGTAGCTAGCTGCTTTTATTAGAGCCTGCCCGGCCGGCATCTAAAACCTTTCAAAGGAGCATGTATCAAAAACATTTAGGGAATACGCAAATAAATAATTAGTGGCCAAATTGGCAAAAAAAAAACCAAAAAACCAAAAAAACACAACACAAAACGAAAACCTCAAAAGGGGAATCTGGGAATAGGTGGTGTCCAGAGAGGCTTGAAGAGGTTCTGGTATATTCCTGGGGATCTAGACATCAGCGTGTGGGAGTGAACACGCCTGAGGACACAGGAGAGATGCGGAGGCGCTGGGCTCCAGCTTCTGGCTGATATTTTACAGGCCTCCTGGCTCTTAATGAAAATGCGGTGAGATGCTCGGCCATGTCTGAGTCTTTGTGACCTCATGGACTGTAGCTCACCAGGCTCCTCTGTCCATGGGATTCCCCCAGCAAGAACACTGGAATGGGTTGTCGGTTCCTCCACCAGGGTATCTTCCCAACCCAAGGATCAAACCTACGTCTTTTAAGTCGCTGGCATTAGTGGGCAGGTTCTTTAAGCACCACCTGGGAAGCCCTTTACCAAAAGTGGATTCTGTTAGGTGGTACCACGTGGCGACTCTGCAAATCAGATGTCGCATCCTCCGGCTCCCGGTGCTGCCGTCGGCAGTTGTTTTGATGTTTGTTTCACGAGTGCCTTTTGTGTGAAGTTTGTATTCTTTTCTGCGTAGAGGTGCTGTTGGAGACAGTAAATCTCTGGGCTCTACTGAAGGTCTCAGTGTGGGCTGGGTCACCGTCAACACTCAGCGGGCCGCTGACAACTCTGCCGACTCTGCTGAAAGAAGCCAGGAGCAAAGCCCATATGCCCGGGGGAGCAGTTTACACGCCCCTGTCCATGGCAGGCGAGCCCCAGAGACAGAAAGTAGACTTCAGGTGTGAGGCACTGGGAGGAGAATGGAATGGGGATGACTGCAATCGTAAATCAACATTACTCCAAGTTTTTGTGTGTTTGCTTTTCGTTTATTTATTTTTTAATTGAAGGATAATTGGTTTACATAATTTTGTTGTTTTCTGTCAAACCTGAACATGAATCAGCCACAGGTATATATATTTTTTTAATCTTTTTTTTTTTTAAATAAAAGAAGAAAAGGAAAAAATAAAGGGGATGGAAATTCTTTTTATGGTCATTAAAATGTTCTGGACTTAATGGTAATACTGAATACAATAAATATCCTTACGAATGTGCTGAAAAATCACTAAATTGTACACTGTTAGAGGATGAACTTGATATTTTGTCAACGATATCACAACTTTTTAAAAGGCTGTATGGATTCAGTCAATGAGCTATCTGCTGATGACCCAGATGGTTTCACAGAGACTGGATTTACCGTCCTGACTGGTAAAAACAGAAACTTAAAAACAGAAAAAGGTCCAATGGCTTGGAGGTTTTGGGCATCAGGCAGAGCTGGATAGTGATCCCTGAGACACGGGAAATAAGCAAGATTCCCATCCTCATCTTGGATTCTTGCCCTAGAGGAGAGCAGTCAGAGAGCGACCCTCTTACCCTGGAGAGCCGGCGATGTTCTCGCCCTGGAGAGCCGGCGATGTGAGGACAGTAGCAGGTATACACCAGGGAGCTTTCCAGGTTGAGGAGATGGAGCTAAGAGATCAGGGAGACCGTGGCACTTATGGTTTGCATGTAGATTATAGATTACCAATAATCTATACTCTAAGAGAAGACTCTTGAGAGTCCCTTGGACTGCAAGGAAATCCAACCAGTCCATCCTAAAGGAAATCAGTCCTGAATATTCATTGGAAGGACTGATGTTGAAGCTGAAACTCCAATACTTTGCCCACCTGATGTGAAGAACTGACTCATTTGAAAATACCCTGATGCTGGGAANGGCTTAGCTTTTTCTAAGGGAACCTAAATTTTATACCCCCCATACTGTACCCTTTGCACTTATATCTGAAAAATGGATTCAATTGATTGTTGTACAGAAATCAATTGTTTTTATAGTTAAAATGATTGGTCATTATATAGTCAACCTATTCAGTTATGTGCTTATGACTCCTCTTATGAATCATAAATGTAAATACAGCAATAAGATGCAATTCAAAACTGTACAACAGATTCCCACCCTTTTCGCATCAGTTTCTCCAGAAGCCAACTCTGAGATAAGGCCTCAAATGCAAGAAGTATATTTGGGAGGTAGTTTCAAGGACCATAGGGCTTCCCTGGTGGCTTAGATGATAAAGAATTTGCCTGCAATGCAGAAGACACGGGTTCAATCCCTGGGTTGGGAGGATCCCCTGGAGAAGGGAATGGCTACCCATTCCACTATTCTTGCCTGAGGAATCCTATGGACAGAGGAACCTGGTGGGCTACAGTCCATGGGGTCACAGAGTCAGACACTACTGAGTGGCTAACACTTTCACTTTCACTTCTTTCAAGGAACATTCGAAGGAGAGAGGGAAGTAAGATGGGATGGGGAGAAAGCCAAAAAAGGGATTATGGTGAGGTAAGTTACTGCTTTGGAAAGCTGGAGCTTAATCCCACTGGGGAGCTCTGGGAGCCAGTGTAAAATACACAGCTCAGAAATAGCACATACAAAGGGCAGGAGAGTTGGAGTATCTGTCCACCAGTTCCCATTAGATATTGGTTGAGGGCTGTACCCAGAGGATGTTAATTCTCCAGCATGCCTGGCCTACTGTATGTGGGTAGACAGAAGGGATTCTCCTTCTGTCTCGGTGGCCAGAGAGATCCAGAAAAGATCACCAATGCTGACAGTTGAAAGTCAAGCTGTCTTATACATCAGTGCCAAGGTGATTGCAAGCAGGACTCTAAGAGCAGCTGCTATTTCCTTCAAGCCAAAACAATAACTAGCCCTGGTGACACTTAGAGTAAATAGCAAGATTTCCCTTTATAGGATGATGGATGCTTTTCCTGGAGTCCCCCAAACTTGGTATCTGTCTAGTAACATGCGCTCCCTAATATGTTGTGTTTAGAAAATAGCATTCAAATTTGCTGATTTGCTCTGGTTTGTACATTACTTCCCTCAGGCTATGACAGCTAGAGCATCATCAGAAGATGTTTTAGTCATAAACAAATGGAGTCTCTGCAAACATAATTAATTTTCTCTCATATAATTTTTTTCTTGTGTGATGTCAGCATAGGATTCTAAATGACAAAAATAAATATAATCTTGATGGAGACTGCTTTAGTTTATCCTTTAAATTGAAATCTAGAGTTAACTTCAGGGGGAAAATGTTTGCCCAGTGTGCTTTGCTTCCTTTGAAATAGCTATCTAATAATGGCAAATGTTCTTTGAGTGCCAGGCTCTGTTAGAAGCACTTTATGTGTATTAATTCATTTAAGATTCATACAGCCCAGGAGCTAGGTACTATCATCAGTCATATATTATAATTAAAGACAAAGAGGCAGATAAAAATTATTTCCCTTATGTAGTAAAACCACAGAAATGATAAGTAGAAGTTTTATAATTTAATGCCTCCTAATAACCATAGCCCATTTTTTCCAATCTGCATCTCAACCAGCATGAGGTAACTATCATCCAGCAAAGTAAATCTAGAGATGACTTGCTGCTCTTTCTTCTTAAACTTTTGCCAGACATAGATTCCAGCTGGTTTTTTTTTTTTTCTTATGAACTTTCAAAAAATCTTACAGATCATTTCAGAATCTTGATATATCTAATGATGGAGGCTGTTCCCACAGATACTTGGCAAACCAAAGTAATGTGCTCTACACATAGGTCAACACACTTTTCCTATAAAGGATCAGATCATAAATGTTTTCAACCTTACCAGCTCTATATAGCCTGAAAATAATCATAGACCATACATAAACAAATTGGCATATCTGTGTGCCAATAAAGTTTTATTTACAAACATCAGCAGCACACTGGATTTTGCCCACAGTCTAAGTTTGCCAACCCTTGCTCTAGAAACATAGAATACCAAGTATATTCATCAATAACTGCCCATGAGTTCCACTTTCAGAAAGCTTTGAATGTGTAAAACCATTATTACACAATTTGTAGGAAAGTTATGTGAAGTTAAAACTAGAGGGGACTTTGAGACTAAGACATCCTAGTCCAATGAGGAAATTAATATGAAAGACATTCCCACTTGATTTTCTTTTTCTGTGTAAAGGCTTCTTCTAGTGCCCCTGAGCTTTGTTAATAAGTGTTAACTAGTAAAGGGAAGACTGTGAGACTTAGGAAGAGAATATTCAGGGGGAAATGAGTGCTTTCCTTGCTAAAATTAGGCATAACCTCAGAGTTCAATAAAGTTCTTCAGATTAATTAAATGGGAAAACCAATGATAAAGAATTAGGATCAAGTAAAGAATGTCAGCCCTGAATATTCACTGGAAGGACTGATGTGGAAGCTGAAACTCCAGTATTTTAGTCATCTGATGTGAACAGCTGACTGTTTGGAAAAGTCCCTGGTGCTGGGAAAGATTGAGGGAAGAAGGAGAAGAGGGTGTCAGGGGATAAGATGGCCGGATGGCATCACCAATACAATGGACATGAACCTGGGCAAACTTTGAGAGATGGTGAGGGACAGAGGCCTGGCATGCTGCAGTCTATGGGGTCGCAGTCAGACACGACTGGTGGCTGAACAACAACAACAAAGAATGCCAATAAAACAACCTTTACTTTCTTGTGCAGGAGAGAAAATAAAAATAATACCATTTATAAATTTAACTTGTGTTCATTTTTCTTACAATAAAATCAGGTGAATATATTACTTTTTATTTTATTTTTTTTACGATTTTCATTTTATTTTATACTGATTATCTAGTTTAATTTTCCTCGCAAGCTCTATTAGCTAGAAATATCAAAGCTAAGTAAAATAAAGTAAAAAAAAATAAAATAAAAGCAGAAATAAGATAGGGATTTCCTATATTACCACTTACAGTCCACAGCTTTAATATATTACTTTTTAGAGGTAACTAGATGACATATATGTCTACCTAATTTGAGAGATATTTTATTTTCTGGAAAAGAACTTAGATGTAAGAAAAATTGACTCAATTATATGTAAAAAGTTATAATGGAGGCATACTGAACTGAAAGAGACCCCAGACCCTAGTTATTGCAGTTATTAGTTATTTTACAAATAGAGACTCGAGGCTCAAGCCAGTCGCCAAAGGTCAACCAGTTAGAATGAAGCTGGGATAGAAGGCGCATGCATTGGTGAGAGTCATGTTCCAATTTTAGAGCCAAGAGGGTTCAATCCAGCTCTGCCGCTTGGTAACTTTCTAACTTTCAGGAAGTTACTTAAACTCTCTGAGTCTCCATTATATTATCTGCAAACTGGGGGTGACTACTGAGCATTCAAGGTTTTGTAGTGATTAAATGAAATACCCAGTATAAAATCCCAGGGGTCCTATTAAGTAGTGGCTTAATAAATGATAGCTATCATATTCCACTGGATAATTATGTATTGAGAAATAATATATGTAAGGTCTACATCAAGGAATGGGGATGCAAAGATAAATAAGACAAAATCCTCATCCTAGACATGTTCATAGGAAACAGACTCATGAAGAGATGATTGGTAGTATACATAGTCTGTGATAAGGACTAACACTGAGATATTCTTTAAGTGCTATGAGAATATAGGAGATGGAGCCTTTAGAACTATGCTATACAATCCAGTATCTATTAGCTGTATGTAGCTATTAAGTACTTGAAATGTGGCTAATTCAAACTGAGATGTGCTAAGAATGTAAAATACAGGATTTTGAAGACATAATACCCCCCACCCCCACCCCATACACACAAAAAGCAAAATATCTGATAAATAACTTTCTAGGCAGAGTTCATGTTGAAATGAAATATTTAGATAATAAAGGCCAAATCCTATCTCTCCACCATTCTAAGTCTGGTAAAGAAGACAGGCAAACAATTGATATAATGTAATATTAGAAGAGCAATATGAGATGTATACACATGGGGGAAAGTTGTGGGCCTGTGTCATACATGATATGACATTTGAGCTAGCTCTGCAGGCTGCATAATTCCCCAGATGAAGGAGGGAGGAAGAGCCCTCCAGCTAGCCAAACAGAAAAGGTGGGAGTAAAGACATGGAAAGAACAAGCAGTTGTTTCTTTTACCAGTTTTCTCAGATGTCCTTGAACCCACTGTGAAGAATGAAGTGCTGTTTGCAAGTCCCTTCCACAGTTTAGTTATTCAAGCAATATTTATTCATCATCAAATAATACATTAGCTAGTATTTATTGAGTTCTTATAATGTGCCAGACACAAAGTGCTTTTCATTTAATCCTCAAAGTAATTCAATGAGCTAGAAAACATCCCATTTATAGGTGAGGAAACTGAAGATTACAAAGATTAGTCACTTGCCCAAGATCATGCCATTAAAAAAAGGCAGAGATGGAATTACAGTTCTGCCTGGTACCAAATTCATGAGAATTCAGCCTCCCTGCCTTGTCTATACCTCCCAGCAGGCCTTGAGCAGAAAAAAGGCAGAAAGGTCACAGTATAGCCAGAGGGGGAAATTCCAACTGTAGTCACCTGGGATGTGACAGCCAGTGTTCATCTTAAAAACAGCTCTAAGTAAAGCACATTTTGAAAAAGTGGAGGACCCAACAGAAAATTTTCCGGGGAGATGCTTAGAGTTGCCAGAAATGGTCCTGGAGGGTAGAACTCTAGAAAGCGGCCAAGAGAAACAGCTTGTGGCTGCCAGAGGGAAAGCTGCCCTCACCCAGAGCATCTCTCTTTCTGGAAGCTACTGTGAGCAGAGATGGCTGCTGAGGCTGCTACTAACAGAAGGGCAGGCTGGGGAGATATCGTAATCAAAGGTTTGCTGACCTCAGCCATCTCTAGAGAAAACTGTCTTGACATCAATGTGAAAAACTGACTCCACTGATCTTTTAGTAGTCTGCTTCCTAAAAATATGAAACAAAGATCCCTACCTGTACGTCTGGTGAGATTGGTCCCCAGAACTTCTGAGTGGGGTTTTCTTAGACTAACAATATGGAAAAATAGAAGAGTGTTGTGTCAGAGAAGGGGGGACATGGACTATGAGCCAACTAGGAAAATACAGGGTTACATGTTTGTGGCATATAAGGGGATCATCTATCTATAGGATTAACCCAAATAAACTAAGTTTTACTCCAATGACAATTTTCACTTTTAAATATATATGACTCACATATATATTCAATTCATATTTATACAAATATATGTGGAATTTGGGATTTCCACCAGATAGTGACCAAAAAGATCACTGGGAATACGATTCTTTATTTTAAATTTTATTGAAGTATAGTTGATTAACAATGGTGTGGTAATTTTTGCTCAACAGCAAAGTGATTCAGTTACACATATATCTACATCCTTTTTTATATTCTCTTCCATTATGGTTTATCATAGGATATCAAGTATAGTTCCCTGTTGTATACAGTAGGAACTTATCATTTATCCATTCAATATATAATAGTTTGCATTTGCTAACACCAAACCCCCAATCCTTCCCTCTCCCATCCCCCTTCCCCTTTGGCAACCACAAGTCTGTTCCCTATGTCTATGAGTCTGTTGCAGTTTCATAAAAGTTCATTTGTGTCATATGTTAGATTTCACATATAAGTGATATCATATGGTATTTGTCTTTCTCTTTCTGACTCACTTCACTTAATATGATAATCTCTAGGTCTATCCATATTGCTGCAAATGGCATTATTTCATTCTTTTTTATGGCTGAGTAGTATTCCTCTGTGTGTGTGTGTGTACACACACACATATATATATACACACCACATTTTCTTTATCCAATCATCTATCAATGGACATTTAGGTTGTTTCCATGTTTTGGCTATTGTAAATAGTGCTGCTATAAACATTGGGGAGCATGTATCTTTTAAATTATAGTTTTGTCCAATTCTAGATATTTGCCCAGGAGTGGGATTGCTGAATCATATGGAAATTCTATTTTTAATTTTTTGAGAAACCACCATACTGTTCTCCACTATGGCTGCACCGATTTGCATTCCCACCAATAGTGTAGGAGGGTTCCCTTTTTTCCACACCCTCTCTAGCATTTATTATTTGTAGACTTTTTATAATTTAATTAATTTATTTACTTTGGCTGTGCTGGGTCTTCATTGCTGTGCAGGCTTTTCTGCAGTTGCGATGAGCAGGGGGAGCTCCTCTCTAGTTGTGGTGTGCGGGCTTCTCATTGTGGTGACTTCTCCTGTTGTGGAGCACAGGTTCAAGGTGAGCAGGCTTCAGTAGCTGTGGCACGTGGACTCAGGCGTTGTGGCTCCTGGGTTCTAGAGCACAAACTCAATTCTTGTGGCCCACAGGCTCATTTGCTCCATGGTATGTGGAATCCTCCCAGATCAGGGATCAAACCCGTGTCTCCTGCATTGACAGGCAGACCCTTCACCACTGAGCCACAAGGGAAGCCCTATTTGTAGACTTTTTAATGATGGTGGGGGAATCAGATTCTTGAACAGAAGTTTAGTACATTTGACTATACTTGTGCCTAGGCTGTATAGAGAGTCTGAAAACCCAAGTCTCAAAGAAAACTGTCTGGCCTCAGTTCCAGGCTTTTCCATCCTATAGCCATTTGACCATTAATGATGACTCCTCACTTCACTGAGAGCAGAAATTTTTGTCTGTTGTGTTCTCTATGAAATCTCCAATGCCCTGTATATGCCTCGCATGTTGTCATTCAGTTCAGTTCAGTCACTCAGTCGTGTCCGACTCTTTGCGACCCCATGAATTGCACGCCAGGCCTTCCTGTCCATCACCTTCTCTCGGAGTTCACTCAGACTCACGTCCATCAAGTCCGTGATGCCATCCAGCCATCTCATCCTTGGTTGTCCCCTTCTCCTCCTGCCCCCAATCCCTCCCAGCATCAGAGTCTTTTCCAGTGAGTCAACTCTTCTCATGAGGTGGCCAAAGTACTGGAGTTTCAGCTTTAGCATCATTCCTTCCAAAGAAATCTCAGGGTTGATCTCCTTCAGAATGGACTGGGTGGATCTCTTTGCAGTCCAAGGGANTAAATGGTTGGATGGCATCATCGACTCAATGGACATGAGTTTGAGTAAGCTCCGGGGGTTGGTGATGGCCAGGGAGGCCTGGCGTGCTGCAGTCCATGGGGTCACAGAGTCAGACTCTACTGCGTGACTGAGCTGAACTGACAGTTCCCAAGGGATCGTGGCCTGATGTGTTTATCTTTCCTGCCAGCCTGCTCTCCTTTTCTTATTTTTAATCTTAATCCAGTGGTTTCAGTGGTTTGGGTCAGTGGCTGTCAAACACTGGCTGTATCACAATCACCTGGAAGGCTCCTTTCCCTTGGATTTCCTAGTTCCACCTCCAGAATTTCTGATTCTGGAATGAAGTCCAAAAATGTGCCTGTTTCTAACGAGTGCAAAAATTTGCGTAGAATTTATGCTCATGCTGCGGGTCTGGGTGCCACACTTTTTAAAAACACTGGTTTAAGTCTTCGGAGTCATACATGCTGGAAGATCACAGTGTGTGGTTATCTGAAGGGGAGACAGGCAGATTTGAGAGTAGATGCGACCAGGCACTAAAACAGCACAGCACTCACTCACTGCTGGGGCTTAACTGCAGTTTTCATATCGCGTGCTGGGCGGTGGACCAGAAGCAACGTCTGGCTCTCTCATAAAGAACATCCAAACAGAAAGCAGAGGGCCCTGCTCAGCCATTGCCCTGCTCTCTATGGCCGAGAGCAAAGAGAGCTGGCTGCGGGCCTGCTTCTGCGGGCAGCACCCCAACACTTGCCTCCCCGCAAGGGTCAGGGCTCATATTCAGAACCAGTGGCGACTTTCCCCTTTAGACAGTGGTGACAGCTAAGGATCAAAGCAAGTTAGGTGGCTGATGTAAACACTGTCATTGCTCTCATCATCCTGCGAGAAAGTCCCCTGATAGGGGATGCCTGTGCAAATTACAACAGAGACCGTGACACGCAGGAACAAAGGGCAAGACTAAATGCGGGCTGTCAGGGAACAGGGTGGTGCCTCTTCACCCAGTCCTCGCCTGTAGTTTAAACACCTGGGCTTTGATGAGAATAGGAGCTACCCAGTGTGTTACATGGTTTGGGGTGCTTGGGGAGAGTTCTCACCTATTTATCTTTCACATGGACCTGTTGCTTTGAACCAACAATCCTGGGTCATTGGGGGCTTCATTGACATTAGAGTGACTTGTTAAAATCCACACTTGAATCTTTGTCTTTCTTTTTTCTTTTTTTTTTTTTTTATTGCTTTTTTTCACCTCAGTTTGGAAAACTCATTCTTAAATGAGAACTACCCTCTAGCTGTTCTTTATAGCAAGGTGTGTGCATATGTGCTAAGTTGCTTTAGTCGTGTCTGACTCTTTGCGACCCCATGGACTGTAGCCCACCAGGCTCCTCTGTCTATAGGATTTGCCAGGCAAGAACACTGGAGTGGGTGGCCATGCCCTCCTCCAGGGGATCTTCCTGACCCAGGGATTGAACCTGCATCTCTTGTGTCTCCTGCGTTGGCAGGAGAGCTCCTTACCACTAGTGCCACCTGGGAAGCCCAGAGCAAGATGGAGAGGTGTCAAAATGGTGTCTCCCCAGTGATTTCTGGGGGGACTGAGGGCAGGAAGCTCAGCACAGATGGGGCATCTCAGCCTTTAGGTCTCATGATGGCACTGGTGATTTGGAGGGCGTCCTGATCAAACGCAGTACCCCAGATAAATTTAAATTTGAAAAAACAGCAAACATCTTGTTTGTTGCATGGTTTAATATTGCATGAGCCATACTTATACAAAGACATGCTCTGTTGTTTTTCTGAAGCTCAGTTTTAACTGGGCATCCTAGACTTCTATTTGCTAAATCCTACCTTTGTGAAAATCCATATTTCATAGCGCAATGAGCTGGTTTTGCTGTATTCATTGATTTTCAAGGGCTTCCCAGGTAGCTCAGACAATAAGGAAACTGCCTGCAATGCAAGAGACCCAGATTTGATCCCTGGGTTGGAAAGATTTCCTGAAGAAGGGAATGGCTCCCCATTCCAGTATATTCCAGTATACTTGGCTGGAGAATTCCATGGACAAAATATCCCTTCTATTACTCAATGCAAAAATACAAAAAAAAAAAAAGTTGAATTTTAAGAGATCATGCAAAAGCATACTTTTGTAAGTATGTCACAGATGGAAACATTGTGTAATTCTTTTATCCTCGTAGAATTTGAGGGGCAACGTGTCTCATATATTTAGTTTTTCTTCCTTTAAGTATGCGGTTCATACTCTTGCTTGTCTATCTGTCTCTCTTTAATTTTTTGCAAAATTTCCACACCCCTTGGAATTAGCCTGTCTTTTAACTTATTCATTCATTCAGTGTGATTCAGTGGGTGTGCTAATACCAGCATCAACCTAACATGTAAAACTCTCTCTGAGTGGACACATCTACAGAGAGGAATAGATCAAGTAGGGTAAATACTGTCAAGAAAAACAAAGTTGGGGCCTTCTGTGGTGATCCAGTGGTTAAGACTTTGCCTTCTAAGGCAGAGGGTGAGCGTTCAATCCCTGATCAAGGAGCAAGGATCCCACATGCCTCGCAGCCAAAAAACCAAAATATAAAACAGAAGCAATATTTTAACAAATTTAATAAAGACTAAAATGGTCTACAAAAAAAATCTTTAAAATCAACCAAGTTGGGTAAAGTGCTGGGTGATGTGGGAGTGTTCTTGGAGTTGATGTTTAGGTATAGTGATTAGGGGAAGATCTCAATAAGAGAATATTTAAGTGACCCAAGAGCTTCCTGGGGCTTCCCAGGTGGTGCTAGTGGTAAAGAAGCCACCTGCCAATGCAGGAGGCATAAGAGATGTGGGCTCCACCCTGGGCCAGGAAGATCTCCTGGAGGGAGGCACAGCAACCCACTTCCGTATTCTTGCCTGGAGAATCCCATGGACAGATGAGCCTGGCAGGCTAGTCCATAGGGTCACACAGAGTCGGACACAATTGAAGCAACTTAGCACGCATGCATGCAAGGTCTTCCCTGGTGGCTCAGGCAGTAAAGAATCCGCCTGCAATGTGGGAGACCCGGGCTTGATCCCTGGGTGGGGAAGAGCCTCTGGAGAAGGAAATGGCAACCCACTCCAGTATTCTTGCCTGGAGAATCCCAAGGACGGAGGAGCCTGCCNTGGTGGCTCAGGCAGTAAAGAATCCGCCTGCAATGTGGGAGACCCGGGCTTGATCCCTGGGTGGGGAAGAGCCTCTGGAGAAGGAAATGGCAACCCACTCCAGTATTCTTGCCTGGAGAATCCCAAGGACGGAGGAGCCTGCCAGGCTACAGTCCATGGGCTCGCAAAGAGTTGGACATGCCTGAGCAACTAACACTTCAAAGAAGTAAGGGAGTGAGTAATGAGAACTGAGGACACGGCGCTGTAGGCAGAGGGAACAGCAGAGAGGGCCCTCAGATAGGAAAGTGATGGGTCAGTCTGAGAAACAGAAGCCCAGTGTTACCGGAACGCAGCGTTGACCAGGAGGATGGTAGGAAATGAAACCGGTTAACAGTGAAGGGAGAGCGGAGTCTCGCCAGAGGACGTGGTGTCTTACAGACCGTCCTGAGGGCTTGGGCTTTCGCTCTGAGCCAGATGGAAAGCTGTTTGTGGTTTTGTAAACATATGGCTGAGTCACTATGTTGTGCAGGGCAGGGAGTGTTAATTGTTCAGAAATTAACAGCATTGTAAAGCAACCATACTTTAATAAAATTTAAAAACACACACGCGTGGAAGCATGAGTTTAACCTTTTATGCTTTGGGTGTGAATGCATTTTGAGCATCTGGGAGCACTGTACGCGTCCTGGGCCAGACACAAGCATGCACCTCAAGAGGAATCCCACCCATCTCTTCACTAGGCTTCAGAGTAACAACCAGGCTAAATCTCAGGAGAACTCAGGCCTGCGTCTGATGAAAGAAAAAGACTATATGGTTACGCCATGCAAATTTTAATAGGTATAAATCAGCACGTCCTTCTGAGACCTCACTCTCTGCCCTGCTGATGGTCATCCTCTCCCCTGTCCTCACACAGCTGTCCCTCTTCTAAGGACAATTGTCAGGCTGGACCAGGGCCCATGCTGAAGACCCCAGCTCCAAGGAGTCACATTCTGGGGCCCGAGGGGATCAGGACTCCAACATACAAACTTGTGCGTGTTGTTGTTCATTCACTAAATTGTGTTGGACTCTTTGTGACTCCATGCACTGCAGCACACCAGGCTTCCCTGTCCTTCACTATCTCCCAGAGTTTGCTCAGACTCGAGTCCATTGAGTCAGTGATGCCACCCAACCATCCCATCCTCTGAATTTCTGTGTGAGAAGGCATAACTCTGCCTATAACATAAGTTGACTTGTTTGCCATTGAAAGTGGAAGTGTTAGTTGCTTAGTTGCATCTGACTCTTTTCAACTTCAAGGACTGGGGCCCACCAGGCTCCTCTGTCCACGGGATTCTCCAGGTAAGAATGCTGGAGTGGGTTGCCATTCCCTTCTCCAGGGGATCTTCCTGACCCAGAGATTGAACTTGGGTCTCCTGCGTTGCTGGCAGATTCTTTACCGTCTGAGCCACCTGGTTTATCATTGGGTTTTAGTAAATACTAACCAAATTATAAAATATATTGTTATTATGTCAAGACAGAATAGACTCAATATTTCACACCTTCATGGCCTGCCAGGGTTTTGTGATTCATGAGAATTGAGAAAAAGATGAGGGTTGTATTCTCTAGGTCAGCTTCTGTGAGCCACAGAGAAAGGAGCTGCCCAAAGTCTATAGAGTAGAGAAATTGTTCTAGGTCTTGGATTAAGGATCAGCTCCTTGTGAAAAGGCCACGTAAGGAGACTCAAGGTGACGGACAGGACAGGCCTCTTTCAGGACTTCCCCTGATGCTGGCGGATTCCTTGTCCACACTCTCCCAGTTTCTGCACCATCAACTTCAAGATTATAAACGGCGGCCATCACCCTTGCTTCCATCCTCCATGCCTACAAAAACTCTGTGGGCTTCAGTTATGAAATCACAAACACCAACTCAAGTATTAAGTGTTTGTAACAAGATTAGCCAATGTTTCGAGAAGTCCGGCACATGTCATAGCATTTCATCCACTTGTCCCATGTTTGGAGTTGAGCCGCCTCCCGTGAGAATTTTTCCATCCCTGGAGTGTAAGTAGCAGCGTGGTGCCATAACCAAGGCAGGAAACCAGGCTGAGGCAGAGCTGAGGGAGATTTTCCAGGAGCGCGCGGAAACTGGCTCAGGGATCCGAGAGTCTGCCAGCTCCCTGCCTGGGCGCTCAGCGCCTGCTGCCGTGACGCTGCCTTGTCTCGAGGACTGGCCCTTAGGAGGAACTGAAGCAGCGCAGCTTGGAGGATTCCAAAGCCCTCCAGGTCGTAAGTCTTCCATCCTCCAGTGACTGCAGTTAAAGCTTGAAATGGGAAGCATTATTTTCCTCAATGGTAAATTCAATTTTCAAAAACAGTACTCAGTGGCTATTTAAAGGGAATTCCACCATATGCTCGCTCTGTGTAAGTTCAAATGTCATTAGCTATTAATTGAACCCTTGACTGGGCTTGCGGCTGAGCGCTCCCTGGAAAATTCAGATAATTTCTGACTCTGACACAATGAACTATGTTAAAAAGTTACAAAACTAGTGTCACAAACTAGTGTTCTTATTTTATATGTTTAAGATGTAAATTCAGAATGGAGGGAATTAATGTCCTTTCCTATATTTTTTATAAGAATAAATAAATCTTTGGGGCCTTCCCTGGTGGCTGAGATGGTAAAGAATCTGCGTGCAATGCAGGAGACCCAGATTTGATCCCTGGGTGGGGAAGATTCCCTGGAGAAGAGAACGGCAACCCACTCCAGTATTCTTGCCTGGATCCCATGGGCAGAGGAGCCTGGTGGGCTATAGTCTATGGAACGTTGCAAAGAGTCAGACATGACTGAGTGAATTATACTACACACTAGAATAAATCTCTTAATTTAAATACATGTATGTAAACATGATGTATTTAAATTAAGATATGGGCAGGTTTCATCAACATCAGCTAGATGGAGATATGTTGCTAATGATCCCAACTGAATAATCAATAGCTATGCATTTGAAATCTGCTATGTACTTTCCACTATCCTGGGCACTACTGAGGACATAATAAGAATGTATAAAATTCTTGATCAGGAAAATTTAAAATCTAGCTCAGCAGGACACACACAAACACAGATGCACAAAGATACACACAGAAATAGACACATACAGACATTCACATAAACTCACATGCAAACAGATGCATATAGACACAGAGACACAAACACATGGACATATATAGAGACTCATACACAGAGACAGAGACACAGACATGCAGAAACACACACAGGCACACACACATATATGGATGTACAGAGATGCACACAGATGCAAATATAAAGACACACAGAGATATACATACATTTCTTCTAACACTTCATCTAATAAATCATTCGGGTAAATTCTTTAGGAGTTTCCGAAGACATGGGCTGATGCTGGCGGATTCCTTGTCCACACTCTCCCAGTTTCTGCACCATCAACTTCAAGCTTATAAATGGAGGCCATCACCCTTGCTTCCATCCGCATGCCTACAAAAACTTTGTGGGCTTTAGGTGTTAAATCACAAACACCACCTAAAATATTAAGTGTTTGTAACAAGATTAGCCAATGTTTCAAGGGAATGTTTCAATTAAAACCCAATGTTTCAATCCCTAAAAAGAGAAACAGCTGTCTGGATGACGAGAGGGGATTCTCTGGGATATGATTTCAGTCAAAATGGTTTTCTGTAAGGAGCGTTTTAATGGGCCGCATTGATATGGAATGTCCCAGAGAGGAACTGGTTTCCAGCTCTGTACTTAACTGGCTGGTCTTGACACCTTCATTTATCCTCTTTTGGGAAATGGGGATCTTGACAGCCCATTGTTAGCAGCAAGAGAGAAGTTATGACCTACTGATGGCTTTAAGGTCAGAGTCCCTCGGGAAAGAAATGGAAACCAGTTCATTATGTCCTGGTTACAGCCTGAACAGGATGGGTGGATTTTGTGGTTACAAGGAAAGTGGAGAGGGGATTACCCTGGTGAAGCAGAAGAGGGAGGTGGGAGAAGCAGGAAAAAGAGGGGAGAGGAGTCTCCTCATAAAACTACAGCAGGCGCTTTCCTGGTGGCTCAGTGGTTAAGAATCGCCCGCCAGTGCAGGAGACATGGGTTTGATCCCTAGTCTGGGAAGATCCCGCATGCTGCTGGGCATCTGAGGCTGTGTACTGCGACGACCTAGCCAGGGCACCTGGAGCCCGCCCTCCACAACAGGAGAAGCCGCCGCAGGGAGAAGGCCACGCGCTGCCATAGGGAGCAGCCCCCGCATCTGCAGGCAGAAAAAGGGCCACGCACAGCCACCAGCAGCTCAGGCGCCGCAGTGAAGACCCAGCGCAGCCAAAATTAATAAGCAAACACGTTTTAATAAAAGCTCAGCAACCCAAGAGAAAGNCCGCAGGGAGAAGGCCACGTGCTGCCATAGGGAGCAGCCCCCGCATCTGCAGGCAGAGAAAGGGCCACGCACAGCCACCAGCAGCTCAGGCGCCGCAGCGAAGACCCAGCGCAGCCAAAATTAATAAGCAAACACGTTTTAATAAAAGCTCAGCAACCCAAGAGAAAGGAAAATAAAAGTCTACACAGAAACTTGTACATGACCGTACACAGCAGCATTATTCATAACAGCCAAAAAGTGGGGAAAATCCAATGTTTATCAACTGATGGATGGAGAAACAAACTGTGGTATTTCCACACAATGGAGTGTTTTTCAGCCATAAGCAGCACTGAGGTTGGGATTTCCCTGGTGGTCCAGTGGCTCAGAATCCACCTTCCAATGCAGGGAGCATGGGTTCAATCCCTGGTCAGGGGATTGAGGTCCCACTAAGACTGAATGCTGCAGCTAGAGAAGGCTGTGGGCTGCGGTGAGGACCTAGCACAGCCAAAGAAGAAAAAAGACAGGGAAGTACAGTTACATACCACGAGGATAAGTCGTGACGACATACTGGGTGAGAGAAGTCAGTGCCAGAGGACCACACGCATGACTGGATTTATAGGAAACGTCCAGAACACGCATTTGGAGACCGAGGGTAGATCAGTGGTTTCCTATGGTTGGGGAAGGCAGGTGGGGGATTAGGGAGTAATGGTTAACAGACACAGGGTTTATTTTTGAAGCAATGATTTTTTTCTAAAATTGATTGCAGTGGTGGATGAACAGCTCTTTGAATATACCAGAAGCTACCAGACTGTACACTTTAAATGGGTGAATTGTATGGCATGTGAATTATATCTCAATAAAGCTGTTTTTTTTTTTAAAGCTACAAAATGTCTTGAATTTCTAAATTGCTGCGACTGCCTTGTACAACTTCTAAAATGAGATCCCATTTCATAACTTCTTGGGGATCTGTCAGATCTTAGATTTTCAAGGGACTTGTGATCTATGCTGTGTACTGTTACTTAGGTCCCAAACTTGACGGGGTAGTCAGGAAGAATCTAGTCTTGCTAGGTGTCAAAGGTTCAGAAGATACATGGAGCTCTAGCTCCAAGAGCATCTCTCAGGTTAAAGGTTACTCAGACAGGAAGTACGATGGGCTTCTTCCTTTGGTAACGCTAGCTCTTAATGGACCAGAGAAGGCTCTCCAGTAGCTTTTGCCCCAACTCCTTAAATATTCTTTCTGTGGAATCGGTAGGAATGAACTGGAAGGACTGGCTCTAGTAACTCAAGGACAAAAATCACTTTTTTCTCACTGGCCAGCCCTTCACCATCTCTTTTGCTATCGCTTGTACTGGTGTGGTGATGTTCAGAAAGAACATCTTGGTTTTATGTTCATACTGGTCTTACTCAGCAACAACCTTTCATTACTTTGCTGGCAAAGGTCCGTCTAGTCAAATCTAAGGTTTTTCCAGTAGTCTTGTATGGATGTGAGAGGTGGACTATAAAGAAAGCTGAGCACCGAGGAATTGATGCTTTTGAACTGTGGTGTTGGAGAAGACTCTTGAGAGTCCCATGGACTGCAAGGAGATCCAACCATTCCATTCTAAAGGAGATCAGACCTGGGTGTTCATTGGAAGGACTGATGTTGAAGCTGAAACTCCATTGCTTTGACCACCTGATGGGAAGAACTGACTCACTGGAAAAATTAAATGATGAAAAAAATCCATAAAAATGGTATACAGGGTTGTTTCTGGGTAATGAGACTATGGATAATTTAAATAAAATATGATTTTTTTAAATAATTTTTTTATGTTTTCCAAACTTCTGACAAGGAACTCATATTACTTTCCAATCAGGAAAAAATTATATGCTTATATAAAATTTAAAAATAAAATGTGGTCTAAGGTTTCATAAAAACAAAACAAAACAAAACAAAGAATATCATAGAAGATGGCGAGGTGCCATAGTGAGCCCATCCCCCGAGGCCAGACCCCTGGTATTGTCTTGGCCCAGAGGACTAGGAATTCACGAAGAAAGAGGCAACCATACTTCTTGTGTCAAGACATTTACAAAGAGAACTTTCAGGGCCAAGTTTTCAGGCTTTGGGCGACTGAATTGAACTGAACTGGCTCCATCCCACCATGACTCTGCTTCCCAGGTTCCTTGGGCCCCTTTGCACGTTGGTACCCCAATTCATCTGCTTTAGCAAGATTCCATTTGTTAGATAGCTCCCCTTCTTCCAGCCCCCTGATACATTACATTGCTGAGAAGCCCAAAGAACACCATTGTCTAAATGCTAAAATAAAGAATTCCATCAGATTAAGTCTTGATGGCACAAAGTATGTTACTATAATCTTTGGGAATCAGAACACTGAAATAAACAGCAATAACTGGCGTATATAAACTGTTTACTAACCATTTTTCATATATCCCATGATTTAACATTTAAGAATGTCTGCTTGATGCGGGTACCATTTTTATTTATGTCACACATGAGGCAACTGAGACATCCTTAAACACTGAAGTGAACATTCTCAAGTATGCACTTCAAACACATCTCACCAGGATAATAGCTCCTCATTAAAGAGACCTGAAGTTGAGAGTTAAATGAAATTTGTCGGTGGCCAGCATGAGGAATCCCTCCCATGACAAGGTCATGCAGAAGGAAGCCTGACAAAACACAAGGATGTGATCAGGTTTCAGGGGTTCCCCCTGGAATTTCCTGAGCATCCACCCCCTAAAAATAAGAATCTGCCGGCCTTTGTACTCTGCTTTTCCACTCTTCTAATATTCTCTGGAAAAAGTCAAATCAGGGCTTTAGTCTTCTGCATTTGAAAGGGATGTCTCAGTTAAACCCCCTCTGATAGCTCTCTAGCTTGCCTAACAGGTTCCCCAGACTTCTTCAGTTCAATTCAGTTCAGTTCAGTCACTCAGTCATGTCTGACTCTTTGCGACCCCATGAGTCGCAGCACACCAGGCCTCCTTGTCCATCACCAACTCCTGGAGTTCATTCAGACTCGCATCCATCGAGTCCGTGATGCCATCCAACCATCTCATCCTTGGTCATCCCCTTCTCCTCCTGCCCCCAATCCCTCCCAGCATCACAGTCTTTTCCAATAAGTCAACTCTTCGCATGAGGTGGCCAAAATACTGGAGTTTCAGCTTTAGCATCATTCATTCCAAAGAAATCCCAGGGCTGATCTCCTTCAGAATGGANTTCCTCCATGTCTCTCTCAATCCCTCCCTCCCTCCCTCTCCTCTTTACTCTAATTTCATGCTGAATTCCCATGTGGACCGGGGCGGCTCACCAAGTCTACTTACTTGTCCTGGCTTCTAATACCCGTGCAAAAGGGAGCCTAAGGCAGGGCACCCTTAGATATTCAAGCTGGCACTGGTGGCTCAACGTAGATGGGGCAAATCTCTTGTCCTGAGATTTTATTGGTCTTACCCGTAAGCCAAGTTATTTAGCATTCTTTCTCCACTTAATTTTCCTACTACACTATTTCTTCTTAATCTAATCTTATATTTCTATATTAATAAATTAATAAGTCTTTCCTCGCCAACACCATCCCCACTTCGAATTCCCAGGATCCACCAGGGCCGAACCCTGGCAGAAATTGATTGATGAAAGTGATGCTTTGTCCTAGAAAGGAAACCCTCCTTCTTGCCCCAACCAGCAGTCCCCAGATAGAGAGCTGACACTGGCTTGCTGAAGCAGGTCACAAGGTTGCAACCGATCACGTAAAATTCAAGTGCAGTGGTTATCTGGGAAAATAAGCTTCAAAATAGAAACCACAAATTACTAGTTCAATATTTAACTCTTGGTGTGAATTTCAGGCCTTGGACAGATCTTGTTTTTAAGGATTTCCATACCTTTTGGAACCAAACCCCAAACTTCCTGCCCACACACAACAGTTTTGAAAGCCACAGAACTCAGAGCCGGTTGGAACACACAACTGGGTTTTCTTTCAAAACTCGACACTTGAATCTCACTCTCCCTCTCACCCACCCACTCAGACAACAGAAGGGAGCTTTTGAGAAATTCCTGCTGGAATGATATGCCTCTCTCCTTTCATTAGAATTGAGAAAAGGAAGCCCAGACTGCAAAGGGACACAGCCTGTCTGACGCAGAGGCATAATTTTGGTTTCGAAACAACAATATAACCTTAGGGAGGTCTTGGAAGGAGACTCAGGCTCCAGAGAGGGCGGTCTGAGGACTAGTCAGCTCCTTCAAATAATATCAATCATATAATTTGCCTAATTTAAACATGATTAAATGAGATGACAAGAAAGTAATAAATGCCAGTGGGGTTCTGCAGTTGCCAGCAGATCTATGTAAGAGTCAGTAGGAATTCAATACTTGTCTGCAAATCTGTGGCAGGTACTGAGCATGACCACTTTGTTTCCGTTTTTATAGAGCAAAAGGCTATAAGCACTGTTTTGTATAGAGCAAAAGGCTATAAACGTTATTAACAGTGCACCCCCTCAGGAAGAAACGTTTGAGTCTGCAAACTCATATCTGTGCATCTATTGAAGAAGACTGTATACACGTGTTCCTGTATGTAAAAGAGTTTACAACACAGACGGAGCAAGACCATCTAGGTTTGAATCCCGGTTCTGCCACTTACTCGTTGTAGACCTTGGTACCTTATTAACCTAACTGCTTTAGCTTCACCATCTAGAAAATGAGAATTGTAAGAATAATGACACTAACAGTTAATAAAAGAATTAAATTAGAAGATAGATGTAAATGACTTTGAGCAGTGCCTGGCTCAGAATGAGTTCTATAGCATTTGAACAATTATTGTCACCTTATTACATTTGATCAATACAATATTATATTTGATATACAGTCACACTTGGTGAGTTTATAATATAGTTCCAATAACTGCAGTATCTATAATGAATGATAATATATTAATATACCATGTAGCAATACAATTATAATAATTGTTAAAATTCTGTGGTAGGTACTGCTAAAGAAATATATATATAACATTTGAATATATAAAATATAATATTTAAATAAATATTTTGATATTTTAATATATGTATTTGTATATATATTTAAGTACACATAAAAGCAGAGACTTTTAAAGGATGAATTAAACCTAAATAGAAATATAATTTTTGTTGTTTTCTTCTAGCCCCTGACCAATCACTTGTATGCTCATTAGCAAGTGTCCAATCTGGTCTGGAAACCATTTCTCTAAATCAGGGACTGGCAAAAATTTTCTAGAAAGGGCCAGATGGTAATATTTTAGGTTTCATAGGCCTTACAGTTTCTGCAGCAAATACTTAAATCTGTCTTTGTGGCATCAAAACAGCCATATGCAATTGGTAAATGAATGGGCTTATGCATGTGGCAGTAAAATTTTATTTATAAAAACAGTTTCTGAGCCTGGTTTGGCCCAAGGGTCATGGTTTTCCCACTTCTATCTAGAGGAAATAATTAGGATGTGGTCATGAAGAACAAGACTGTTCCAGCAATGGCAGCCCTCTTATTAAAGAACTTCCAGGCACTGAAATTATTTAAACAGAGGACAGGGTACTGTCTCCATGGATGACCTTGGAAGGATTCTATTATATACCTGAAGTTTGACATAGAGACTTTCACAGACCTTTCCAAATCTAAGATTAACTACATTTATTCTAAATAATGCTTGTTTCTTCATAAACCAGTGGGACAGAACAGACAGCCCCAAAATAAACCCAAGCATATATGGTCAGCTCATTTTCAACAAAGGTACTGAGTATACACAATGGAGGAGAAGATGGTGTCTCCAATAAATGCTGCTGGGCAGACTGGATATGGGCGTGTGGGGGAATATAATTGGACCTTTATCTGTAATATATCATGTGCAAAAATCAACTCAAATAAAGACTTAAAGGTAAGACCTGAAACTGTAGAACTCTTGGAAGAAAACAAAGGGGAAATGCTCCTTGACATTGGCAATGATTTTTTTTTTTTTTATATGACTCCCTAAAGCTCAGGCCAGAAAAACAAATTAAACAAATGGGACTAAATCGAGCAAAAATGCCGCTGCACAGCAAGGGCATGATCAACAGGGAGCTGCCTGAGGTGTGCACATATTCAAATATGGCAGCCAGAAGCAAGGACTTCAGAAGGATGCCTGGCTTCAGAAAACAGCTCTTCCTCCTTCTGTGCCGGCGAGACAGGCTCGGGTATGCTGTCCACGCACCCACGCTTGCCCTCTTGCTCCCCCCTTTTCCCTCACCATTCCACCCTTGGGGCCAGAAGCAATGTCATTTCCAAAGACATAACCAGCAATGGCAAAACAGTCGTGGGCTTTATCGTTCCGTCCCCTTATGACGACGCCTCTAATTCTCTGTGCCTGGCTACCTAGGAGCTGTCCAGTTAGGTCTGAGGACATCTTAAATGATAATATTCTTCACGACAAAGTGATGGTTTTTGAACCATAGGCTCTGGGTGCCTTTCAAGTCTTTACATCTCCTCTCCCTAAACCTCCATCTCAAACACACCTAAGGAGAAACAACAAGTTTATTTACTTTGTAGTTTCTGGTTAATGCATGTGCTATGAACATTAAGTAGGCAAATTGTTCCCCTTCCGATAATACACTCTTATGTTCTCGAGGCAAAGTAAAAAGACAACACAGATGTCCTTTGACAAATATTAACTACCAAAATTCCATTTCATTTCCCATGGAAAACTCTATTTGCAATTCATTAATTGCCAAGTGTCTGCCAGACATTCATTATTTTCCGTCTCCCCGAAAATATTTCAAAGACCGTGTTTCCGTCCTTGATATCCTGATGAGGAAATTGAGGTTTAGGAGATTAAGTGATTTCTCCAAGGTTACATGGTTGGTAAAGGGCAGAGCGGCAATTTTCAACATTATGCCTAAAAGCTGTCTTATTAAATCTTCAACTCAGAGACAGGAGGAAAAAACAGAACAAGAAGGCAGAAGGTAGGCAGGCAGAGGGAAGCCATTATCTGTGGTGTGGGAGTAAGGGCATGCTGGTGAAATGTGAGAGGTGTTCTCCTTTCTTCACCTTACCCTTGACGTCAAGTGCTGAGCTCAACACCTGACCATGGCAAGAAAATGATGACTTACAGAACCTACTATCCGATTTAAATCTGATAATTACAGTTCCAACTTTACCAATTAGGAAGTGGGCTTTTAAAGAGATTAAGTCATTGTTTCAAACTCACAATACTTCTAAATCACAGAGCCAGGATTAGAAACTGAATCCTAGGTGAGCTCAATGGGTTTTAAGTGCTTCAGTTGCAGTAATTCTTTAGAGGACTTTATCTGAGTTTGGAGACCCTAACCTCTGAATCGATTATGATATACCAGCTCCCACCCATATTAATTTAAAAGAAAAAAAGCTACCAAAATATAGCGAGACCAATAAAGTTCTGACCTCTCATCCATTTTCTTGCAATATCAAGTTATTTTCAGTACTTCCCTCCTCCCCTTTTCCTCTTTGCTTTTACATGTTCCTGTGGTTTCTATGTACTGAGCCTCCAGAAATTCAGCTCTAGGAGGCTTCCCTGGTGGTCCAGTGGCTGAGACTTTGCCTTCTGATGCCAGGGGTGGATGGGGGGAGGCAGTATTGTAACAAATTCAATAAAGACTTTAAAGAATGGTCCACAATTTTTTTTTTTTTAAGAGAAATTCTGCTCTAATCCCTCGAGTCTTGAACCTGTATAGCTCATCTTGTCCAAACAGCCATTGGAAGATTTGCATATCAGTTTAAGTAGGGCTCAACCCATTGAGGATGACTGGAATCATGATGACATGGGCTGGTACCGTCGTGAGAGACCACCTGTTCGGACTGTATATGTGAGATGTGTTGGGTGTCCAGTGACTTTGCTACCTTTTCCTGTGGTCTCTGCTCCCCTGCCTTTGACCTTTGTCTTCTGACTTGTTTGCCTCTTTCTTCTGTCCCACCCATTAGGCTGGCTTTCTCACATCCACCTAACCGGTGTTTCACTCCACATCTGCAGGTGTGGTCCTTCCCTGTCTCTTTCACCTCCTGCATATGTAGAGAGCCTTTGCTGCCGGTCTGCAGCCCCTCGGAGCTTCCCAGAAAGTGATCTCCCAACCAGCTGTGCTCGGCCACTCCCCCAGGGCTGACCCTCCTGGGCCTCAACCACCTTTTCTAGTATTAGAATCCATGACCCTGGATCACAGGTTCATTTTTATTCACTGCCTAGAGAACACTTATTACTGGCCATGTCTGGTAGTGATTCTGACCCATGGCGCCCCGCTGGTTGCTAACTTCCTCCCAGCCAGGTAAGCAACACAGGAACGCATAGCAGGTAATTATCGATTTTCAAAACTGGGAGAGGTTTCAGATGGTTTTGTCAAGTTCTCTATATCTATAGATCAGCAAAACAGGATTGACTCACCCAAATGGAGGCAACTAACTTTTAGGAAGCTTAACTCGAACACTAATATCCTGAATTTCATTCAGTCTAGCACAGTTTATTGGAGAAGGCAATGGCACCCCACTCCAGTACTCTCACCTGGAAAATCTCATGGACGGAGGAGCCTGGTGGGCTGCAGTCCATGGGGTCGCTAAGAGTTGGACACGACTGAGCGACTTCACTTTCGCTTTTCACTTTCGTGCATTGGAGAAGGAAATGGCAACCCACTCCGGTGTTCCTGCCTGGAGAATCCCAGGGATGGGGGAGCCTGGTGGGCTGCCATCTATGGGGTCACACAGAGTAGGACATGACTGAAGCCACTTAGCAGCTTAGCAGCACAGTTTATATCAAATAACACTGCCTATCTTTCCTTCGGCAAAACAATGACCAACCTTTCACATCCTTCTCCCCATTCTTCTCTTCATGCTAAAATAAAATTGAACATGGTAATACTGCAACTCAACTTGGATTTAGATTCCAGAAGAAAACCATTGGCCAGTTCCCTTGCTATCCCTTCCAGGAGCTATAAAGTCTGCACCCCTCTCCTGGTAGAAACCTCAGACAGTGTGGCCATTCTGTGAAGGCGCACTCTTGGTCAGAGAAGCCTTTCCACCACTGTTTATAACTGGCTGCACCAGAAAGAGATTCTCATTAACCTGGTGACCAGCCCACATACACAAAGCCCACCAGCAGGATCTAATGACAAGCGTGTCACATGGACAGTTACAGGAGCAGCTACATAAAAATATTACCCCAAATCATATCTCCTAGGTACAATCTCACTCTAACTGGGAGAGGAAAGAAAGTATCAATATGAAAACATATAACTTCTCTCCTGTTTCTTCCTCCACAATGATTCCAACAAATTAGTAAAGCTCATTTTGTCCATATCTTCTAACAGACATTAAGTCGGTTATTTGCCCTTTATTCAGACCTTTTTTTTTTTTTGAAAACCCTTTCTTTGACTTGGAGATGGTAAGCCATGAGGGTGGTGGTGTCGGGCTAGCCATTTTCTTAGCCTTTACATTAAAATGGTGGTGGTTTAGTCACTAAGTCACATCCGACTCTTTGCCACCCCATGGGCTGCAGCCCGCCAAGCTCCTGTCTTCATGGGGTTCCCAGGCAAGAATCCTGGAGTGGGTTGCCATTCCTTTCCCCAGGGGATCTTCCCGACTCCAGGACAGAAACTGGGCCTCTTGCATTGCAGGCGGATCCTTGACTGACTGAGCCAACCAGGTAAGCCCAACATTAAAATAGAGAGGTTTTGGTACCATTCACTTAGCAGTCTTTGGAGAAAAGACAACGAATTCTAGAAGCCTCATTTCAATAACCAGTGTGATTTCATGAAGAAAGAGTTACGCTTCACCAGCTTGTTAAGAATTTTTTGAATTTTACTGCCAGTTAATGAAAGCAACGATAATGAAAGTGCATATAACACAGTAGTGGGGCATCCGGGCTGCTTTGTACCTAAGTTTCTCTGTGTCAAATTAAACTTCAGTCAAAGGACAGAAGCAGGCAATATTTGCCAAGAGCGAGAAATTTGAATGCTGCTGCAAACAGCATGGACTCTTAGAAACTAGAAGAGCTTTCCAAACCTGGAAAAGATCTTGAGAATTGTATCCACAGGGAACACACTTCACAATAAAATATGAAAAAAAAAATCCATAAATGTTGATTCTTATTCTTAGGACACGCAGCCAGGACTAGAAGCAAAACACTGACCTCCAAGGACTTTGCTACTGACACACGCGTGCTGTCCTCACTGAAAACAAGAACTGTTTCCCCACAGGCTCTGTCAGAGTCTTGGGACAGGATGACACAGCCCGTTGTTGGTGTTAATGAGCTGAATGATGATTCCACAAGCAAGACCGTTCAGGTTGTCATGCTCGGTAGCATAACCTCAGCAAACAGCAAGAGGGAATGGACCTCCAGTAACTTCATGATGGCAGGAGTGATGAAGTACAATGATGAAATGAACAGTTTGCTACCGAATAAAGGACGAAAGTAAAACTTAAAACATGAATTGACTTGCAGAATATCCAGGAAAAAATATGGACGTGAGAGCTATCATATTTATAATCTGTTATTTCCGTTTATTTTGGAGCGTAGTTGATTGACAATGTTGCGTCAGTTTCAGGTGTACAGCAAAGTTATACATATACACAGTGATACAAAGAGATGCAAAGAGATGCAGAGTCATACGTATACATATTTCTAGTCTTTCCGGGCTCCTTTCCCACATTGGTTATTACAGAGCACTGAGCAGAGCTCCCTGCAGTAGACGGCAGGTCTCTGTTGATGATCTCTTTTCTAGACAGTAGTGTGTATATGTTCATTTCAAACGCCTAATTTGTCTCTCCCCTCTCCACCTTTCCCTTTTGATAACCATAAGTTTGTTTTCGAAACCTGATTTGTTCTTACTGCAGCATGGGGCCGTTGAAAATGGATAATTCTGGCACTTGATAGGATTCATATATTCCATTTACATGTACACACACACACACACACACACACACACACGTATCAACAAAGTAATGAATGTTATTTTCCCCGAGGCGTCTCTTCTGTTAGTCAAGCCTCCACTGAGGTCATTTCAAATCCTTCCTACCTCAAGTTTTCAACCGTATTATCTTTCAATTGCAAATCATGGTAAAGACTAGGTGGTTAAAGTCCATTGTTTTACAGATGACACCTGATGCCTCAGCAGACGGTGACTCACTCAGGGCCTCATGGATATTACCCGGTGTGGCTGAGAGGTGACCAGCTTAGATTTGGCAAGGACATGGATAAACAGGGATCGACATGCCTAAAGATCACTTGCTTCTCTGGGGCAGGCTGCTATCACGAGCTCACAGTCCATCTGTCGTCTCCTGGGAGTGATCATTTCACCCTCCAGCTGACCAGTCCTTATTCAGCCTCAACCCCCCAGCAAGGGCCTGCGGATTGTTTAAACAATGAGCATCGCCAGAATCACTCCTGCTGTCCTGCCAAACCAGACCCTCCCCTAGAAATAGGGGTGGGATAGTAGTATCTTTTTTAAAAGAAATGTTTATTGGAGCATAGTTGCTTCACAGTGTGGCGTTATTTTTTCTGCTGTACCAAAAAGCAAATCAAATATATGTATACACATAACCTCTCTTTTTTGGATTTCCTTCCCATTTAGGTCACTGAGTAGAGTTCCCTGAGCTATACAGGAGGCTGCTACTAGTTATCCAGTTTATACACAGTATCAATAGTGTATATGTGTCAATCCCAATCTCTCAATTCATCTCACTCCCCACTCCCCCCTAGGGGTCCACACATTTATTCTCTATCTTTGCGTCTCCATTTCTGCTTTACAGCTGGGTTCATCTGTACCATTTTTCTAGATTCTATACATAGGCATGCATATGTGGCATTTGCTTTTCTCTTTCTGACTTACTTCATTCTGCGTGACAGGTTCTAGGCCCTGCAAACGTTTCTGCAAACGACACCACTTCATCCGTTTTATAGCTGAGTAATATCCCAATGCATGTATATGCCACCTCTTCTTTACCCATTCCTGTCAATGGACATTATTTCTTCTGAAACCCAGCCCAGTGCTCTTCCCGCCAAGACATGTTCCCTTATACCCAAGACCTCCTAATGCCTGTCTTCTTTCCCCAGGCCTGTCATGACAGCCAGTCACACACTGGGTGGTTTCAACTGGAAGGAATGCGTAGTCTCACGGGTGTGAAGCCGAGGCGTTGTCAGGACCACACTCCCCCGAGCTTCCGCGCCTCTTCTACCTCTGGGGTTGCCAGCACCCCCGGGCCCCCTGGCTTGCAGGCGCTTCATTCTCATCTCCACCTCCATCCTCCCCTTGCATGTGTCTCTTCTCTGTCTGACAAGCACATGAGTTATACTGGATTAAGAACCCTCTCTACTCTGATATGTGGGCTTCCCTGGTGGCTCAGACGGTAAAGCGTCTGCCTGCAATGCGGGAGACCTGAGTTTGATCCCTGGGTTGAGAAGGATCCCCTGGAGAAGGAAATTGCAACCTACTCCAGTGTTCTTGCCTGGAGAATCCCATGGAATGAGGAGCCTGGTGGGTTGCAGTCCATGGGGTCACAAAGAGTCGGACACGACTGAGTGGCTTTACTTACTTACCAGTACTCTTGCCTGGAAAATTCCATGGCTGGAGGAGACTGGTAGGCTATAGTCCATGGGCTCGCAGAGAGTCAGACATGACTGAGTGACTTCACCACTCCAATATGATCCGATTTTAACCCAGTCAATTACAACTTTAAGACTCTCAGTTCAGTTCAGTTCAGTTCAGTCACTCAGTCATGTCTGACTCTTCGCGAACCCATGGATCACAGCATGCCAGGTCTCTCTGTTCATCACCAACTCCTGGAGCTTGCTCAAACTCATGTCCAAAATGAGTCAGCTCTTTGCATCAGGTAGCCAAAGTATTGGAGTTTCAGCTTCAACATCAGTCCTTCCGTGAAAACTCAGGACTGATCTCCTTTAGAATGGACTGGTTGGATCTCCTTGCAGTCCAAGGGATGCTCAAGAGTCTTCTCCAACACCACAGTTCAAAACCATCAATTCTTTGGTGCTCAGCTTTCTTTATGGTCCAATTCTCACATCCATACATGACCACTGGAAAAACCATAGCCTTGACTAGACAGCCTTTGTTGGCAAAGTAATGTCTCTACTTTTTAATATGATGTCTATGTTGGTGATAACTTTCTTTTCAAGGAGTAAGCATCTTTTAATTTCATGGCTGCAGTGCCTATTTCCAAATAAAGTCACACGCTGAGGTCTTGGAGATCAGCGCCTCAACACATTTTGGGAAGAAATACAGCTCAGCCTGTAGCACTGCCACACCCCTCTGGTGGCTGATTGCATCACCCATGGCTGATCCCAGCTGTGCAGAATTGCTTGGTCTTCATGTATCCTTGTGATTGGAAGCTATTCTGTTTACCAGCTGGTCTACCAGCTTTCTGTTATTCCTTAGAAGCCCTGTGCCTTGAAAATTTGATCTGTTCTGGAAGTACCACCTCAAGAGGGCAGCACAGAGAAGGGTCCAGGCAGTCTGTTAAAGGCAGCCTTATGCAAGTCTGCAGCACGGCGAATGGTTGATGTTTTAAGAAATGTGTTCAACAGTCTTGTGGTTGCCAAAGGGGTGGGAGGTCATGGGAGGATTGGATTGGGAGTTTGGGGTTAGCAGATGCAATCTATTACATACAGCATGAATAAACAACAAGGTCCTACGGTATAGCACAGGGAATGATATTCAGTATCCTGTGATAAACCATAATGGAAAAGATTATGAAAAAGAATGCATGTACGTGTGTAACTGAATCATTTTCTGTACAGCAGAAACTAACACAACATTGTAAATCAGCTATGTGCTGTGCTTGCTTAGCTGCTCAGGCGCGTCTGACTCTCTGCGACCCCGTGGGCTGTAGCCTGCCAGGCTTCTCTGTCCATGGGGACTCTCTAAGCAAGAATATTGGAGTGGGCTGCCATGTCCTCCTCCAGCACATCTTCCCAACCCAGGGACTGAACCCAGGTCTCCCTCATTGCAGGTGGATTCTTTACCATCCAAGCTACCAGGGAAGCCCAAAATCAATTATGCTACTGCTGCTGCTAAGTCGCATCAGTCGTGTCTGACTCTGTGCGACCCTATAGACGGAAGCCCACCAGGCTTCCCTGTCCCTGGGATTCTCCAGGCAAGAACACTGGAGTGGGTTGCCATTTCCTTCTCCAAAGCATGAAAGTGAAAAGTGAAAGTGAAGTCGATCAGTCATGTCCGACTCTTAGTGAACCCATGGACTGTAGCCCACCAGGCTCCTCCATCCATGGGATTTTCCAGGCAAGAGTACTGGAGTGGGGTGCCATTGCCTTCTATTTCAATTAAAAAAAAAAGAAAAGAAATGTGCCAGAGTGACATCAGAGAGGTGATGCAGCCACATGTCTTTTGCAGCTAGAAGTTCCCCTGCACAGTTCGATTCTTTCTACAGTGCCAGGCGCCTGCTCATTACTCTGCCCGTTTCAGCTGAGGACCACTCAGCTTACCTCAGTGGCGGTAGGACTGAGCTGAGTGTGGAAGTTGGAAGAGCAGTGGGGACTTCCCAGGTGGTCCTATGTCTAAGATTCTGTTCTCCCAGTGCAGGGGGCCCAGTTCGATCCCTGATCAGGGAACTAAGATCCCACATGCTACAACTGGGACCCTGCACAGCCAAATAAATAAATATATTTTTAAAAATACTGTCTTTAAAAAATAAATTAATATTTGTTGTTATGATGGAGGGAGCTCAAATTCAGTGCTCTGTGACAGTGTAGAGGGGTGGGGTGGGAGGTGGGAGGGAGGCTCAGAGGGAGAGGACAAGTGTATACCTAGGGCCAACTCATGAGAATGTATGGCAGGAACCAACACAATGTTGGAAAGCAATTATCCCCCAATTAAAAAATAAATAAGTTTACACCTGGGGTGGATTCGTGTCGATGTATGGCAAACCCAATAGAGTATTGTAAAGTTAAATTTAAAAATAAATAAATTAAAAAAAAATAAATAAGTTTAAAAAACAAAATGGAAAAGAATATTTTCAATAAGGCATATATATACATGGCTTCCCAGGTGGCTCAGTGGTAAAGAATCCACCTGCCAATGCAGGACACACACAGGAGACAAGGGTTTGCTCCCTGAGTTGGGAAGATCTTCTAGAGAAGGAAATGGCCACCACTATAGTATCACTGCCTGGAAAATTCCGTGGACAGAGGAGCTTGGCGGGCTACAGTCCATGAGGTTGAAAAGAGTCAGACAAGACTAAGCAAGCATGCATGCGTGTGTGTGTGTATATACAGAAATGTATAATTGAATCACTTTGTTGTATAGCAGAAACGAACACAACATTGATATCAACCATACTTCAATAAAACCTAGATCAATAAAAGAGCAGTGTGACCCGACCACTGCCCTCAGGGAGCCCACAGTCCGGATGGGCACCTAGAGAGCTGTGTGTACCGTGGCAGGTTTCCAGGTGCACAGATACACAGTGGGAAATAGCATACAGTGCAACCCAGACGCTCAGAGCACCCCTACTGCACTCGCGGAGAAGAAAGGAAAATGGAGGTGCCGTGTCACTTCATCTGTAGGGAAGAAGGCAGCAGGAGAATGCCTGGGTGTGGCCACGATCCGGAGGCTAGCCTTTGATTGGATGAAACAGGACCCAGGCCCAGCCCAACACGGAGCCAAAAGCCTGGAGAGAAAGGGAGCGCAACACTGAGCCCATATTCCCCTCAGCTCCCTGAGAGGGAGGCAGGGCATTCACTGGCCAGAGGAAGCGTCAGTGCTTGCGGCTGCCGAGAAGGGTGGGCTAGGCGGGCAGGGCACTGGCGACGGGGCATTTTCCAGGACGGTGACCTCAGACAACTGCAAGCATATGCCCTGAGAGTCTAGGTGGCTCCCCAGCTATGCACAGCGTAATCCGCAGAAAGAACGGCACAAAACCGAACACTAACCTGGAGCCCAAGGCCTGAGCAGAAACTGGTATCACACGATGCAGGGCGATGCTGGCATCTGCGGCTCAGCCGGTCAAGGACCCACCTGCAATGCAGAAGACACAGGAGATGCTGGTTGGATCCCTGGGTTGGTAAGATTCCCTGGAGGAGGAAAATGGCAACCCAGTCCAGTATTCTCACCTGAAAAATCCCATGGACAGAGGAGCCTGGTGGGTCCGAAAGGTTGCAAAGAATTGGACATGACTAAGCACACACCCACCCAGAACCGAAAGAGAGGACAGATCTTGGTGAGCTGGGCAGTGTGACCCTCGAAAGGCCACTCCCGAGTCAAAAGGGGAAAACTGAATTCAGCACACCGTAACTGAGCCCCAGGCCCAGGCTTCACAAGAGAAACGTGAGCTACTTTTCAGAAATTTAACTGCTTGCCAAAGTCAACTTCAACACTCTTTGGAGGAAGATAACTTCATACAGAGACTAAAATATCCCATCCAAAATCTCCAGCTGACAGGAAAAATCTGAATGGATATGATAATAAGAAAAAGCGACTTATCATAAAAATCTGAGTTACTAGAAACTGATGGAGATTTGAGAGCTTATGCATTTTTTTTTTATTGACAAGCCTTTGACTTGTTGATCTTTTCTCTTGCTAGTAAACTGATCCAATAATTCATCATTTCAGATAATTTTCAATTCAATTATTGGAGAAGGAAATGGCAAGCCACTCCGGAATTCTTGCCTGGGAAATCTCATGAACAGAGGAGTCTGGTGGGCTACAGTCCATGATGTCGTAAGAGTCAGACACAACGCAGAGACTCAACCACCACCACAAGCCTTCCCAGCTAATTCCAAAATCTGGGTCACTTTTGACTCTGCTTCTATTGTCAAATTTATTCTTTTGATTATGTTCACATTTTCCTGCTCCTTGTCACATAATTACTTTTTTACTGCACGTTGGATATGGTGCAAAAGAGAACTGTAGAAACTGAAGTGGAGAATATTCCCCCCTACCGAAGCCTCTGCTTGCTTCCAGCTAATGAGGTGTTGAGCTGGGTCAGGGCTGGGTGCTCGCTAATGAAGGCCGTTCACCCTCCTGTGTCTGGAGAGTGGGGTCAGATGTCAGATGACTTCTACCAAAGGCACCTTAGTATTCGGCATACATCATGTGGTCATGGGCTCTTTCTCTCTGTTCCAATCCAGCCGCCAGCCACCCACCTTTCCCTTCCCACTTTCTTTCTCTTCCCTTGCTCCTTCCTAACAAACCTGTTTCAGCTATTTTTCTTTCCTACAGCTCTGACTTCTGAGGAAGCAGGATTAAGACAACCTGAACCATCCAACAGGAGGGAACAGAGTCAAAACAACTGCATTGCTCCAGATCCAGGTGGCAAATGTCTGATCAAATCCGTGAGGGACAATTTACCTGCCAAGAGTTGTTTCAACCCATTTATGTAGAGAGCTCCTCCCTTCTCTGGGAGCATAAGGAAACCGTTCCATTTATTAAAACACCTATACTTTTAACAATTTATTTATTTTTAATTAAGGGATAATTGCTTTAAGTATTGTGTTGGTTTCTGCCAAACCTCAACATGAATCAGCCATAGGTGTACATATGTTCCCTCCCTCTTAAACCTCCCTCTCACCTCCTTCCTCATCCCCACACCTAAAATTTTAAGCTTCAGGAATGTACCAGTGTGTAAAAATTCAAGCACTGTATGCCATCAGAGGGTAGAATTTGTTTCTCTTACTTAGAGCCTTTGCTGATGCACAGACTTTCTGGATTTCTACTTTATTCATGGAAAAGTTAGCAAAAAAGTGACAAGACAATAAATTAACGAATGGCTCCAGAAGAAAGGCTCTGATGCCATTTGCAGCAACATGGTTGGACCTAGAGATTATACTAAGTGAAGGAAGTCAAAGAAAGACAAATACCATATGATATCACTGATATGTGGAATCTAAAAAGATGATACAAATGAGCTTATTTACAAAATAGAAAAAGACTCATAGGCAGAGAAAACAAACTTGTGGTTACCAAAGCGGAAATGGGGAGGGAGATAAATTAAGTTTGGGATTAATATATATACATACTACTGTGTATAACTGGAGGAGGGCATGGTGATTCACCCCAGTACTCTTGCCTGGGATTCCCATGGACAGGGGAGCCTGGCAGGCTACAGTCCATGGAGTTGCAAAGAGTTGGACATGACTGAGCAACTAACACTTTTACTTTCCTATCTGAAACTAACATGATATTGTAAATCAACTACAATTAAAAAAAAACGACAACAACATGAAGTTGTCTTTGAGGAGCTACTGGGAGCTGATTGTGGCTCAGATCATGAACTCCTTATTGCTAAATTCAGACTTAAATTGAAGAAAGTAGGGAAAACCACTAGACCATTCAGATATGACCTAAATCAAATCCCTTACGACTATACAGTGGAAGTGACAAATAGATTCAAAGGATTAGATCTGACAGATAGAGTGCATGAAGAACTAGGGAAAGAGGTTCACAACACTGTACAGGAGGCAGGGACCAAGACCATCCCCATGGAAAAGAAATGCAAAAAAGCAAAATGGCTGTCTGGGAGGCCTTACAAATAGCTGAGAAGAGAAGCGAAAACAAAGGAGAAAAAGAAAGATATACTGATCTGAATGCTGAGTTTCAAAGAATAGCAAGAAGAGATAAGAAACCCTTCCTCAGCGACCAATGCAAAGAAATAGAGGAAAACAATAGAATGGGAAAGACTAGAGATCTCTTCATAAAAATTAGAGATACCAAGGGAACATTTCATGCAAAAATGGGCACAATAAAGGACAGAAATGGTATGGACCTAACAGAAGCAGAAGATATTAAGAAGAGGTGGCAAGAATACACGGAAGAACTGTACAAAAAAGATCTTCATGACCCAGATAATCATGATGGTGTGATCACTCACCTAGAGCCAGATATCCTGGAATGCAAAGTCAAGTGGGTCTCAGGAAGCATCACTATGAATGAAGCTATTGGAGGTGATGGAATTCCAGATGAGCTATTTCAAGGCCTAAAAGTTGATGCTGTGAAAGTGCTGCACCCAATATGTCAGCAAATCTGGAAAACTCAGCAGTGTCCACAGGACTGGAAAAGATCAGTTTTCATTCCAATCCCAAAGAAAGGTAATGCCAAAGAATGCTCAAACTCCTGCAAAATTGCACTTATCTCACACATAGCAAAGTAAAGCTCATAATTCCCAAAGCAAGGCTTCAACAGTACATGAACTGAGAACTTCTAAATATACAAGCTGGATTTAGAAAAGGCAGAGGAACCAGAGATGAAATTCTCAACAGAAAAATTGATCATCAAAAAAGCAAGAGAGTTCCAGAAAAATGTCTACTTCTGCTTTATTGATTATGCTAAAGCCTTTGATTGTATGGATCACAACAAACTGTGGAAATTTTTTTAAGAGATAGGAATACCAGACCACCTTACCTGCCTCCTGCCTGAGAAATCTGTATGCAGATCAAGAAGCAACAGTTAGAACCTGACATGGAACAATGAACTGGTTCCAAATTGGGAAAGAAGTACATCAAGGCTGTATATTGTCACCCTGCTTATTTAACTTCTCTACAGGGTATATTATGAAAAATGCCAGGCTGGAATCCAGATTGCCAGGAGAAATATCAATAACCTCAGATAAGCAGATGACACCACCCTTATGGCAAAAAGTGAAGNTGTATATTGTCACCCTGCTTATTTAACTTCTCTACAGGGTATATTATGAAAAATGCCAGGCTGGAATCCAGATTGCCAGGAGAAATATCAATAACCTCAGATAAGCAGATGACACCACCCTTATGGCAAAAAGTGAAGAGGAACTGAAAAGTTTCTTGATGAAAGTGAAAGAGAAGAGTGAGAAAGCTGGCTTAAAACCCAACATTCAAAAAAGTAAGATTTTGGCATCTGGCCCCATCACTGCATGGCAAATAGATGGGGAAACAATGGAAACAGTGACAGACTTTATTTTGGGGGGCTGAAAAAATCAGTGCAGATGGTGACTGCAGCCATGAAATTAAAGGATGCTTCTTTCTTTTTGAAAGAAAAGCTATGACCACTCTAGACAACATGTTAAAAANATGGGGAAACAATGGAAACAGTGACAGACTTTATTTTGGGGGGCTGAAAAAATCAGTGCAGATGGTGACTGCAGCCATGAAATTAAAGGATGCTTCTTTCTTTTTGAAAGAAAAGCTATGACCACTCTAGACAACATGTTAAAAAGCAGAGACATTATTTTGCTGACAAAGATCCATCTAGTCAAAGCTATGGTTTTTCCAGTAGTCATGTATGGTTGTGAGAGTTGGACTGTAAAGAACGCTAAGCACCAAATAATTGATGCTTTTGACCTGTGGTGTGGAGTAGACTCTTGAGAGTCCCTTGGACTGCAAGGAGATCCAACCAGTCCATCCTAAAGGAAATCAGTCATAAATATTCATTGGAAGGGCTGATGCTGAAGCTGAAACTCCAATACTTTGGCCACATGATGTGAAGAACTGACTCAGTAGAAAAGACTCTGATGCTGGGAAAGATTGAAGGCAGGAGGAGAAGGGGATGACAGAGGATGAAACGGTTGGATGGCATCACGCACTCGATGGACATGAGTTTGAGTAAGCTCTGGGAGTTGGTGACAGACAGGGAAGCCTGGTGTGCTGCAGTCCATGGGGTCACAAACAGTTGGATATTGACTGAGTGACTGAACTGAACTGAACCGACTTGCAAAATCTTCTGAGCCTCAAGTTTCTCATCAGAAAAAATAAGAACCAAACGAAACGAATGTGGGAACACACTGACTGCCCAACACACCCACAGCCACATAGCAGACACTCCGCTGTGACAACAGTCTAAATCTCTGTGTTTACTTCAAACAAACTCCTCGCTTTATGTTGCTTTCAGAAGGATGTCCTATTCCACCTCTGGATGCTAATTTTCTTTTCCAATGCTGCATCTCATTAAGCTCTGTACATCTTCATTTCCAACACCAGTCTTAATTGAGTGTTCAGTCACTGTTATATTCACTATCCTGACAACATTTATTAAAATGAAGCAATTAACTATTGTTTTCAATGGGGTTTCGAGGTAAGGCTCATTAGATGAAGGCTCATTGCAATTAACTTAAATGATAAATGCAAAATTATTTCATCCCAGCTCTGCCCTGAAAATTGGTTCCACCGGATTTCTCAAGAGCTGGCTTTGTTTCCTCATATAGGAGCAAAACTGGTTTCAAACACTTTAGCGAAACAACATCTTCATTAAAAGGATACTATGGAAAATGGAAAGCCCCAGATTGGCTCACAAGGGTTCCTGTACTTTTAACACCTGAACCCTGGTATATCTTACTTCACAGGTCCTGTGTTACAGGACTGGGGGGCTCCTGAGTAGAGGTACAAAAGTAAATGGGTCCAGCTTTCAATGACCCAACCATTCATTTGCATTAAGCTGCACAAGCTATGACTTTTCCTTTCACACACAGTGGTAAGGATGATGGTGCAGAAGAGGGGTCCTTCTTCCCATTGATTCGCTCCAGGAGAGCCAGGGCTAAGTGATTCTCTACTGGGCTAACCAGTTGTTGTGGACAGTCACAGCTCTCCTGGTTCTCTTGCCAGACTCCAGGCATTAGGCAGAATAGCTAGACAATTTTCTCTTCCAAGAGGCTTGTGAAAAGGATATAGAAGTAAGAGGAATCCCATGGAGCGGCACCCAGATGCTCTTCCCCATCACAAGGCAGCAGATGCAAACTTTCTGCACAGACACCTTTTCCAGGGGGGCAAAGCACGCACTCTGGAGTCAGGCAGAATTGGCTTTTCCTTCTGGCTGTACTGACAGTGACCTGTATGATTTCCAGACATTAGTAGCTTCACAGAGTCTGACCCTGAAAGAGTTTCATCCTGAAAACGGAAATAGTGGGAACAGTTGGGATAATGAATGAAAACCCTTTGAGCGATCTCTGGCATGTAACACATAATGGATAAATGTTTCTTTTGCCCTTACTTTCTATGGGCAGTGCCAAGCCTTTGTTATGGTTTGAAAGATGTAAGGATGTTGAAACCCTGTATATGCCCACACGCACATGGTAACAGTGTATTCACATAAGCCTCTCTCATCTGATGACCGTGTATCTGAGCTTTTGATTCATACAATAAGGCCTCCTCAGTGTGATTTCTGAAACCTCTCCAATAATCAGATGGCAAATTAAAATATGTAGTAGAACAGTCCTTTCAGTGACCATGTTCTGTGACCTAAGGAAAAGGATCTAAGGAGAAAAAAAGAAGAAGAAATGGAGTTATTAGAAATGCTTTCTAATAACAAGCTGAACATGAAGCACCCTGGAGAGACATTTGGGAGGCGGAGAGAGAATGTATCAGAAAACAGAACACCAGCTACAGCACGGCCTCAAATGATCAGGTTTGGTACTTTTCACATTAAAAGCATCTGCTGTTCAGTACGGGCTTTCCAGGTGATGCAGTGGTAAAGAACCCGCCTACCAAGGCAGGAGACACAAGAGGCTTGGGTTCAGTCCCTGGGCCCTGAAGACCCCCTGGAGGAGGAAATGGCAACCCAATCTAGTATTCTCACCTGGAAAATTCCATGGGCTGAGGAGCCTGGTAGGCTACAGTCCATGGGGTCACAAAGAGTCGGACATGACTGAGCACGCACGCACACTGTTCAATAGTCTAGGGTCTTGAGTGAAGTGGTTCAACAGTGGTACTGGTGTCTCCGAATCTTTGCATCTTTCTGCTGTGCCATTATTAACTGCGCATCCTTTATCCTGATGTGTGCTGCCAGTGATTGGTGGAGCCCAAAGAGCACGCCTGGGCTCCAGCTTCAAGAGAGGGCTAGAAGGCGGGTATAAACTCTTCTCCCTCCGTAGGGGAGGTGGTCTTCTTCCTCATCCAAGATCCATGAAATGGATAATCCCCAAACATCAAAGCGTGACTGTTAACCTGAAGATAGATATAGACATACAGATGTATAGATACGACAAACGCCCACAGTGTAAAACTCTGCAGATACAGGGAGACGTTGGCTCCTTACAATAATGTCAGTCAGTGGAACCTGGACCCAGCAGAGACTTTCCAACATGCTCTGAGGATCTTGAAGGCCATATACATGCCCAGGAAAGGTCTGAGAGACCCTGATCTCTCACTACTGACTGACCTGGAGGGTATGTGCAAGCAGGAAGGGAAGGCTAAGGGAGAATCACACAGGCCTGGGTGTTGAGGGTCTTGAGGCAAAGTGGGGAAGACATGTGGGTTCAAGGAGTTTAAGGACATTTGGTATTTTAGGAAACCTCTGCCCGTTATTAGCTCAACCTGTTGGCTCAGACAATGAATACCTGTGTGAGCCACTTGGGTTCGATCCTTGGGTTGGGAAGACACCCTGGAGGGCATGGCAACCCACTCCAGCATTCTTGCCTGGAGAATCCCATGGACAGAGGAGTCTGTGACTAAGGACACACACATAAATTAACAGCAGAGGCTTCAGAAGCCATGTAGGACAAGGATGTAGACTTGATAGAATTGGATCAAAAAAGTCACTAAAGAAACAAATGGCGGCGGCAGCAACAACAATAATCAAGGACCACACTTTCTGGGATGAAGGAAATATGATTTCCAGAGTGACCCCATTACAATACTTAAATTGGCCCGCAGCCCACAAGAACTCAAGAGAAAGAAAAAGGGGAAACACAAGGAAGTGCAGTCCATACACGAGAAAAGAAACAGTCAATGGAAACTGCCCAGGAGGAGGCCCAGACTGGGCTTCCTGAAAAAAAAAATCTTAATGACTTGTCTTAAATATGCTTGAAGAACTAAAGGAAAGCACATATCTAAAGAACCAAAGAAAAGTTTGACAATAACAGCTCATCAAACAAGCACAGGTAGATACACAGCGATATATTTCCAAATAGAAATTCTAGCACAATAACCATGATGAGAAAATCACTCCAGGGGCTTAACAGGATACACCACTGGCAGCAATAGGAAATACGGCAGTTACTTCTGAAAACAGTCTAGCAGCTCCTCAAAATGTTAAACATGCTGTCATCATATGATCCAGCAACTCCAGTACTGGATATACACTTGTTTTGCTTGCTATAACAAGTTACCACACACTTAACGACATAAAATAATACAGAAGTGTTATCCACCAGTACTGTAAGTTAGCAGCCCAACTCAGATCTCAGTGGGCCGAAGTTCAGGGCTCACCGGGAGCTCTGCTCCTCCAGACGCTCAAGCGGAGAGTCCATGTCCTTGCCTTTCCCAAAGCCAGACACCGCACATGCATCCTCACTTCATGTGACTCTGACCTCCTGTTCTCCCACCCGCTTCCACTTTGAGAGGCTCTTGTGATTCCGCTGCACCTGCACAGATAACCCAGGAGAGCTCTGCTGTCTTAGGATCAGCAGACTGGTAACCTCAATTCCCCTTCGCCATATAGTAAAACATATTCCTAGGTTCCAGAGACTGGAACATGGGTGCACCCCATGGATGTGGGGTGCATTACTCTGCCTTCCACAGCACCCAAGAGCATGGGAACCAGAGAGTCACACTACGATCTGCACAAGAACATTCATGGTGGAATTAATCGTGACTGCCAGAAACTGGAAGCACCCCAAATGTCTGTCAACTAATGAACAGATGAGCAAAATGTGGACATTATCCAGATACAGAAAGGAATTGTGTGCTTCATGTTCTACAGGATGACTATATCTTGAAAACATTATCCTAAATGAGAGGAATCAGTCACAAAAGGTCCCCTATGGTATAATCCCATTCATACGAATTGTTCGAAATAGACAAAGCCTCTGAAAGAGAAAGTATGGCAGTGGTTGCCAGGTGTTGAGAAGGCAGCGCAGGGGTTAATGAGCATGGGATTTCTCTGGGGGCTGGTGAAAGTGTTCCGAAACTAGGGAGGAGTGATGGCTGTACCACTCAGTGAGTGCACCAACAAACACTGAATTCTGCTTGGTAAAAGAATAAGTTTTATCTTATGTTAATTGTGTCTACATAAAGCTAATATTTAAAAATATAAAACCTCTGAGAGAACTTGCAGACCAAAACCTGGCTGAATACCCCGGACAGATTCTCGCAAAGCAACGGACAATGCTCACTCAGCATGCGCCTTGTGGTTTGTCACTTGCACTTTGCTTCTCACGCTCAAGGCCACGTTGCACAGAGTTTAAGGACACATTTTTTTTTTTTTAAGTCAAACAAGACTTGGTTCAAATTCTAGTTCGGCTGTTACCAACTCGTAACTCTGGCAACTTACGTCACTGTCATGTTTTTTTCCCACCCTCATTGTGAGATTTAAAGTCCTGCAAGATCTCCACGAAGCTGCTGTGTGGATTAAGTAACAATATGTATTTAGAGTGCATGTTCTCAATGGAGATGACTTTGTCTCTAAGAAAATCATTTCCTGTAAGGACAGCAAAAATCTCAGATACTACAATGGTTTTTGTTTCTCTGAAACTTAATCCCATCTAACAGAATGTTATTCCTTAGCAAAACTATGAAGTTGGAGAGGGCAACTGTGGGGCCGGAGGCGGGGTGCTGTCTCTTATACACATCTAGATGTGTATAAGAGACAGCCTGAAGATAGATATAGACATACANGAGGAGAGTGAAAAAGTTGGCTTAAAGCTCAACATTCAGAAAATGAAGATCATGGCATCCGGTCCCATCACTTCATGGCAAATAGATGGGGAAACAGTGTCAGACTTTATATTTTTGGGCTCCAAAATCACTGTAGATGGTGACTGCAGCCATGAAATTAAAAGACGCTTACTCCTTGGAAGAAAAGTTATGACCAACCTAGATAGCATATTCAAAAGCAGAGACATTACTTTGCCGACTAAGGTCTGTCTAGTTCAGGCTACGGTTTTTCCTGTGGTCATGTATGGATGTGAGAGTTGGACTGTGAAGAAGGCTGAGCACTGAAGAATTGATGCTTTTGAGCTGTGGTGTTGGAGAAGACTCTTGAGAGTCCCCTGGACGACAAGGAGATCCAACCAGTCCATTCTGAAGGAGATTAACCCTGGGGTTTCTTTGGAAGGAATGATGCTAAAGTTGAAACTCCAGTACTTTGGCCATCTCATGCGAAGTGTTGACTCATTGGAAAAGACTCTGGTGCTGGGAGGGATTGAGGGCAGAAGGAGTAGGGGACGGTAGAGGATGAGATGGCTGGATGGCATCACGGACTCGATGGACATGAGTCTGAGTGAACTCCGGGAGTTGGTGATGGACAGGGAGGCCTGGCGTGCTGCAATTCATGGGGTCACAAAGAGTTGGACACGACTGAGTGACTGAAATGAACTGAACCGAACTGAATATTCTATTGTGCTTATAAACCACAACTTCTTTATCCATTCATCTGTTGATAGACATCTAGGTGGCTTTCATGTCCTAGCTATTGTAAATAGCACTGTGATGAACATTGGGGTGCATGTGTCTTTTTCAGTTATGTTTTCCTCAGGGTATATGCCCAATATTGAGATTGTTGAGTCATATGGTAGCTTTATTCCTAGTGGGAATGCAAACTGTTACAGCCACTATGAGATTCCTTATAAAACAAGGCTCTTTTTTAAATTCTACAATTGATTATCCGGTCGTAGTTAACCTCTCAACCACCCTAAGAGATCAGCCTCTGTGAACACACTGAATGTAGACACTGAGATGTCCAGTCTTCTATCGCTGTTTAGTCCCAGCAGGAAAAAAGAAAATAAATGTTCATTCCCGCTCTGTTGGTCCCTCCTGGCCAAACTAAAAATGCAAAAAGAAGTTGCTATAGACCTATTATTTTCCTATACACTACTTACTAAATGGATTTTAGAATGAGACCGCATTATCGCCTAGAAGTTGTTTGACAATGCTTCCTCTCTCCTCACCCCAACCTCTGTCTATCACATGGCACTTCTAGGCTGAGCGGGCCTCCACTTCCCCGCTATACAGACTGTCTCTGATCACTCCACAGACACTTCTCAGACAGCAGTCGTGTGTCTTGACACAGCTGATGGTGAGCAGAGTGAAGAAGGGGACACAGGACAGCAAGAGGTCGTCCCCGAGATGCCCTCCTTTCCATCTCTTACCTTGTGTTAAGGTTCCACTCTTCAGCTCCCTCCCGACAAGACCGAAGGTTCCTCCACCACTGTCAACTAGCCCATGGTAACTGGTTATTTACTCATTATCTGGGCCTCTCTGGGGGCTCAGATGGTAAAGAATCCGCCTGCAATGGGGGAGACCTGGGTTTGATCCCTGGGTTGGGAAGATCCCCTGGAGAAGGGAGTGGCAGCCCACTCCCAGTATTCTTGCCTGGAGAATTCCATGGCCAGAGCAGCCTGGTGGGCTATAGTCGCTGGGGTGGCAGAGAGCCGGACATGACTCGCAACTAAAGCTTTCACGGCACACGAATTGTTTGCTCCTTGTTTTGCACCTTGAAAGACAACATCAGGGGAAGTAACAAAGCATCACGACTGTCCTAACGGCTTCACTTCAGACTTCATGAAGAGGGGCAGGCACACTGTGTGGGCGGCCTCCACCACAGCAGGAAGGGACGCAAAGTGGTGACTTCAGGGCCCCAGGTGGCAGCCTACAGGATGGTGACGGGAACACAGAGGACTTTATGGCCCCAAATTAAGTCTGATGAAATACTCAGAGATGGTGGAATGGCAGGTGACCGGCCAACATTAAGCAAACTCACAAAAGATAGATGTCAGAAACTCAGCGTAATAACTTGTGAAACTGTAACGTGTCCAGCAGGCTTGGGTTTCTACCTGCGCAGATCAGGGCATTGCATCCTATTGGCAGACTTACATGGAGGACCACCGTGTAACACACCCCGGGGGAGTAGAGAGAAATGTCATCTCCTGAAGGTCCCAGAGGAGAAGGCGCCTGCCCCTCTGACCTGTGTGCATGAGCTGGGGCACCGTCCACCTGGGGCAGCGTTTAGACAGACCCCTTGCGTGGTTCTCCCAGGGCATTTCATATGCATGTGGATGATTCCTACATGGATACAGTTATTAACCTAAAAAAATGTGTCAGCTGAAATCATAATAGTAGTAAATAAGAGATGGTGTTTGTAACACTTAGGATGTCTGCTATTGCTCTGAGTGCTTTACATGTATTAACTTACGGAATTTTCATCATGACTGCTGGAGAAAACAGATGAACTGAGAAATATCCTTCCCCATGTTCGCACAGGAGCTAGGGTGGATGCTCAGGAACTCCATCTCCAGCCTTTTCTCACCCTCACATTGTATCAATCAGACTACAGTTCAAATCTAGGCCTAGAAGCCTTTTAAGGTAACATTGCATTTTTCTAATTGATGGTAAATTGATTTTCTAGTTTGGCTCCCTGGAGCGGCTTCCAGCCTCACAGGAGGTATTTATAGTTGCCATCAGGTATTCCCAGACCTTGTATGTGGTTTCCATATTAAAAGAGACTAATCCAGAATTGATTCCGATTTTATTACAGAGCAGATTTTTTAGCTTTTAGGCATTTTCTCTCTTCTCTTTTGGCCTTTTCTCTTTCTTTTAGTTAGTCACTGAGGACTGAGTCACTTCTAGACATCCTCTGCCTGGCAGGAGACCCCAGGAACACTTTACAAAGGGCCTGAGACATAGATGAAGTAATAACGCCAGGCTCCCACAGAACCTAGCAGTAAGCGCTTACTAGAGAAACTAGTCCATAAAGATGTCTCTAAGAAGGATGACCAATTTCCTGGGAAATAAAAGTTCATGCTTCTTCGAGGATGGTTTATAAGGCCCTGTACCACTGCTTTAAGGATTCTGGAGCTCTCCTTGTAGAAAATTGTGCAAGCGTCTGTGCTTATCCTTGTAGGCTGCAAAGAACTGGGAAAAGATTTAGGCTGAACCTCCTAAGGCAGCTCCAGTGTTCGCGCTGCAGGGAATGAATTATACAATTGACAGTGGGGGACAAGGTTTGTACCCCATGCAAGTGTCTGCCTGCCTCACTCTCTGCAGTGTAATCATGGAGAGAGTTGGCTTTTAACACTTTCCGGGTGATGGATCCCCTTAGCAATCTAGCGAAAGTTACAGACTATACACCCACACGATGCTAAAGACAGACCAGCACAGGGCTCTGCTATACTTCCAGGAGCCTGCACCCTACGTGGTACCCCATCTCCTTGGGATGAGTTTATTTTCCCTTGGAAGAAGCTTTTGCTGTTTCTAGGAACAAGCTTTTACAATGTCACCCCTGCAATGAGGAATATGCAACAGACTTTATCAGAGATTAGCAAGTTAGATATTGCTTGAATTCTTATGGAGGGAGAGCCACTTTTGTGGGAGAAAAAGGCCTTTGAGGAAGAATAGATAATAGGAAAGGGGATGTAACCAATCAGTCAATCAGTCAGTTCAGTCGCTCAGTTGTGTCTGACTCTTTGCAACCCCAACCTATGGTTGGGCTTCCCTAATAGCTCAGTTGGTAAAGAATCTGCCTGCAATGCAGGAGACCCCGGTTCGATTCCTGGGTTGGGAATATCCTCTGGAGAAGGTGTAGGCTACCCACTCCAGTACTCTTGGGCTTCCCTTGTGGCTCAGCTGGGAAAGCGTCTGCCTGCAATGTGGGAGACCCTGGTTCGATTCCTGGGTTGGGAAGATCCTCTGGAGAAGGGGTAGGCTACCCACTCCAGTACTCTCGGGCTTCCCTCATGGCTCAGCTGGGAAAGCACCTGCCTGCAATGTGGGAGACCTGGAGTCCTTGAGTTGGGAACCGTACAACCAGTGGCCAGCCCCAGATTGGTTTCTGTTGTCCAGGTGACATGGTGTCATGGCAGAAGGTCTCAGGCTATCAGAGCTGGGCTATTTGGACCACAGTGTCTCACTTCCCTTTCTACCATCTTTCCTATTCACCTTCAAATTCACTGAGGGCAGAAGCTGTGTTTCCAAGTCCTTAAAACCACAGTTTAATTCTGTGCCCTGAACGCTGATAGTTCTTAGAAGAATCCCATGAGGTATCATCCCTCTTTTACAGGTCAATGAACTGAGGCCCGAGAAGCTTAAGTGACTTGTCCAAGGTCGCCTGACTGGGACATTGTGAAGCTGCCCTCCCGTGGCAGTCCTTCTAATCAACCTGCAAGTGCACTCTGCAGCTCTTAGAGACTCAAGAACTGTTCACACAAGCCAGACCAACACAGTATAATCAAATACAGCACACGGGCTCTAGAACAGTTAAAGCAGTGATTTAGATTGTGATCTCTGACTTCTAGATAAACCTTGAGAATTTTCAGAACAATATTTTACCCTGAATTCCCTGTAAGACATCTGCAACTCCATACACTTTCATTTTTACATAATGACTAAAAACTTATACAATTCCTCTCAACCTTGCCTCCCACCTTGATGTCCATATGTTTGTTGTGTACATCTGTGTGTCTATTTTTCAGCTTATATTCATGATTAGTTCAGTTTTTTAGTACTGTTGGATTAACACAAAATGAGTAGAAATGAATATATATACAATAGCAATATTTGTGGCTGGACTACAGCATAAATAGACCTTCACGGAGTCTACATTATAACCTATGCATTAACCACCATCCCCATACTCCCACAAATAAACAATCCCCCAAAACATTCAGGTGCAATCGCTGACCATTATCTTCATATTTTCCCCACATAACCTTGGATCTGGACTGGTTGGTCAACTGTAAATTCATACTTGACTTATTGTACTGTAATTGGACATTAAGTAAAAAGTATTTGATAACTGTTGCACTCAAAAACATAAGATAATGCATACATGTCTATTACAAAGTCAAAGTCAAACTATTAGTTGCACAATCATGTCTGACTCTTTGCGACTCCATGGACTGTAGCCCACCAGGCTCCTCTGTCCATGAGATTCTCCAGGCAAGAATCCTGGAGTGGGTTGCCATTTCCTTCTCCAGGCAATCTTCCCAACCCAGGGATCGAACCCAGGTCTCCAGCATTGCAGGTGCTTTCTTTACTGCCTGAGCCACCAGGAAAGCCCTGTGCCTATTACGTGTTAAACTAAATGTATGGTGGTGAGATCAATGGAGATTAGATTCATCTGAGATAGTTTCCTGGTGCTGGGAAAGATTGAAGGCAAGAGGAAAAGGTGATGAAAGAGGATGAGATGGCTGGATGGCATCACTGACTTGATGGACGTGAATTTGAGCAAGCTCCAAGGGTTGGTGATGGACAGGGAAACCTGGCGTGCTGCAGTCCATGAGGTCACAAAGAGTCAGACATGACTGAGTGACTGAATTGGCTGAGATAGTTTCACTGATGCAGTCAAATCTGAATTTTACTTTGCATTTATAGGGGCTTCTCAAGTGGCGGTAGTAGTAAAGAGCCTGCTTGCCAATGCAGGAGACCAAAGAGATGTGGATTTGATTCCCGGGTCGGGAAGATCCCCTGGAGGAGGGCATGGCCACCCACTCCAGTGTTCTTGTCTGGAGGATCCCATGGACAGAGAAGCCTGGCAGCCTCCATAGGGTCGGACACCACTGAAGAGACTGTGCAGTGCATTTACAAACAAGCTGTTTGGTTGCTGGATAGATTATTGGTGGACTGGCTTGGACTGGACCTTGCCAGAAGTTAGATGTGTTCAGTGGGGAGAAAGCACGCCCACTTGAGCAAAGTCTTTGGTGGAAATGGGAGGTATCTGCAGACGGTGCGAAGATGAGCCCACCAGACATGGACTGTGGGTGATGGAGAGCCTTGCAGATAAGGACTGGAGGTGGGGAGGGTTCTGGAGACTGGAAAGAACATTCTAGAAGGGCTGTGGTCACAGCCAGTCTCCCCTTTGCTTCAGTCGTGTCCAACTCTGTGCGACCCCACAGATGGCAGCCCATTGGGCTCCGTCATCCCTGGGATTCTCCAGGCAAGAACACTGGAGTGGGTTGCCATTTCCTTCTCCAATGCATTAAAGTGAAAAGTGAAAGTGAAGTCGTTCAGTCGTGTCTGACTCAGCGACCCCATGGACTGCAGCCTACTAGGCTCCTCCATCCATGGGAGTTTCCAGGCAAGAGTACTGGAGTAGGATGCCATTGCCTTCTCCAGTCTCCCCTTTAGATAGCACATAACATCACTCCTGGTTCTCTCTCTGCCCATCACAGCGCTTCCCAGGCAGGTGTTTATGAACAGTTACTTCTGGTACACTCAGGGTCTCCATGAACCATGGACCACAGATTCCCTTGGGAAGAAAATGATTCTGGATGAAGTGAGCATGCACGCCACAGCTAATCTAAGAATGCAGCAGAAATTCACAAGAGTTCCTGGGCCAGAGCCTAAGCCCCAGCTCTGTCTGCCGCGCTTCTCTCTTCCAGTATTGAGCTGAATCAGGGAAGAGCCACTCTCCCGGGGAAATACCTGGATTTTCCAGTTTTCACAGGAATGGGGTTTTGGACGTTACTTTCTCTGTGAACTCCAAACTCCAGGGTACATGTAATTGCACATGCTTGATTAGTTGGAATGAACAAATTGCTAATAAGGCAGAGAACCATTTACTTTTATGAATCACTTTTGAACTTTTCTAATGTAAAGAATATGAGACACAAAAGATAAAAAGTGCATGCATAGATCACAGAGCCCAAGAAACTGACTATGATTACCCAAACCACTGAGCAACTAATTGAGCCCCATCCTCAGTTGCTTCTCTTCCTCCTTCAAAATTAACTATTATTGTCAATTTTATGGTTATCTTTTCCTTGTTTTTCTTTTCAGCTTTACTAAATATATATATATCCCCCAAATGCATCAATTATCTTTGGTTTGGAGCTTTCAAAATGATTTCATACTATATGATGAAATCGTGTTACTTGATTTTATTCTACAAAAGAATTTTTGTGTAAGGGAGTCACATGTATTGAACTGTATTACTCAGATGTATTTGTCTTTACCCCTTTGTATTATCCTCTTTTTTTCTCATTACTCTCAACTTTTTTATTTTTAATTGGGGGGAAATAGCTTAAGAATGTTGTGTTGGCTTCTGCCACACAACACCGCAGATCAGCCATAATTATACATGTATCACCTCCCTCTTGAGCCTCCCTCCTATATGCTATCTATTTTATTGTGATGGACATCTGAACGTTTCCATTTTAGGGGTTTTTGTGTGTGTATGTATTGATGTTGCCATCACAGCCCATGTTCTCCTGGACAACAATGGAGTCTTCCCAGGGTAATAACCAAGAATCTCACTGCTCAAGAGAGAAGCTCAATTTTTCCCTCTTCTGCCAAGAACAGTCTCCTAGGTCTCACTGTTCGTGTGCGAAACTGCCCGAAAGACTACTGGGAACACACAGCACAGAGCTTTGCAGACACAAGTTAAAAGGCCCGCCCGTCTGCAACGACAGGCCGCACCCGCACTCCAGAGGCGTTGAAATTGGGGGTTATTGATGCCATTGGCCACCTGATGCGAAGAGACAACTCCCTGGAAAAGACCCTGATGCTGGGAAAGCTTGAGGGCAGGGGGAGAAGGGGACGACGGAGGANGCTGCACCCTCACTCCAGAGGCATTGAAATTGGGGGTTATTGATGCCATTGGCCACCTGATGCGAAGAGACAACTCCCTGGAAAAGACCCTGATGCTGGGAAAGCTTGAGGGCAGGGGGAGAAGGGGACGACGGAGGATGAGATGGTGGGATGGCATCACCGACTCGATGGACATGGGTTTGAACAAACTCCAGGAGATGGTGATGGACAGGAAAGCCTGGTGTGCTGCAGTCCACGGGGTCACAAAGAGTCGGACACGCCTGAGTGACTGAGTGACAAGGAGAAGGCAGGGGCTGCCCCCTCTCGGGTATCTCCCTCCATTGTATTAGCAGCACCTTCTCCTGGGAAGGAGGAGCCCCTTCAGCCCATCTGAGCAGAGTGAGCCCTGCATGGAGACCCAGAGCAGCTGGCAGGGTCTCTGCATCTCAGGAAGAGACAAGCAGGGGATGTGTTTCGGGAAGAAATGTGCTTTCCCTCTGAAACAGACTGTAAATAGCAGAAGATTACCCTGGACACATCTCACTAGCCAAGACACATACACTACTATTTGAGGCTAGAATGCAAGTAGAAAGAAGAGATGTAATTTTCTCACAGTGGTGATCCAGGAGACTTCCCTGGCCATTCAGCTGTTAAAACTCCAAGCTTCCATTGCAGGAGGTCTGGGTTCGATCCCTGGTGAGAGAACAGTAAGAGGCCNAAGGCCCACTTGACTTATCATTCCGGGATGTCTGGCTCTAGGTGAGTGATCACACCATCGTGGTTATCCAGGTCATGAAGATAATTTTTGTATAGTTCTGTGTATTCTTGCCACCTCTTCTTAATATCTTCTGCTTCTGTTAGGTCCATACCATTTCTGTCCTTTATTGTGCCCATCTTTGCATGAAATGTTCCTTTGCTATCTCTAATTTTTTAAAGAGATTGTCAAGAGCCTTCCTCAGTGATCAATGCAAAGAAATAGAGGAAAACAACACAATAGGAAAGCCTAGAGTTCTCTTTAAGAAATATTTGTTGAATAAATAAATAAAATTTAAAACACTGGCTATAGGAAGACTCACAGATAATAGGCCTCTATTTTAAAATAATTGCTATACAATGTCCCAGGGTGGCAGGAAATATCTACTGTATCCAAGCTGAACACTATGGTTTACCCAAAACAGACAAATTCAATTGCTGAAAACTGGCAGAAAGTAGGGCTGCTTTTGTTTTCCAGAAAACTCTGGATAATGATATAACATATTACTCTTTGGCTGTACTTGATATTATTTTTAGCCTAAATTCTTGTAATGCCAACTTTATCTCCATGCTATAACAATAAAGACAATTCTATTCTCTTCCAATTCCTTGGAAAGGATTTAGATACTAATGGGGATAAAAGTTGCAAGTAGGTACACAAAGTCCACTGCCAAGAGAGTTTTAGGCCTAAGAACATCATTAAGAAACCTGCTTAAATATTTATGCAGTTTCTTATTTTTAACAGAGGCAAAGAATTCTCAGTTTCTTTTGAAATGAATAGATTTGTGGGCTTCTATGTTAGAGTAACATAAGAAAAAAACCTTAATTATTTTGCTCATGCAATCCTTCTGTTTGCCTGTATTTGCCTAGCTTCTAGAAATTATTATATTGTGTGTGTCCTGTGAATAATTTCCTTTGGAGAATATTCTTGGCTCTGATTTAGCCACAATGGATGCCCAGGGATAGGTTTTTTTTCCCAGGGCCAGTCTAATGAATGGAGCATGGAGGTGCTGGTTTGAGGTCCTACAGAGTGATGTCCAAAGGTCCGTCCACCAGAAGAGCATCTTCCTTTAGATCTTTGTAGTTTCCACCCTGGGATATAGAATAGGCAACTTCTTGGTAAAACAATCCCGTGTACCCTTCTTATTGATCACTGCAGGCCAATACTGTTTATGGAATGAAAAGGAGATGAAATGGGACTTCCCTGGAAGTCCAGTGGTTAAGCTCTGCACTTCCACTGTAGTGGGCATGTGTTTGATCCCTGGTTGTGGAACCAAGATCCTACATGTTGAAGGATGTGGCCAAAATTCTTTTTATCTTTATAAGGAAATAAAAAGGAGATGAAACTAGAAAGTGGGTTTAGGGCCATATTTGAAGACTTTTAGAAGCTATATACTACAGCACTCACATATCCTTACGTAGATGTTTCCAAGCCACAGTTTCATGGAGGCAAAAATAGTTCTTCTAGCTTGTAAGAGGAGAGCCTGGGATTTAGCCTATCAAGTGGGCTCACCACAATTAGATTAACAGGGAATGAAAAGAATTTTTTAAAATCATGTCGATGTATGGTAAAACCAATACAGTATTGTAAAGTAGAATAAAGTAAAAAAAAAAATAAAGAAAGAAAGAAAAAATAAATAAAATAAAATGTATGATTAAAAAATAAAATAAAATCACCCTTTCAGAACTATTTCAGAACTAACCCTAATTCTAACCCTACTTTCCAAAAAGCATTGCTTCCAGTGGCACAGTGAAATTTTCTGATTTCCAGCTCTCTGAAATTAAACTCAGATAAATGGTTTGTCTTTCACATCTTCTCTCTGCATTTTCTCTTGAAGAGACTGATATGTGAGTGCACGTTGTACTCTTTGTTTTAATGTGTCAAAACACAGTAAGTGATTTTTTAATTTGATTTGCTTGTCTTTGGTGCAAATTTAGGCTAATTCAATGTAGGAAAAAAGAAGAACAGGAATGAAGAGCAATTGGGGGATATTTGCATGCACTCTTCTGCGTTATTATACCTCACTCCTCACTCGCACCAGTTCTGCAGAAGAGATCCTCTATTTTCGGTCAAATCTCAATCAGCCAAAAACTGACCACTAATTTCTCTTTATAACTTTCCTCAAGCTACTCTTTTTTCCTAAGAGTGTGGAGTTTTGTGAGAAAAAGTATGAAACTATCAGCAAATTACCTGTGATGATGTTGCTTCATAAAAGTTTGAGAGTGAATTGCCATATTGAAAGCAGGAGGCTTTATTTAAAGGTTAGTGAAAGCACATAGAGAGAAACTCACATTGTAGTGTCTGTCCACCGTTGGGTTGGCAAACCATTACTCAAAGGAGCAGGGTATCCTTTCGGGAAGTCACATCAGATGAATGGGCTTCCCAGGTGGCTCAGCGGTAAAACAAATCCTCCTGCAAATGCAGGATATGTAGGAGATGCGGGTCCAACCCCTGGGTTGGGAGGATCCCTATAGTAGGAAATGGCAATTCCAGCATTCTTTCCTGGAAATTCCATGGACAGAGAGGCCTGGCAGGCTACAGTCCATAGGGTGGCAAAGAGTTGGACATGACTGAGAACACAGAGAAAGCAACTATTAAATACTGTGCAAATAGCTGAGATACAACCAGTCAATCCTAAAGGAAATCAGCCCTTAGTATTCATTGGAAGGACAGATGCTGAAGCTGAAGCTCCAATCCTTTGGCCACCTGATGTGAAGAGCTGACTCATTACAAAAGACCCTGATGCTGGGAGAGATTGAAGGCAGGAGGAGAAGGGGATGGCAGAGGATGAGATGGTTGGATGGCATCACTGACTCAATGGACATGAGTTTGAGCAAACTCTGGGAGACAGTGAAGGACAGGGAAGCCTGGCGTGCTGCAGTCCATGGGGTCGCAAAGAGCCAGACATGACTCAGCAACTGAACAAGGACAACAAAAATTGTTAAGCAAAAGAAAGGAAGGACAGAAGGGAGAAAAGAAGAGGGAGGAAGGGAGACTTGGAAGTAATGTCTTCACACATCAGAATGTATCAAAAGCTCCTGGAGGGGTTGTGCAATAAATAACTGCTAAGCCTTATCCTCAGAGCTCCTGATTCAATCTGGAATGAGGTCAAGAATTTGGATTCCTAACAAGTTCCCAGATGATACTACTGCTACTGGCCCAAGGGCTCACATGTTAAGATCCTTTGGTGTGAAGTTCACAAAGGTAAAAATCTCTTTCTCATGAGAAGATCCAGCTCACATCATTCTTAATGATGAAAGATGGAATGCTTTCCAAGACTGGGAACAAGGCAAGGATGAATTAAATACTTTGTTTAGTATTTTACTGAAGGTCCAAGCAAAGTGACAGAAAGAATGAGGGAGAGAGAAGAGAAAGAGAAAGAACTCCAAGGAATCCACAAATTGTCAACTGGCAATAACAAGTGACTTCAGCAAAGTTGTAGGACACAACAGCAATGTACAGAGATCAATTTTATCTCCATGTATTTGCAATGAGAAGCTGGAAATAGAAATATAACAATAATAGTACTCAAAATTAAAATGATCAAAATATGTACATATTCTGTATATTTAATATGCATTAGAAGACATTTCTGAGAGAAATTATAGACCACCTAAACAAATTAGATTGCCACCTGTATGGATTAAAGGGCATAATTTTGTTAAGAGATTAATTCTACCCAAATTGATATACAGGCTTCCCTGTTGACTCAGATGGTAAAGAATCTGCCTGCAGTGCGGGAGACCTACATTTGATCGTTGGGTCAGGAAGATCCCCTGGAAAAGGAAATGACAACTCACTCCAGTATTTTTGCCTGGAGAATTCCATGGACAGAGGAACCTGGTGGGCTACAGTTCATGGGGGTCACAAAGAGTCAGACACAGCTGAGTGACTAACAAATTGATATATCAGTTCAGTTCAGTCGCTCAGTTGGGTCTGACTCTGTGCGACCCCATGAATTGCAGCACGCCAGGCCTCCCTGTCCATCACCANGTCTATACAATCTAGAACAATTCTAAGGGTCCCCTGCTGCTCTCCCTTTTAGCCCTGAGTCATAGTTACTCCTGTGCTGGGCAGTCAGGCATGTGTCCAGCTCAGATCTCTCCACCAGTGAGAGCTTGCCTTTCAGTTTGGAGGAGTGCGGTCAGTCTCCCATAGTGGTCCAGCACCAGCACCTCCCATCACATCTCACCACAGCCTTGCTGCTGGGGCGGCCCCACACACCCCCTGAGGTGGGTCAGGCCACTCCTGCCCGCTCCACACTCTGTGCACTGAGCCTACCACTTGGGTCACCTGAGACATTTCAGATCGTTGTTATAGTCTGAGTCCCTTGTTATCTGGTTGTGTCATTTGCATTTTTCACAGATACCCCCCAACTGAAGAACTCTCCTGTATCCATGTCCCTCTCCATCATTCTCTCAGCGTCCCAGGGGACCCCACCTGACTAAAGCAAAGAGGGAGCTGGTCTTGTTAGGAGGTATTTGGCCACGTGAAAGCAGCTAGCATCCCTAG
>SJYV01034348.1:661832-736146 GCA_006410875.1 Neotragus pygmaeus | reverse complement strand
TGGGAGGGATTGGGGGCAGGAGGAGAAGGGGTAAACAGAGGATGAGATGGCTGGATGGCATCACCAACTCAATGCACATGAGTTTGGGTGAACTCTGGGAGTTGGTGATGGACAGGGAGGCCTGGTGTGGTGCGATTCATGGGGTTGCAAAGATTTGGACACGACTGAGTGACTGAACTGAACTGAAGATTAGTGAGGAGGCCACTCTCCATCCCCTTCTGACGTCCATGTTAGAAGCTTTCTTTGTCCATTTTCATGGTAATAAAACTTCTGCCACACAAAAGCTCTGAGTGATCAAGTCTGGTTCCTGATCCTGAAGCTACATTTTCTTCAGAGACCATGAATCTGACACTGTTCATCACAAGCTACCTGTTTCATGTGTACAGCAAAATGATTCAGTTATACAGGTATGTGTATATACACATATTCTTTTTCAGATTCTTCTCCATCATAGGTTATTATAAGATACTGAAAGTACCTCCCTGTGCTGCACAGTAAACTCTCATTGTGTGTTTTGTGTGTGTGTGTGTGTGTATCTCTGTAGTGTTTATTAGTGGCAGTGTACCAATACACCTACTACTAGTGTGTATCAGTAAATTCCAAACTCCCGGTTTATCCCTACCACCCTCTTTCCCCTTAGGTAATCATAAGCTTGTTTTCTATGTGTGTGAGTCTATTTCTGTTTTGTACATTGACTTGCATCATTTTTTCAGATTCCACATATAAGTGATATCCACGTATTTGTCTTTGCCTGACATAATAATCTCTAGGTCTATCCATGTTGCTGCAAATGACGTTATTCCATTCTTTTTATCACTGAACTATATTCCATTGTATATTTGTACCACTGTATATACTATCCTCGCATGTGAAAACTGTTTGGGTAATGATATTAAGATTTTCCAGGAGTTCATCAATTCATTTGTTAATGCACACTTAGGTTGCTTCCATGTGTTGGCCATTGCAAATAGCACAGCTATGAACATAGGGCTGCGTGTATCTTTTCAAATTATAGTTTTCTCCAGATATATGCTCAGGAGTGGCATTGCAGGATCATATGGTAAATCTAAAAATGGATTTTTAGCTTTTTAAGGAATCTCCATACTGTATTCTATAGTGGTTGTACCAACAATGGAGGAGCGTTCCTTTTTTCCTATACCCTCTCCAGGACTTATTATCTGTAGGCTTTTTGATGATGGCCATTATGACTGTGTGAGGTGGTACATCATTGTACTTTTGATTTGCATTTCTCTAATGCAAATGTGATGTTGAGGATCTTTTCATGTGCCTTTTGGCCATCTGGATGTCTTCTTTGGAGAAATGTCTATTTAAGTCTTCTGCCCATTTAAAAAAATTAGGTTGTTTGCTTTTTGGATATTAAGCTGATGAGCTACTTGTAAATTTTGGAAATTAATCCCTTGTTGGTAGCATCATTTGCAAATATTTTACACCCACTCTTGCCACTTCTATTCAGTATAGTTTTGGAAGTCCTGGACACAACAATCAAAGAAGAAAGATAAATAAAAAGAATCCAAATTGGGAAAGAAGAACTAACCCTGTCACTATTTAAGATGACGTGATGCTATACATAGAAAATACTAAACGTGCTACCAGAAAAATACTAGAGCACATCAATTAATTTGGTAAAGTTGCAGGATACAAAATTAATATACAGAAATCTGTTGCATTTCTATACAGTAACAGCAAAATATCAGAAAGAAGTTAAGGAGATAACCTCATTTACCACTGTATCATAAAGAATAAAATACCTAGGAATAAACCTACCNACTTGTCTTTCAGGAAAAGAAGAGCTTAAACCAGCATCAGAGTTCAGAACATGATGGGGTGGGAAAGACAGGCACAGCTGAGTGGAGGGGAGAGCTGTGCCCTGCACAGAGGGACTCAGGGGGAGGGAGTCCTGGGGTTACTGGGCAGGGAAGATGCATGTTAGTACAGGTCTGCCCATGTGTGGGCATGTAGGCCACTCTGCAGGACGTGATGGAGCAACAGTGCACATCATTCCCACCCCCGGGGGAGAGGCCGTGTCTATCTGAATCCTAGAATCCTCACCAGCACTGAGATCAGTCAGCAACACTAGCTTCCACTGAGTTGCCGCCTTACCCACGCAAAAAACAATCTGTGGTTTCTAATGGCCAAGCCTGTAGGAATAAATTGCTGACCTAATGACACCAATTACCCCATCGCACACACACCACACCATACATACCATACACACACATATATGGGCTTCTTAGGTGGCACAGTGGTAAAGAACCTGCCTGTCAATTTAGGATATGCAGGAGACACAAGTTTGATCCCTGGGTTAGGAAGATCCCCTGGAGGAGGAAGTGGCAACCCACTCCAGTATTCTTGCTGGTAAAACTCCCATGGACAGAGGAGCCTGGTGGGCTACAGTCCATGGGGTCACAAACAGCTGGACACGACTGAGTGACTGAATACACACACACACACACACATGCCACTTAGACACAGATGCACACATCACACACCACAGACACACACACCACCACTACCACATCTGGGACATATCATCCGAGGCCTCTTCCAACGAGGACATTTGCATCTGGCTGAGACTCTCAAATGGACCTGGGGTGACTAGACCTCCCGATGTCCCTTGGGGCATCCAGCCCTCCTGAGATGCAATCGCCTCCTTTGTGGAGCTTTCAGGGATCTCTGGTTCCAGGTTGTCCATTCCCTCTCTCACTGACATTGTGGCTCAGTTCAGAAGATACCAAGTCATCTCTAGGATGGATCAGATAAACAATGACACTTTAAGTCTTGCAAGTCACAGCAGGTGCCAGGACCAGCCCTCACTCATGGGCTGCCTGGGTACCACCGGCTTAGGGCAACCTTACACAGTGGTGGAGTGTGATGAGGCGTGAAGTTTCCTGGCTGACTTCCCACAGGGGAGGGAGCGGTCCATGGTCTCTCTACCATTCATCCCTCTGTGCCAATGTGCCAGGGAAATGCCAGGCTGTGGTTGTGGCTACACGGAGGAATGAAGGAAATTTTAGTGCCAAGTATAGCAGAGACTCCTGGGAAGGGATGGAAAGAAGCTGTGAAAGAGGAGGGCACTCGGTAGGAAGAGCGGAGGGGGAAGATGCCCAGACGTGTGGGCACAGGTGATGGAGAGGAACCCTAAGAGCCCAATGCAGCTTCTGGAGGAAGCCGGAGGGCATGCCCTGTGTCTCCACCTGGATGGAACCTTCTCTTCACTCGACTGAAAGGTCCCTCTGCAGATTGTGGCAATTTTGTGGCTCTAAGTTTTAAGCCAGGAATTTCTACTTCACAGAGATGATGCAGAAAACAGAGCTGTGGCATGAAAACCAAAAAGCTGGGGGATCCTGACCTATAGGAGCCCAGGACTTTTGCAGGGAGAATTCACACATGCCATAGTATCTTTAGTAAAGAGTTTTATATGCTAAAATCAATACCTGCTGACTGTAGAGATCCTTGGAAATTCGGGAAAAGCGTGAAGACTGGAAGCACCTATGAATTCTATAATAACAAAAAAATAATTGTTATTAACAATATATTTTCTTCCCTCTGGTTCTTATCCTATGCAAAGTCACTCACTGCTTCTGTTTCATTTTTATGTTTGAGATCACTTTACCCTGAAAAGACAGGGCATGAATTCAATGTTTATTGAATCACAAATATTATGATTAATTCAGAGAAAGAAATTATGGTTCCTTAACTCTGAAATTTAAGACTACTTTCAGCTCCAAAATGAATTCTTACCAATAACAAAAATACAGTATCAGACATTCAAGTACCTTGTAGAAGAGGTCCTGAAGCTTCTGACAAATTATTCTTGCAAAGATTTTGGTAATATTCCTTTCAACAATGGAGACCCCTCCTCCCTCTGTAACCCTTTCCTTATAATATTCCTCAAGGCTCCTTTGACCACATGCTGTCATGTCCCCTGATCCCACGGTGTTGTTTCTATTCAGTTGCTCAGCTGTGTCCAACTCTTTGTGACCCCACAGACTGCAGCATGCCAGGCTTCCCTGCCCTTCACTATTCCCCAGAGTTTGCTCACATTCATGTCCATTGAGTTGATTATGCCATCCAACTATCTCATCCTCTGTTGCTCCCTTCTCCTCCTGCCCTCAATCTTTCCCAGCATCAGGGTCTTTTCCAATGAGCTGGCTCTTCACATAAGGTGACCAGAGTACTGGAGCTTCAGCTTCAGCCTCCGCCCTTCCTATGAATATTCAGGGTTGATTTCCTTTAGGATTGACTGGTTTAATCTCCTTGCAGTCCACGCGTCTCTCAAGAGTCTTCTCCAGCACCACAGTTTGAAAGCATCTGTTCTTCCGTGCTCAGCCTTCTTCACAGGCCAACTCTCACATCCCACGTTAGGGTATTTAATTCCTTAATGCCTGCTTCTTTTCTCTGTTGAGGTTTTAAGAATTCCTTCTTCAGAAACCTGTCTTTACTCTTAAGATATTGGGGGAGGCCCACCCACATGATGGAATATAATTTGCTTACTTAAAGTCTACTGATGTAAATGTCTATCTTTCCTCCAAGTTTACCAATTGAAATGTTCATTGCACCTTGAAAAATACCCTTCACAGCAATATCTGGACTGATCTTGGACCAACTGGGCACCATAGCCAGCCAAGTTGCCACACCCCATTAGCCATCACGCTTGTCCGTTTACTTGATGGTTGTGAAAGGGGGGTCACACCTCCTGCATTAGTTTCAGTGAGCTGAGAAGCAGATTCTGAAACGGTGTCAGACTTGTAGGAGGTTAGTGGGGGAGTGTACTTGAGGAGGGAGAGAGCTGGTCTGATACCTGTGAAAGGGGACAGGGGGATGTTTGGACACTAACAGCCTGCAGCGTAGCTCCAAGGACAGTTAGGCTAGGCTGATGCGGAATCCTCAGGCCAAGAATCTTCAAGCCAAGAAGAATCCCATCTTTTGCCAAGATGGGCCTGCCTTTGTATCCCTACTGTGCTCCACAACTGGCTGGAAATGGGTGCAGGAAGTATGGTTTGGAGCACAGGGTGGGTCGAGATGGGTGAGAACTTGTACCATCCCTTGTTACGCTCCCCACCAAAGGAGATGCTGTATTCTATAGCTGTATCCCCTCCCCGTTAACACAGTTAACTCCATCGGGATGGTGTTACACTAGCATACCTCCTGTAGTATATGCCTGAAGAGTAAGTCCTTACATAGAAGTAGGTAAAACTTGAGCGGAACTAGGAAATGCTGACCATGATGGGGTTCTGCACTTTTTACACTTGTCGTTAGCCATGCCACAGATCATGCAGGACCTTGGTTCCACGACCAGGGGTGCTGCAGTGGGAATGTGGAGTTTTAACTACTGGGCCACCGGGGAAGTCCTGGAAAGACATTAAAAACAACAACAACAACTTTAAAGTAGAAGAGAAGATAACTTTCAAACTGATGTTTGTTGGTGTGTGCCTGAGGAAATCCTAGCTATAGAAGAAGATCAAAAAGAAAGCTAGGAAAGAATATTTTTGCACTGTTGGTTTTTGTCCTGGACTTTCTTATTGATCAAATCTGCTGCTGAGATAAGCAAGGGAGATGAGTGTTTTCTTACTTATTTATGGAGACATTGTTGTTGTTTAGTCGCTCAGTTGTTCTGCCTCTTTTGTGACCCCGTGAACGGCAGCCCCAGCAGGCTCCTCTGTCCATGAAGTTTCCCAGGCGAGCACACAGGAGCGGCTCACTAGTTCCCCTGCCAGGGGTTCTTTCTGACCGGGGATTGCACGCACGTCTCCTGGCATGGCAGGCAGACTCTTCACCACCGAGCCACCAGGGAGGTGCTTATGTAGAGGTGCTGTGCTGTGCTCAGTCCCGTCTGACTCCTTGTGACCCTGTGGAGCTGGGGATTATCTAAATATACAGAAGAATGAGACTTTATTGTTATGGAAGGGGGGGATGTACTTAGATATAACTCTTGGCTGAGAGTTTTCCTTGTAATTATCTGATCAATAAAAAATTGTGCAGCTAGGGTAATGAGAAGAAATGGATTTGTCAGAAAGTATGTTGGGTTTACGTAAACAATAAGTAAATATTCACTTAGAACTCAAGAGACCTTAGTCTGGTAAGCAATTACATAATGGATTCCAGGCTGCATAAATTTATTTGTTTGTACTTTCTGGGACATTTACAAAGATTACAAAATGATCTAAGATATTATTATGACAATACTTCTCATAAGTATTAGACACTAAAACATCAAACCTGCAGAAAACATTCAAAATATTCATAATACTGCCACTCCTACAGAAATATAAGAATAATTTATCTTCTGGAGTCAATTTCACTTTTATTTCCTAACCACCTTTGAGGGAGAAGATGTGTTTGGGACCTATAAAAGCAGTCATCTTCAGGGATTATTGAAGGCCAAACCAGCATATAGTGTTATGTATCAACATTTAATTTGTACTTGTCCTCAATCTTATGTAAAGTTCCAACTGCCCTGATACCTCTAAACCTGGGATGTCTTAGGGTTACTCTGAAGCCATTGCTGAGAAGAATCACCAAACAGAAAGACTTAGGAGCCCTTGAGATCATGTCCTGTCTGAGCCTTGAACTCCATTTTCCAAGCTTCATGTCCTTGAACCCAATTAATCAGTAGGACACAAGATGTCTACACGCCATTGGTGGGAGAACCTCATAAACACATCATCTTTGGGAAGTCTACACCACATTTGAGTTGCAAAACAATGAGGAGAGTGGTAACAACAAAGGGAAAAATGCTCTCTCCAGATCATACAAGAAATGAATCGTTTTAAGGAATGAACCCCACTTCCCATCTGTTCAGTTCAGTTCAGTTCAGTTGCTCAGTCGTGTCTGACCTTTGTGACCCCATGAACTGCAGCATGCCAGACCTCCCTGTCCACCACCAACTCCCGGAGTCTACCCAAACCCATGTCCATTGAGTCAGTGATGCCATCTAAACATCTCATCCTCTGTCGTCCCCTTCCCCTCCCACTTCAATCTTTCCCAGCATCGGGGTCTTTTCCAAGGAGTCAGCTCTTCTCATCAGGTGGCCAAAGTATTGGAGTTTCAGCTTCAACATCAGTCCTTCCAATGAACACCCAGGACTGATTTCCTTTAGGATGGACTTGTTGGATCTCCTTGCAGTCCAAGGGACTCTCAAAAGTCTTCTCCAACACCACAGTTCAAAAGCATCAATTCTTCGGCGCTCAGCCTTCTTCACAGTCTAACTCTCACATCCATACATGACCACTGGAAAAGCCATAGCCTTGACTAGACATCTGTTAGTCTTCCCATCTCCACTGGGGTCCTTCCCCAGGCAATTCCGTGTGAGCCCACCTGTAAGAGAACCTCAGATACCCTTGCTGTGTGTAGATACACTTCTCAGAGAGCTGCAAATGTGATTTTCACATAAAATAGAGAAAGGAGGAGATTAAATTGAATGTACTCTGTAATGATGACCAATATTATTGTGAAATTGCTTATGCTGCAGTTTGCATAGCCATTATTGCAGTGACTATGTGATGTGTTTTTGAATAGATAGACCGTTCTCAGTTTAGTTACTGGAGAAAATCTAAACTGATTTTTAATGAGCTCAGCTGACAACAGAAATTTTCAATACTAAATATGTAATTATTATATTACACTTATGCTACTTCTTAAGCATGTCTGTAGTTGGGCAGTATTTCTACATGTGCGCTCAATTTCTATAAAGCTAACTTAATGCTAACAGTAAACTCTTGAAGAATTTACTTTTCCACACTGTTTATATCAACTCCTGTCTATCCTTCTCTGTACTTCTGCAGAAATTACTACTCTTCTGCAAGAAAATCTAAATAAGTCACTTTTGTCTTTAACTTCAAGTCCACTTTTTTTTTAACCTCTTAAATTTATTTTCATTCTCCTCCCTGCCCCCACACATATGCTCTTCCAAGGCTCCCAGAAGCCATTTGGCTCCATCCTTTTTCTCGTTGATTAAAAATACGCTACCTCTCTCAATAATCTCCCGCACTTCAGAAGGATATGTCAGTCCACAAATCCTGGGCTCATTGCTCAGAACAAGTGCACAGGGCTCCCGCAGGGTGGTCTCCTTTTGCTTGCTGGACAGTTGCCAGCATCGCGTTCAATACCAGACCTTGAGGACTCGGAGTCAGGGCAGCACAAGGGTGAGGGCGCATCTTGGACTTCCCGTGTCGAGCCGTCCTAAGAAGGAAGGTCTGCGCTGGACTTTGCAAGAATCAGAGACACAGTTCACAGTCCTGAGCTACTAAGCCTTTAGGATGGCTGTGATAGCAATTATCCTACCCTGACCTGACCGATGTACAAATTTGAACCAGGAGTTGAGTTTTTCAGAAAGAGAGGAAGGGAAGAAGGGACCATGTGAACATCTGAACTATGAGACAAAAACTTCATGATGGGCTGTATGAAGGGGGAAAAATAGCTGCTGTAGGAGATATTGCACTGAACAAGCATTTTATGAAAACTGTTGCTTGCAGTATCAGGGGATGTTCTCACAGTGGGGTAAGTGGCTGGGAGGAACAGCCACTGATGTGTAGGGTGTATACTGGGTACATTTGTCAAGGTGTTATCAGGAAAGTTTGGTTCAAGAGGAAATGAGAATAACAAGAGTCCAGTACACAGAGGCTTGGGAGGGCTGTACTGCTTCTAAACCCAGTGGGGAGTGGGGTTGAGAAGATCTCAGAGTGACACCGGCAGACAAGCCCCAGCCTCCCAGCGAAGGACAGCAAGACACGGCTCTCTCCCCAAACCTGGTCACCGCAGGTAGCAGCGGCCAGATTACGAGGACAAAGGAATGAGTGGTGGAAAGAGGACAGGAAACTTGAAGACAAGGTCCAGGCGATGGATTTCTGGCACAGGGACTTCCCTGGCGGCCCAGCGGCTGAGACTCTGCACTTCCTCTGTCGGGGCACAGGTTCCATCCTTGGCGAGGGAACTAAGCTTCCACATGGTGTGCTGTTTTGCTGTTGTTCAGTTGCTAAGTCATGTCCGACTCTGTAAGCCCTTGGACGGCAGCACACCAGGTTCCCCTGTCCTTCACTATCTCCTGGAGCTTGCTCAAACTCATGTCCATTGAGTCGGTGATGCCATCCAACCATCTCATCCTCTGTTGCCCCCTTCTCCTCCTGCCTTCAATCTTTCCCAGCATCAGGGCCTTGTCTAATGAGTCAGCTCTTTGCCTCAGGTGGTCAAAGTATCGGAGCTTCAGTTTCAGCATCAGTCCTTCTAGTGAATATTCAGGGTAGATTTTCTTCAGGATTGACTGGTGTGATCTCCTTGCAGTCCAAGGGACTCCCAAGAGTCTTCTTCAGCAACACAATTTGAAAGCATCAATTCTTTGGCACTCAGCCTTCTTTATGATCCAACTCTCACACCCATACATGACTACTGGAAATATAAATAACAATAATAATAATTTCTGGTAGAGTTGCTAGTTCAAAGACCTGACTAGAGCAAATCGATCTGGAATCTAACTTGTATGATTGAACCATAGTGTCAAAGAGACAGGCCAGAGGAGGATTTTGACAGTGAAGCCACAGAACACACAGCTGCTTCCCCAACTTGGCAGGACCAGGAGCCTGGGTGAGTGAGCAAATTAGCAGCCCACCAGCCTGGCACCCCACTCCAGTGCTCTTGCCTGGAAAGTCCCATGGACATAGGAGCCTGATAGGCTGCAGTCCACTGGGGTCGCTAAGAGTCAGACACCACTGAGTGACTCCACTTTCACTTTTCACTTTCCTGCATTGGAGAAGGAAACGGCAACCCATTGCAGTGTTCTTGCCTGGAGAATCCCAGGGACGGGGGAGCCTGGTGGGCTGGCATCTGTGGGGTCGCACATAGTCGGATATGACTGAAGCGACTTAGCAGCAGCCTGTACTCCTCTCCCAAGACTTTAGGTGTGGCCCAGATGGATAAAGGAAGAGAAAGAACTATCCAGAGGGTCCTTCCAGAAAGAGCGTGGGGAACAATAGACAGGGGTTGCCCTGAGAGGAACCAGGACTGAGGTCCAGTGGCTGGAGATCCCTGCCCTCGGGACAGGTGGTCCTCACAGCCCCACCTGAGGGGCTGGACCAGTTCCAGTCTGGACCAGTGCCTGCTGATGAATGGTCTCCACTTACATCCGCCCCCAACTTAAAACCGTTAAGAATGCCTGAAGAGGGTGAGATGGAACTCAAGGTAAAGAAATACAAAATTTCAGAATCTCTGGGACCCGAGCAAAGAGCATCAAGCTCTACATTCTCATCCTTACTGATGACCAGATGTGCACAAGAGCCACGTCTGCGTGCAGCAATATGACCGGCTCATCTTCAAAGACAAATGACAGTTCTGGAAAATGTCCACATCAGAGTCCTGGGGAGTCCCGTGTGGGAGGAGAACCACCCAGTGATGTCTGGGTGGAGAGAGCAGAATCACAAGGTGCTTGAACAATGACAGAGAGTCAACATAGAGGGCATCAAAGAGAAGGAAAAGGATAGAGGGCTGAAGTACTGACGTTTGCAGAAATAATTCTCAGTTCAGCACGAGACTCTCCCATTCCCTGGTCATGCCTCGTCTTCCAATAGAAGTAGGTCTCTGATGCAGCCTGCTTTTCTTCTGTCTGGTCGTTTATGGATAGGTGTGTAATATGATCCCTAGAGAGTAAATATGCAGTTTTACATTAAGTGTTAGTCACTCAGTCATGTCCGACTCTTTGCGACCCATGAACTATAGCCTGCCAAGCTCCCCAGGTCGGTAGGTGCCCAACATGCTACTGGAGATCAGTGGAGAAATAACTCCAGAAAGAATGAAGAGACAGAGCCAAAGCAAAAATGACACCCAGTTATGGATGTGACTGGTGATGGAAGCAAGGTCTGATGCTGTAAAGAGCAATATTGCATAGGAACCTAGAATGTTAGGTCCATGAATCACATGGATGTGAGAGTTGGACTATAAAGAAAGCTGAGTGCTGAAGAATTGATACTTTGAACTGTGGTGGTGGAGAAGACTCTTGAGAGTCCCTTGAACTGCAAGGTGATCCAACCAGTCCATCTTAAAGATCAGTCCTGAGTGTTCGTTTGGAGGACTGATGTTGAAGCTGAAACTCCAATACTTTGGCTCCCTGATTTGAAGAACTGACTCATTGGAAAAGACCCTGGTGCTGGGAAAGATTGAAGGCAGGAGGAGAAGGGGGCGACAGAGGATGAGATGGTTGGATGGCATCACTGACTCAATGGACATGAGTTTGAGTAAACTCTGGGAGTTGGTGATGAACAGGGAGGCCTGGCCTGTTGCAGGCCATGGGGTCACAAAGAGTGGGACACGACTGAGCAACTGAACTGAACTGAAAGCTCCTCTCTCCATGGGATTTCCCAGGCAAGAATACTGGAGTGGGTTGCCATGCCCTTCTCCAGGGGATCTTCTCAACCCAGGGGTCAAATCCAGGTCTCCTACATGGCAGGTATATTCTTATCATCTGGGCCACCAGGGAAGCTTCCCATTTTACATTTCTGTGCTGTAATTTATTTTAAAATATTTCAATATCAGTGTGACTATGTGTGGGTACATACTCACACATTAGAATGTTAGTTTTGATTAACACCTAGGAGAGGTTCCTGGGTACCTGAAGTGTCCTAGTTAGGAATCACCTCTCTGGGGCATGTTCTCCAGATGGCCAAGGCTGCCTCTGGTTTAGGGTGTCAGACAGGGACCCTCAATATGAAAAACTGGACCTTGGTAACTTCGAATTATCTTTTCTCTCTCCACAGAAACTGGCTTTCCAAACTATTTTCTCACTATGTACAAAGCAAGTCAGCTTGGAGACCCTAAAAGATCCCATTCTGAATGTCAAAAGCTGAACACTATTTTTCTTTCTCATCATGGGTGGAATAATCCTAGATTTCTGTGAGGCAAATGGATTCCTCTGCCCCAACAGAGGAGGTTACAAACAAGGAAATGCAAGAATCTGCCAACTCAGGAGATGCAAGAGACTCAGGTTCAATCCCTGGATCAGGAAGATCCATTGGAGTAGGAAATGGCACCCAACTCCAGTATTTTCACCTGGAAAATTCCATGGGCAGAGGAGCCTGGCAGACTACAGTCTGTAAGGTTACAAAGAGTTGGACACAACTGAAGCAACTTAGCATGTTAATCCCCAGCTCCAAATTGATGCCCCCCCTTTCCCCTTTGGTAACAATAAGTTGGTTTTCTATGTCTGTGAGTCTATTTCAGTTTTGTAAATAAGTACATTTGTATCACGTTTTTACATTCCACGTATAGATGATATATATTTTTCATTCTCTGCCTTACTGGCTTTACCTAGTATTAATAGAATAATCTATAGGTCCACCCTTGTTACTGCAAGCGGCATTATTTCACTCTTTCTTGTGGCTAATGGTATTCTATCATATGTTTTTACATATATACCCACCACATCTTTTTATGCATTTATCTTTCAATGGACATTTTAGCTGGTTTGCCTCCATGTCTTGGCTATTGTGACCCACGCTGCTGTGAACACAGAAGAGCATGTATCTTTTTAAACTACGTTTTTCTCTGGATATGTGCTCAGGAGTAGGACAACAGGGCATACGGTGACTCTAGTCTTAGTTTTTTAAGGAGCCTTTCTCTATTCTCCACAGTCACATTAACACAGACTATTCCCTCAACCCAGTTAGAACGATCATCATCAAAAAATCTATAAATACTGCCTTACTTCTAGATTTACACTTCTTGAGTTAGTTTTCCAGTTTATGGACACCGAGTTCTGTCCTCATCATGAAATCACTACCAGCAAATATCACCAGGGTAGATACTTCTTATTGCCCAGTCCAGCTTATGCCGTATTAGGACATGTCCACTTCCACACAGTCAATCCTCAGAGTTTAGTGGGCTTCAGGCAACTGAAGATCCTTTAGATCCTTTGGATCTTCTCAGAGCATGGGCCAAATTGGGGGAAGGGCTCTGCTTCATGTCATCAGGGACCCAGGTGCCTGCATCTCATGACGCTGCATCTTCCTTGCTTGGGACACAGAGAGTGGAGGGTGACATCTGGGCAAATGATGTGGGGTCAGGTGTCTAAGAGGAGTGGCTCTCCTTAGCATGCTTCACTTCACCTTCAGAGTCACATGGCTCCCGCCTAAATCCATCGGGCGGGGAAATGCAGTGCCTGGAGCCCGGGAGGAAGAGCGGAACCCAGGTGTCTGGGAGCAGCAGCCTCACCAGCATCGCTCACCGTCCTTGTGCACCTGGGCCTCAGTACTCTGCTGACCCCCCTCCCTCCTGAACCGCTCTCTGCTCTCGGACTTGAAGGCCCTGGACTCTCGTGGATCCCTCCCTCCACTCCGGCCACTCTTTTGGATATTCTTCATCATGGCCCAGTACCTGAAAGATGACACTTCTGTGTTCTCACTCTCTCTCCCTCGGCAACAAACCCACTCACACAGCATCAGTGGTCTCTGCCAGGACTCCCGAATGCCCTCACGGCCATTTCCCCTTGGAGATCCTAAAAGCAGCTCAAAGCTGCCGCACCCACACTTACACTCCTCACCTTACTGCTGCTTTTTCTGACTCAGGGACTGGCCCTGAGGTTTGTACAAACCCCGGAATCATCGTAGATTCCCTTCCTCCTTCACTCTCCACTTCCCATTGCTAAGTCTGGAAGATTCTGCCAACTTCATGTTTCTCTAAATAATTTTTAACTCTGCTGCCCTTCATCATCCTGGATACTCAAACTTGTTTATTTTCCTTCTTCCCAGGGTTCTTCCTGAGGTTTTTCCTACAGTTACCCTCCCCCCCCCAACTATGTCAACAGATCCAATTATGTGCTTTTGTACTGAAAACACAGGTGTAACCCCTTGCCCATTGTTCTTTGGAAACAATGGAAAAAGAATCCATTATTCTTTGGGAAAAATCCCACACATGAATCAGGTCTCTCCTATGGCTCTGATCTCTCAGAGGTGGGTCCCAAGCCTCATTTTCCACCTCTATGTGTTCACAAAGCTTTATAATTCTCCTCACACCTGTAAGAACACCTTCCTACATGCCTATAGCTTATGGTAGATAAGTACCATGAAATTAATAGATAATTGCTCCTTGGAAGGAAAGCTATGACAAACCCAGACAGGATGTTAAAAAGCAGAGACATCACTTTGCCAACAAAGGCCTGCAAATTCAAAGCTATGCTTTTTCCAGTAGTCATGTATGGGTGTGAGAGTCAGAGAAGGCTGAGCGCTGAAGAATTGATGCTTTTGAACTGTGCTGCTGGAGAAGACTCTTGAGAGTCCTTNACTTTGCCAACAAAGGCCTGCAAATTCAAAGCTATGCTTTTTCCAGTAGTCATGTATGGGTGTGAGAGTCAGAGAAGGCTGAGCGCTGAAGAATTGATGCTTTTGAACTGTGCTGCTGGAGAAGACTCTTGAGAGTCCTTTGCACTGTACGGAGATTGAACCAGTCAACCCTAAAGGAAATCAACCCTGAATATTCATTGGAAAGACTGATGCTGAAGCTGCAGCTCCAATACTTTGGCCACCCGATGTGAATAGCCGACTCATTGGAAAAGATCCTGATGCTGGGCAAGAGCGAAGGCAAAAGGACTTGGGCGTGGCAGAGGATGAGATGGTTAGCTAGCATCACTTACTCAGTGGACATGAATTTGAGCAAACTGTGGGAAATAGTGAAGACAGGGAAGCCTGGCAGGCTGCAGTCCATGGAGTCGCAAAGAGTTGGACACAACTTAGCGACTGAAGAGCTACTACATAGCTGCACTCAGTAATACTTAACTGAGTACATGAAGAAGCCATGGCGAGAAAGGAAGGAAGGAAAGAGAATTCAGGTGCTTAATCATCTGAGACACATATTGGAATAGTAAATCCTGATTATACTAAAAATCAACATAATACTGAAGTACAAATCCTCCAGTAAGTAAACTTACAAATAAATTACATGTAATTAGCATTAAAAAGCTTTGTCAAATAGTCATGGGAATGTTCATAAAGTGTATGTAAGCTCTAAATTCATTATTTCTGGATTATCTTTAAATGAAGAGACCCTCAAAGATCCAGGGATAAAGCCTGGTAATAACTGCCTGACCAAATTGCTATTTAACTCTTCCATCAGAAACTGTTTTCCTAGCACGTGATTATCTATTTCATTAGCATTTCAACAGTATCCATTTTTAATCATCGTGGTGGCTACAGTAAGCAAATGTTATTTTTTTTAATCCTACGAAATGATCTGCAATAAAAACAAATTTAAAAACTCATTTTCTTTTTTTCTTCGAATGAGCTCAGTGGTAACGATCTGGCTTTTATGTCTGAGCTGATTCTGTTTGGTACGCCTGCATCACCGGAGAATAGCCAGTGATCCAGACCGCATTCTAATCACCAAATCCATTCCAACTGGCAGTAGCAGCTTTGAGACTGCTAGATGTTTGTTTTGGGCATGGTCAGTGAGCGCCTCAGGTTGTTTCCAGTGAGTGACATGAACAGCATCACCATTACTGTCACGGTGGTGACAGGGTCCTGGCCTGCAGGGTAGGTAATGATGGTGCCTAAACCTCGGGTAGGTGGTCAGCGTGTGAAGAGCAGCAGGCAGTGAGCAGCTCAGGAGGGCAGGGGGCTCTTTGGAGGGGGTGGATTGCTGAGGCAAACACCAGGGGCAGGAGAGGAGACACCGTGCCAACAGAGAGACAAGTCAAATGAGGTGGATACAGGATCTGGAGTCATGTTGTCAAGGAATAACCAGATGCAGGAGTGTGTGTGTGTAAGAGAGAAAGAATGCGTGTGTGTGTCACCGGAAGCTGGGGTCCTTTGTCCCGGAAACCAGCCTGCCTGGCTCTGAGCCGCCCTTCGAAGGCTCTGCCTCGCATCCACACTGGTATCGTACTTGGCAGGAACAAGGCTTTGTCTCATGTGGGACTTCACATGACACTACGGTCCTGTGAGTTAGACTAGTGACTGTCAGCCCATCTGACAGATGAGGAAACTAAGAGTCAGGGAAGATAAGAGTGATGCCTTTTCTTGAGGAGGTTTGCAGTCAAGACTCGAGCACTGAGACTGGGGCATCTGGCCTGGGACTTTCCCCAGCCCCCCAGCATGGCTGTCCTGCACATAAGGGCATGAGGCTCAGTCACAGGAAGGTTCAAGGGTCATCTCTCATTTCTGGGATACAACTGGGCAGAGGCAGAGGGAAGATGCCATCACCCACCCAGTGACACCTCCATCAAGTAAGGAGTGTCATNGGAGACGACTGAGCGACTTCACTTTCACTTTTCACTTTCATGCATTGGAGAAGGAAATGGCAACCCACTCCAGTGTTCTTGCCTGGAGAATCCCAGGGATGGGGGAGCCTGGTGGGCTGCCTTCTATGGGGTCGCACAGAGTCGGACACGACCGAAGCGACTTAGCAGCAGCAGGCTACCCTGGTCTTATGAAAGGTTTGTCATTAATTTGTAAAACAACTCTGCATTTTTAATTGAGGTTTAGTTGATATACAATGTTGTTAGTTTCAACTGTACAGCAAAGTCATTCGGATTCCTTTCTATTACAGGTTATTACAAGGTATCGAGTATAGTTTCCTGTGTTATACAATTGGCCTTTGTTGGTTCTCTGTTTTATATGTGGTAGTGTGTGTCTGGGGGCTTCCCGGGTGACTCAGTGTTAAAGAATCCTCTTGCCAGTGCAGGAGATGCAAGAGACTCAGGTTCAATCCCTGAGTCAGAAAGATTCCCTGGAGAAGAAAATGACAACCACCCCAGTATTCTTACCTGGAAAATTCCATGAAGGACACTGGAGGGCTAAAGTCTATGGGGTCACAAAGAGTCAGATATGACTGAGTAACTGAGCACATCGTGTATATATTAATCCCAAACTCCTAATGTATCTCATTTATTTATGTCATTAATTTTTGAAGTTTTATATCTGTATATATTTATGTTTTATATATTTTGAAGTTATAGAATTGGGTGGATACACATTTAAAATTGCTTAATCTACTTTCTCAATTGACATATATACTCTACCTAATCTGTAAGATAGATAACTAGTAGGAAGCTGCTATATGGGAACTGAGCCCAGGGAGCCCAGGTGCTGTCTTGTGAAGACCTGGTGGGATGGGATGGGAGGAGGAAGGAGGTTTACAAGCGAGGGGGACATATATATACATATATATGTATACATATATATATATAATTATGACTCATTCCTATTGTTGTATGGCAGAAACCAGCACATTGTAGAGCAATTATCCTCCAATCCAAAAATCTAAAAAAAAAAAAAGAATAAAACTGTGTAATCTTCTTACACAAGCCAACCAACATATAATTAATATCTTTATTTTTTAAATGTTTTCCCCTATAGTCTGTTTTTCTGATATTAGTGGAATTTTGCCACGTGTGTATATTATTATTAGCTTTTCCTCAATAAAAATAAATTAATGTTGATTATACCTTTTTCCATACTTTGACTTCACAGATTTTCTGCATTCTTGTATTTTGTGACTTTTAGCTAGATAGGTTGGATCCATATTGAGATCACTTAAATGTGTGAATTCATTTCTTTTCTGCAAATTTTTTTCTTTTCTATGTGTCTTACTTTCCTCATTGTCTCCTGCTTTTCTTCACTGGGAGGAGGTGAGATCCATTTTTGTCGTCTGTCTTTATTTTCTCCTCTACTACGTTGGGTGTTATTCTTTCTTTATCTTTTGGAAGTTCTAATTTTAACATGCATTTTGACTTTGAAAAACTTTAAAAGGCAATCAACATATTTACAAATTAAGCCAATTATAATGTTTTAAGTCTGACTGACTATTGTACTAGTTAAGTTCCTAACTTCAAAGATCATTTGTTTTCAAAATACACTTACTATGCTTTTTTGATCTGGTGGCTGTCATTTTCTTCTTTCCTTGTCATTATTTTCACAGGTTGAACCTTTCCTTGGATGGTTTTCTTTTCTCCTAGAGTATATCCTTTGAACACCATCATGCAGTGTGTAACACACACGTCAGCCCTGGCCTGCAAGCTCTTAGCTTGTTCATAACCTGATGAGGAGCTTCACCGAGAATGTAAATCAGCCACATCATTAAGGACTCCATGTACCACAGCCAGCGTGTTTCCAGCAAGGCTCTTGATAAAAGAGGCACTCTGTTGATTTACATCCTGGAGCAAATTTCCTTATCTTGTCCTCGACAAACCTGTGCTTTCTGGATTTCTTTCTTAGTTTTTGTAAAAAAATTTTTTTTTATGGTTGGTACTAGGTGATTTTATTTTGTCCTCATTCTGGAAAAATAATTCACTGCATAAGAAGTTATCAGTGGAGAAACCTTCTCTATCTGCTGCTGCTGCTGCTGCTGAGAGCCCAGCTCCCTGCCTGCTCATCTCCCCCTTGTAGGTAGCCTGTCTTCTCTGCCTTTTAGTGTGGACTTTTCATCTTTCTTATTCTGCATGCTCACCGTGGCATGGCCAGGTGTCCATTCCTTCTTATTCCTCCTGCTCAAGATTTTGGCTTCCTGTTCCTGAAGACTGGCCTTCAACAATCACAAAGAATTCCACTCCCTTCCATGATCTCTCCAAATACTATCTCTTTTCCTTATTCCTCATTGCCTTTCTGATACTTTGATGGGATGGAGTTTGGACTTTCTTAATTAATCCTTTTCAACTCTTGCTCAGACATATTTTGATACAGCCCTCAACAGAGCAATAGAGTGCTTTCTGTAGATCTGGCTTGCAGGTCAATCAGTTCAATTCAGTTGCTCAGTCATGTCAGACTCTTTGCGACCCCATGGACTGCAGCACACCAGCCTTCCCTGTCCATCACTAACTCCCGGAGCTTGCTCAAACTCAGGTCCACTGAGTCAGTGGTGCCATCCAACCATCTCATCCTCTGTCATCCCCTTCTTCTCCTGCCTTCAATCTTGCCCAGCATCAGGGTCTTTTCCAATGAATCAACTCTTTGCATCAGGTGGCCAAAGTACTGGAGCTTCAGCTTCAGCATCAGTCCTTCCAATGAATATTTAGGCTTGATTTCCTTTAGGATGGACTGGTTTGATCTCCTTGCTGTCCAAGGGACTGTCAAGAGTCTTCTCCAGGACCAGAATTTGAAAGCATCAATTCTTTGGTGCTCAGCCTTCTTTATGGTCCAACTCTCACATCCATATATGACTACTGGAAAAATCATCGCTTTGACTATATGGACCTTTGTCGGCAAAGTGGTGTCCCTACTTTTTAATATAGTGTCTAGGTTGGTCTTCTCCAACACTGTGATTCATGGGGTCGCAAAGAGTAGGACACGATTGAGCAACTGGACTGNGGAAAAATCATCGCTTTGACTATATGGACCTTTGTCGGCAAAGTGGTGTCCCTACTTTTTAATATAGTGTCTAGGTTGGTCTTCTCCAACACTGTGATTCATGGGGTCGCAAAGAGTAGGACACGATTGAGCAACTGGACTGAACTGAGCTAGGTTTGTCATTGCTTTCCTTCCAAGGAGCAAGCGTCCTTTAATTTCATGGTTGCCGTCACCATCAGCAGTGGTTTTGGAGCCTGAGGAAATAAAATCTGTCACTGTTTCCACTTTATCCCCATCAATTTGCCATGGAGTGATGGGACCGGATGCCATGATCTGTCTTTGGAATGCTGAGTTTTAAGCCAGCTTTTTCACCCTCTTCTTTCACCCTCATCAGGAGGCTCTGGCACAAAGCAATTCTCAGGGTTTCTCCTGTTCTCACCAGATAATCATGGGACCCAGTTTTCTAACTTTGTTATTTTGCAAGACTGTATTAGAGTCATAAATGTGAGATGTAGAAGGATACCCACGCTGCGTTCCATAAGTGTGGCATATGCAGAGGTCCCTTTAAGGGCTGATGATCTATTGGGGTACTCTTGGCCCTACCTCTTGAAATCACGGACCTGCACAGGCTTACGTGCCTACAATCTCGTTTCTTGGGAGGAAAGAAAGGTGAACATCTGCTGGCGGCAAAGAAAAGGGAGGACCAGGACCACTGGACCAGTGAAAGACAAGGTTTATTCATTTATTAGTGATCCTGCTTTCCTAGCAATGGCTCAGCCCGGAGAGGAGAATGTTATGACATTCCATTCTATTTTCCTTAACGTCCCTTACTGAGTTCCATGAACTATGTCTAACATTGACAGAGCAGTAACTGTAGCTCATTTATCCCAGGATCCGTCGATTTGCATTGTTTCGTAACCTGTTAGCATCTGCTCATTGATAATTCTGAGCTTGTGCTCTGTCTCCTGCTGATTTTTCCTGCAGAGGTGGAAAAGCACTCAATGGCAATTTGTTCCTTTAATTTTCCTGTGCAAACAAAGTCAGGGGACAGGGATGCTTGGTAACCACAAAAGATCATTATTATTTTATCAACACTAATAATCCAATACTCCATTAGAACAACTTCTTAGAAATAAGTGCCCCTAAAAGAAGACAGTGAGGCAAAGCAGAAGACGAATTCCCATAACGCGACAGGATCTTGCAGAGGCCAACCGTCGCCCACACTGCCCAACAGGTTCATTGCAAACTGCACAGTTCTGTGTCCGTCTCACCGGCTTTCAGCATGTGCGCCAGCTATGGACAAACTGATTCATTCAAGCGCAGGCGAATTGCAGACACAAACAGAGTCCCCAGGGCACCGGCATCAAGACCTCAGGGGCTGCCTTGGAGATGCCATTGAAAAGAAATCAAGTCTTCTTTTGTGATTGAGAAGCAGCTTAAAAGGTAGCTCTCCTGGGAAGACACCCTGAGAAAACCATAATTCAAAAAGACATTTCTACCCCAACGTTCATTGCAGCACTATTTATAACAGCCAAGACATGGAAGCACCCTAAATCTCCATCAGCAGAGGAACAGATAAAGAGGACATGGTACACATACACGATGGAATACTACTCAGCCGCTAAAAGAACAAAACTGGGTCACTTGTAGTGACATGGATGGGCCTAATGGGCCACAAAGCACTGGGCGTGACTGAAGCGACTTAGCACACACACACACCTGCACACACGGATGGCCACGGGTGTGTGTATGTGCTAAGGTCAGGTCAGGAAGAGAGACGAAGACATAGAGTGCAGACTGGCTGACATGGAGGAAGGAGAGGAGGGCTGAACTGAAAGGGTAGCATTAACGTGTACACCACCATGTGAACACCAGGCAGCCAGTGGGCAGCTGCCGGACGGCACCGGGAGCTCAGTTTGGTGTGATGAACCAGAGGGGTGGGAGGGAAGCTCAACAGTAGGGGACATGTGTAGACATAGAGCTGATTCGCAAATAAATGACTAAGAGGTACCTCTCTTTGGGTGATACAATGCATGAGCTTAAATTCACCCCAAGTTTAAACTGAAGGGTACTTTCCAAGACTGAGGAGTGCCCAGAAAATATTGCTGGGGTAGAAAGGGGGGCACATGAAAGAATATGAAGGGGAAATCACCTATTTATCTCCTTCACTAGTGGACATTTAGCATCTCCTTGTTATGAATGTAGGCAACATCTGAAGCTGCACCACCCAGACCTCTGACTTCTTTACCAGTAGAAATCAGTGATGTTTTAATATCATATTATGGTTGTGGCAAATATCTCAAAATATTACTTAGTCTTAGCAAGGAATTCTGACCTGCAACTTTTTAATTTGAAAATCATGTTCCTGTATCAAAATTTCTTTAAGTTTTGATAACTTCAGTTTCAACAGAGCATTCATTTTCTTTGTAATCCCATGGCTTTCTTTTCTTCTTCTATTTTACAGTTCATCCTGAGAAGGGTCTATATACTTCACCAGATGGCCAAAGGGTCCATGTCTCAACAAAGGCTCAGAACCCTACCTTTAAAGCCCAGGAAGAGAGGAAAAGCCAGGTAGTCTGTTGGTAAAGTTCTCCAACTTCACAATTTTGCTCTTGGCAGAAAAAGCAGATGTTCCCTCATGAATACGTTAATGCACAATGTAAAAATCGATCTCAGGGTAATGATGATGAGTGAATTCCAGACACAACTCCTTCTGAACTGCCACCAAAGGTCNAAAACATAATTCTCAACACTTTTTTGGAAGAAGGAGATAAATTAAATCAATAGTATCAAATGGCCATGAAAATCATAATGTCTGTCCTGCTAAATGGCTGGAAAAATATATGCACATAGAGAATAAGGCTAAAGAACTGAAATCATCTCACCGTCTTGGAGCCTTGATGAAGCCCTTTGTTCTGGTGAGAAAGCTGAACACTATGGAAGATTCGAGGATTGCTTCTGTGCCTCTGACCTGTGTGATCAGCAAACTGATGTTTCTCTCACCCCCCCCTTTTTTTTTAATTTAAAGCTACTGTAGACAATCCACCAAAGGAAACTAAAATATGTTGCCCCCCAAATATGCTTCTTCAATGCAAAAATTCTGTTTTCAAAATTTGAAAAGTACTTTGCAAGAATAAAATACACCTAAGGACAACATTAAAACAAAGCTAGCTAGGACTTCCCTGGTGGCACAGTGGCTAAGAATCCACCTGCCAATGCAGTTTGGTCCCTGGTCCCTGGAGATTCCACTTGCCGTGGGGCAACTAAGCCCATGTGCCACAACTACTGAGCTCACATGCCTAGGGTCTGTGCCCTGAAACAAGAGAAGCTGTCAACAGTGAGAAGCCTGCACACTTCAAGCAAGTAGTCCTCACTCACTGCAACTAGAGAAAGCACATCCAAAGCAATAAAGACCCAGCATAGCCAAAATTGTGGCTCAGCTGGTAAAGAATCTGCCTGCAGTGCAGGAGACCTGGGTTCAATCCCTGGATTGGGAAGATCNCAAGAGACTTTTTAGTTCCTCTTCACTTTCTGCCATAAGGGTGGTGTCATCTGCATATCTGAGGTGATTGATGTTTCTGCTGGCAATCTTGATTCCAACTTGTGCTTCTTCTAGCCCACTGTTTCTCATGTAAACTCTTACTCCTCCTTTAAGACAATGAGGTATATCTCCTCTGGAGACAGTGCTGTACCTCTCTCCAGACTCCATTCTCTGGAGGTCATACCTTTGCATGTATCTTCAATGTCTCACACACTGGCATAATAGAATTTAGGCATAAATTCTATAATAGGATTTGGGCATAATAGAATTTCACTAAATGTAATGTAATACGAATGTAATGGGTTTTGAATAAAATTTGTGAATGTATTTCTCTGTTTACATTTCTGTGTGCATGCTCAGTTGCTCAGTGGTGTCTGAGTTTTTGCAACCTCATGGACTGTAGCTTGCTGTTTACATGTCTGCCTTCTTCTTATTCACTGTTTTAGCCTCAGCGCCACCATCTCCATGTCTGACATATACTAACAGAATGTTCTGCATAAACTTTTCCTGAAAGAATAAGTAAATTAATGATTTAATTAATTCTGTCAAAAACAGAATATATTATCAGAGTTGTCTGTATAAGTATACCTGGATTCTGTGATCAACTAGATCTTGTTCTTTAAAGGGAAGTAACAATATATAAATCTGGAGGCCTTCTCATGACCAACAAAATCCTAAATAGTCCATCCTCAGGACACTTTCCTGATGACCAAACAATCTTTCCTGGTTGGTTGCCCTATTTGTTTTTATTTTATAGCAGGTATAACAATATACCTAATATTATACTATATTATATGTTGGTTTATTTCCTTTATGCTATACTAAATGATCAGCCCTGTAAGAATGGGGACTTGGTTTTATTCAACAGTTCAAACAATGCCTACTGCATAACAGGCTTTAAATTAATTCTTGTTCAGTGAATGAAAGGATGAATGAGATAGTGTGGAATGGGAGAAAAAACAGGACTTTGTAATCAGAGAGGACTGGATTAAAATCAAAGTTCTCCAATGTCACTAGCTGTCTAGTCTCAAGCAAAGCGTTTAATATTTAATAGTATCCATCTTGCCCAGTTGGTGGGATACTGACAGCGGTATATGTAAAATATCTGGCACATACTGTTTAAGAAATAGTGGCTACAATTATGTCACATGCTTTTATAATTCAAGGTTTTATGTTAAAATTATTAACGGAGATCAGTTTTCTCACTGCTAGTCAAGTATATTTTTACGTACCTCTTCACAAGGAATGAAGTGAAATTTTAAGGAACATACCCTGTTGATATCAGCAGGGTCAAGTATCTTTAATGGAGTGTCCTAATAGCTACTAAACTTACTAAGAATGTTATAAAAGGATTTTAAACATTCCTAAGCAAGAAATATTTCAAAAGCTTCCAAAAAGCTCTCCAAGGTTAGTGCTTCTCATTCAACCCCAGAACGCTGGGCCAGAGTGGCAGTCATAAGACACCCAGGCCTCTGCTAAAGGTCTTTGTATGCATATGTCACGGGCTGGTTCATAAAACAAAAACAAAAACCAGTCTTCTATCTTTTCCAGAATGTTTCATTGCATCTGCAATTATCCTAGATATTATACTAAATACAATTACAGTTTCAAGTTAGGTGATAATAGAGAACTTTTTATGTTAAATTATTCTGATTATTTTAAGTATAATCATTATTTTCTATCTGGCATCTTATGGATTTCAAAGAAAAGTTGTGTCCATTGTATCTGCAGGATAGGGAAACACAAACTATGCACTGCAGGCACCTCATCTCAATTAAATTTGAACCACCCTGTTTATTTAACTTATATTCAGAGTACATCATGAGAAATGCTGGGCTGGAAGAAGCACAAGCTGGAATCAAGATTGCCAGGAGAAATATCGATAACCTCAGATACGCAGATGACACCACCCTTATGGCAGAAAGTGAAGAGGAGCTAAAGAGCCTCTTGATGAAAGTGAAAGAGAAGAGTGAAAAGGTTGGCTTAAAGCTCAACATTCAGAAAACGAAGATCATGGCATCTGGTCCCATCACTTCATGGAAAGTAGATGGCGAAACAGTGGAAATAGTGTCAGACTTTATTTTTTNGATGAAAGTGAAAGAGAAGAGTGAAAAGGTTGGCTTAAAGCTCAACATTCAGAAAACGAAGATCATGGCATCTGGTCCCATCACTTCATGGAAAGTAGATGGCGAAACAGTGGAAATAGTGTCAGACTTTATTTTTTTGGGCTCCAAAATCACGGCAGATGGTGATTGCAGCCATGAAATTAAAAGATGCTTACTCCCTGGAAGGAAAGTTATGACCAACCTAGATAGCACATTCAAAAGCAGAGACATTACTTTGCCAACAAAGGTCCATCTAGTCAAGGCTACGGTCTTTCCAGTAGTCATGTAAGGATGTGAGAGTTGGACTGTGAAGAAAGCTGAGCACCGAAGAATTGATGGTTTTGAACTGTGGTGTTGGAGAAGACTCTTCAGAGTCTCTTGGACTGCAAGGAGATCAAACCCTGGGATTTTTTCATTCTGAAGGAGATCAGTTCTGGGTGTTCACTGGGAGGACTGATGCTGAAGCTGAAACTCCAATCCTTTGGCCACCTCATGCAAAGAGTTGACTCATTGGAAAAGACCCTGATGCTGGGAGGGAATGGGGGCAGGAGGAGAAGGGAATGACAGAGCATGAGATGGCTGGATGGCATCACCGACTCGATGGACATGGGTTTGAGTGAACTGTGGGAGTTGGTGATGGACAAGGAGGCCTGGTGTGCTGCGATATATGGGGTCGCAAAGAGTCGGACGTGACTGGGTGTCTAAACTGAACTGAAAGTAGATATTCCATAGAGTTTTTGATGAGCTTAAAGTATAAGGCTCTGACAGAGTCTGGTGTCTTTTAATAGACATATTTTCCACGTGGGAAAAAAGCAAACAAGCAACACGTCATTTCTCCATTTTGTTTTCTGCTCTTGCGGTTGAGTCTTCCACAATTCCTGAACCACTTTTATAGGAGATGTACTACATGCTTTACTGAATCATGGTCAAATGATCCATTCATCCTTTCACTAACTTATAAACAACTATTATAGTCCAAACACTGTATTATATATCTGACTTGCATGTTGAATGAGATAATCAAGGCTTATATGCCCCTGAAAGAGCCAAAAAAATTAAATAATGGAACAAACCAAAATATTAGGTCTTTGCATTATTATTTGAGCTATAATGAAAACATGTGACAGAGTAACTTGAGGCATATGTAGACTGGTGTCTTAGGGAAGACTTAAGAGGAGACATTTCTGAGAAACTGACAAACTAAAATCACAATAAGGAGTTAGCTAAGTAAAGACCACAGCAAGAGTTTTGGATTTTGTTTTTTATTTAATGGGAGTTCATTCTGGAAGCTAAGAAGACAAGTTTTGTAGGGGGCAACAGTGGAAACAATGAGATGAAGTAGAAAGATATTTGTTATTAAGAAAAGATAATAAATTAACAGAAGATTGTACATTTCTAAGAACTTGCCCATTTCTTCAAGGTTGTCCCTTTTATTAGAAATAGTTGTTCATAATAGTATCCTTGATACTCAATAGATCCTTTGTATTTCTGTATTGTCTGTTGTAACTTCTCCTTTTTCATTTCTAATTTTATTGATTTGGATTATCTCCCTTTTTTTTCTTGATGAAAAAAAGTCTGACTTGTGGTTTATGATGAACGTATATGTAGGGTAGCAACGGAGATGCAGACAGTGAAAACAGACTTGTGGACATAGAGGAGGAAGAGGGTGGGAGGAATTGAGAGAGTAGCATGGAAACATATGCATTGCCACATGTAAAGTAGATAGCCAGTGGGAATTTGCAGAGAGCTCAAACTCAGTGCTCTATGACAGCCTAGAGGGGTGGGATAGGATGGGAGGTGGGAATGAGGTTCAAGAGGAAGGTGACATGCATATACCTGTGGCTTATTCATGTTGATATATGGCAGAAACTAACACAATATGGTCAAGCAACTATTCTCCAGTTCAAAATAAATGAATAAATAACAAAGAATTTTAAAAGCAATAGGAAGTAATAAGGGGATAGGAAAAGATGAGGAGTGGTGATAGAAAGAGTGATCAGGAAAGGCATCTCTTTGGGAGATTCTACATTTGAGAAGGGATCTGAGTGAGGTGAGGGAGGGAAAATATTTCAGGCTGCTGGATGCAGCAGTAACAGCAGGAATGAAGAGAAGTGAACATAGGGAGGCTGCAGAGATGACATAGTCTGCAGGTGGATTGGATGCTGAGTGTCAGGGAGGAGAGAGACCCTAAGGCTTGAATGGTTCCATGAAGGCTGATGTAGAAATCTAAGAGGGGAGATTTTTTTTTCTTTCTTTCTTTGCTGTGCTCTTCATTGCTTTCTTTAGTTAGTTAAGAGTTGCTGCTTGTGGGCTCTCTAGTTGTGACACATAGCCTTGGTTGCCCCTTGGCGTGTGGGATCTTGATTCCCTGACCAGGAATTGAACCTGCGTCCCCTGTATTGGAAGGCAGATTCTTAACCACTGGGCCACCAGGGAAGTCCCCGAGGAGATTTTTGAAAGGCTTGGTGAATCAAGAATGCATTCTGTTTATCAACGATAACTTTAATGATCTGTGAGACATGAAATAGGAAAGCAGTAAGCCTTTACACAGAAAGCCAACTGCAGTCCCCTTATCTGGTATGACTCTATTTTCCAAAGATGGTCAAACTTTGGCTCTTTTATTGAAGACTGCCGAGAAAGAGTGCAGTCAGTCATCTGCCCTGGGTTGTGTGAAGGTAGAAGGCAAGACCTTCTATAGCATGAAGCTATAACATCCTCCTTGAGAACTAATTTTACTCATAGTTTAGGGGAAAGAAACAGCATTTTCACAGAAACAAAAATACAGAGAAGTTATGGAGTCGAGTTAAAATATATGCATGGATTTAAAAGATGAAATAAGCCCAGAAAATGCTACAATGAAAATACAAACTCTTGTGTGTATAACACCTTGGGGAAACAATGTATACATAAATCAAAAGAAATATTTTATAATTTTTAAATATAGAAAATTGGAATTATTGATTTTTTAGTTTTTTTGCTTAAAAGCAGAAAAATCAGGGGAAATATGAAAATTTTATAAACGAACAGCAAAAAATGCATGGCAAACTGTTGATACTGACTTCCTCAAAATTCAGGTAAGAAAGAGATGGTTTTTCTGTCACAGATTTTTTTGTGCATAATTACCTGTTTAAGTATTTAATTTTATTTCCTTTTCATTTTTCTTATTTCTAGAATCATAATTGTGAGATCAATTGTATTCTGCTTCAGCCATTTGGCCAACAACTTGCTAATCCATTAACTAATCCGTCAATTTTTTGAAGAAAAATAATCCAGGCATTTACATACAAAGGAGATTAAGTAAAGTAAGTAAAGTCGCTCAGTCGTGTCCAACTCTTTGTGACCCCATGGACTGCAACCCACCAGGCTCCTCAGTTCATGGGATTCTCCAGGCAAGAATACTGGAGTGGGTTGCCATTTCCTTCTCCAGGGGATCTTCCTGACCCAGATCTCCCGCATTGGAGGCAGACGCTTTACCCTCTGAGCCACCACGGAAGCCCACAAAGGAGGTTAATCACTTTCAATTGTTTGATTTTTATTTAATTTGATCATCTGCAACTGAAATGCATGGGAGGCCTGGGTTTTAATCCAGTAAATTCTCTGGACAAATGTCACTGCCTCTTTCTAGGTCTGATTCCATTGTGCCAGGCTTCCCAGTGGCAGTTTGGGTAATCTGTTATTCAGATATCTCTGCCCTGCCAAGTTTCTATTTAAGCAGGAAAGGAAGTGATTATGGATTTGTCCTCCTTAAAAGAAAAGCCTGAGGGACAGATTATTGTCAGAGTAGCAATGTTTAAATTATTGAGGCAGAAATAACTTGTGCAGAAAAAAAAAAATACATAAAGTGGTCCCAAGAGGATTAACACATGACTTAAATGCCTCCACATCAACCTCATTAGACAGTTCAATGATAATTTTTCCACTGTAAGTACATGGCACTTTTATTCACAACGATGTTCAGAAAAAAAAAGAATAATTATCTTTTCTAGCATTTTAACAAAAGATTTTACAATGACAAAATAGTTTACTGAAAATAGCAGTTGAGAGGTCTGTTATAATTCTATTGTTACTTTCAGAGCAGATGCCATGTCACATGTAAAATGCCAAGACCACGGAAAAATATTTTTAGCTGGGTAAAAATATGTGACATTTAGGAAAGAAATGGTAGTGCCTTGATTCATTTGTTAATTGAGCACTCCAACATTTTCTATATGCAATTGTTTGAAGGTTACAGAATGTAAAAGAGATGCAATCCTTGTCTTCATGGAATATATATCTTTAGACAATTAAGAAACACTTTTCTTTATAATTTTTAACATACAAGAGAGAAAAAGAGAAAGGTAGNGTCATTGTCTACAGAACATGCGCCGAGGTTGTCTCTTATACACATCTAGATGTGTATAAGAGACAGATATATATCTTTAGACAATTAAGAAACACTTTTCTTTATAATTTTTAACATACAAGAGAGAAAAAGAGAAAGGTAGATAGATCAAATGTGTTTTTAGTCTCATCAAGAAGAGGTCCCAGTATTGACTTCAATATGACCAAAACTTGGGCTGGACCTTAATGGGGGGAAAATGTCTTAAATGAGCAAAGGGGATTTTCTGGAGTAGAAGCTGCAAATTGGAGAGAAACATTGTAAGAGAATGTGGGAGAAACTCACATAAACTTCAGACAAAATTAAACAGGGGTTGAGGAGACAAAAGCCAGAAATTACCTAAACTCACTGGCAAATTCTTTGAGCAATATTTAAGGTAAATAAGTGTAAGGTAGGATAGAAATAGATGACATTTTTTGTTTAAAGTTGGGATATAGACAACAAAATCTTAAACTTTGGGAAGTCTTAAAAAATCTATCACATAAGGGCATCAAAGCTACAGGTAGTGAGGCTATTATGTGTCATTTTTTAGTCACTATGTCAGGTCCAACTCTTGGCAGCCTCAAGGACTGCAGTGCGCCAGGCTTCCCTGTCCCTCATCATCTCCCAGAGTTTGCTCAAACTCATGCCCATTGAGTTGGTGATGCCATCCAACCATCTCATCCTCTGTGGCCTCCTTCTCCTTCTGCCCTCAATCTTTCCCAGCATCAGGGTCTTTTCCAATGAGTCAGCTCTTCACATTAGGTGGCCAAAATATTGGAGCTTCAGCTTCAGTATCAGTCCTTCTAGTGAATATTCAGGGTTGATATCCTTTAGGATTGACTGGTTTGATCTCCTTGCTGTCCAAGAGACTCTCAAGTGTCTTCTCCAGCACCACAGTTGAAAAGCATCAATTCTTAGGTGCTCAGTCTTCTTTATGGTCTAACTCTCACATCCATACATGACCATATGAACCTTTGTCAGCACTCTCTATATAGGACCTCAATAACTTTTAACAAAAACAAACAAAAAAAAACCCATTATTTTTGTGTTGCCTATTGATTTTTGTCTCTAAAGTGAAGATGCAAGTTTCACTTTGGAACAGATTGTTTGGAACATTGTTTCATATAATAATTTAACATTGGAAATAAATATATATATATAATATATANTCCCCCCAAAGAATATTCAGGGTTAATTCCCTTTAGGATGGACTGGTTTGATCTCCTTGCAACGAAAGCTAGATGAGTTAATAAGGAAAAATCCTTTATGATGAGATTAGTACCCTTGTAAGAAGAAACACCAGAAAGTCTACCTCCTCCCCATCCCTGCCCTGTGAGGACAGAGCAAAAAGGCAACCATCTGAACGCCAGGAAGAGAGCCCACACCAGGGAAATGAATCAGCTGGCCTCTTAATCTTAGGCTTCCAGCCTCTGGGACTGTGAGAAGCTTATTTTTCTCCAGCGGAAGCCACCCCAGTGTATGGTATTTTGTTCTGGCAGCCTGAGCTGACAAACACAATTATTATAAAGAATATCCTCTGAGAGTTAAACTGTAAAATCAATCTATAAAGGACCAAAAAATGCATTATGCAAAGTCACTGTGGGAAGAAAAGAGAACTCAGGTGGGAGTAAGGCTCGACTCCAACTGGATTAAAGATATTAAGGCAGGAAAAGAAGGTAGAGGCCCAGAGCTCTTGGACCACAGCAAAACATTGGTGTCAAGCGTGGAAAACGCTCCACCGGGAACCAGGAGACCAGGAGGCCGGCCTCACCTCCCAGTCTAAAAAACTTGGCAAACTCAGGAAGGAAACAGGAAATTAAATTTTAGGGTTCAAAGAAGTAGAAAATAGCCTGCTCCATCCTTGCAAGTGTGCAGTATTTATACATCTCTGAACTAGATGGAGAAGGGTCTCCGGCCTGCCTTGTCCCTCCTGTGTGTGTGTGCTGGGGCAGGGAACACATTTTTATTTTAAAAACAAGGTACTGTTCAACGTCCATAGCCGTTTTAATACAAAGGCATTTCAACTTAACTTTAGCCCTGAAAATGTCAGATATTGTCTTATGCAAAGCTTTTAATCACAATAAGATGTTATGAAATGGCAATAACTCAGCAGTCTTTTCCCATCAGCTTTGAATCACATTGTATCACTCTTAAAACATTCCTTACGGTGCAAGTTCTTGGTTTCTTTTCTGTAGAGTTTCTGATGTAACTGCTGTCATGAGTTTTTCCTGAAATTAACCATCTTCTCAAGCATCTGCCCACATCCCGGCCACCTTCAGCATGTTCATCCTTCCAGCAGCCCCTGTTTGACCACATTGGTCTTCAAGGCACGAACAGGACAGTAAATCTCTGTGGCCCTTCTTAGCTCTGTTTCAGTATGAAATTCAGGTGGCTCTGTGGGGAAATGGATAGTGCACTGGACTTCTAATCTAGAAAACTGGTACAGATGATCTTGTTTGCACAGCAGAAATAGAGACACAGAGAACAAACGTTTGACTACCAAGAGGTGAAACCTGGGGTGGATGAATCGGGAGATTGGTCTATATATATGCTCTGATATATATGCACTATTGATACCGGGGGCTCAGTTGGTAAAGAATCTGCCTGCAACACAGGAGACGGGGGTCACGAAGATCCCCTGGAGACACAAACAGCAACCACTCCAGTATTCTTGTCTGGGTAAATCCCATGGACAGAGGAGTCTAGCGGGCTACAGTCCATGGGGTCGCAAAGAGTTGGACATGACTGAGCACAAGGTTCTGTCTATTGATAATATGTAAAACAGATAACTAATGAGAACCTTGAAGATCACACCAGTCCATGCTAAAGGAAATNACCTTCCGTTTTATTCTGTGTTAATTCTTGTTGTCATCTGTAAGCATAGACCCATATATGTATATATATGACTTGCAGTCAGATCTCTCTGTAGGCTCACAACTGTGAAGCCATACTAATATGAACTTATGTTAACTCTTCTAGTTTACAGCTCATAAACCAACATCCTCCAAAATTTCACTGAATACCCTATCTTGTACCCAAAGGATAAAGCAAATTCACCCAGTTAAAATTGTGGCCACTGAACAACAGGAAGTCCTCTTTATGTTGTTAACTGACTCTCCTAAAGGATCAGCTCTATCCTTTCGTTTTTTGCTCAACAAGGAGCCAAGGCAAAAATTTAGAAAGTAGATTAATTGCTAAGCAGAAAGCTTCACATCTGAACTGTTGCCAATCTGAACAGAAATAGACCACATAGATACACATAGACACATAACAGATACACAGATGCACTCACACACTTTAAAATGTTGAAAAAGACTTCCTCAGGCACAGCATTATTAATGCAATAAAACTCTGGAGAGAAACAATGGATATAAACCATTAGGAAATGCTAAGAAATGATGTATATCATGGTGCTTTAAAAGTTGGTTCCCAAAGACTATAGGATATTTTAAATTATTCTCAAAATAAAAATCTACCAGCATTTTAATGGAAAATTCTAGGGAAGGGTGAGATATGTATCTATCTATATAAGCTTATTTCCCCAAATTAACTACAGAGTACAGTTCTTCAGTCATCAGTCTTACGTACTAAAAACTTTAGGTGCAGAATATGTCCTGCCAACACAGGATCTGTGAAAAGTCATTACTGCTTGTTAATGTGTGTGTGATTTCCATGAACATCTAGAGAGAGAGGACTCTGGTATCAAGTAGCCAAGTTCACTACAAATAGAATAAAAGTCTGACTTATTAATCTATTAGTTTATCTAATTTTCAGATTCAGTGCAGAAGATTTTTAGGTTCCTTGTATGAGTGATACATCTTGAAATGGAGCAGTTTTTTTTTTTTAAGGTTAGTCTGCTTTTTTGAGGTGACAAGCATGTACAGTTCTTCATTATTAAATATCATTTTTATAAATAGTGTAAGATTTTTTCTTTTCAGAAAATATCCTGGTATTTGGATGGGTCTGATTTTGTTCTTACTACATGAAATGTGTATATTTCTTACCATGAAGTCTAATTGACTTGGATAGAGAACAAATATGTGCCCCCACATGTTGATGAGGAAGAAAAATACTGTTTTTGAAGAGGCATAATGTCCTGTAGGATATGGAGAATTAGAAAATAATTTAAAAAATGTCTTGATAACAATAAAGCATTTATAAAATCAGGAGATGACTAATGCAGGTTCATTGACTTGAGCCAACAACGACTTAGCTTTAATCTATGAATGGGACCAAATGAGTTCTCTGTAGTTTCATCTGCTTAAACCATATATATATATTTTAATTGAAGGTTTGAGTTATTGTCATAAATATAATGGCATATGGCAAGAAGAAATGTCAATTTTAGAAGAAGATTGTAGAAAACCTATTTTTTTGTTTCAGTGTTTTTCCTTTGTCTTAAATCCTTAATATGTCCAAAGATAATGGGTGATAATTGAAGTTTTATGTAAAAATTAAGTTGAGCTCATCATTTTTGTATGATTTANTGCTGGGAAAGATTGAAGGCGGGAGGAGAAGGGGACAACAGAGGATGAGATGGTTGGATGGCATCACTGGTTCGATGGACATGAGTTTGAGCAGGCTCCAGGAGTTAGTGAAGGACAGGGAAGCCTGGTATGCGGCAGTGCATGGGCTCACAAAGAATCAGATACGACTGAGCCACCGAACTGAACTGAACAACTGAATGAGAACCTTCTGCTGAGCACAGGGAGCTCTACCTGATGCTCTGTGGTGATGTAATGGGAAAGAAATCTGAAAAGGAGAGGTTATAGGCATATGTATGGCTGATTCAGGGCTTCCCTGGTGGCTCAGAGGGAAAGAATGCACCTGCCAATGCAGGAGACATGGGATCCATCCCTGGGTCAGGAAGATCCCCTGGAGGAGGAAATGACAACCCACTCCAGGATTCTTGCCTGGGAAATCCCATGGACAGAGGAGCTGGGTGGGCTGCAGCCCCTGGGGTCACAAAGAGTTGGACACATCTGAGAGCCTAAACAACAAATGGCTGATTCACTTTGCTGGACAATAGAAACTAATGCAACACTGTAAAGCAGTTATACTCCAATTTTAAAATATCATATCCCGTAGATTTGTGTGTATGCTTCATTGGTAGCTCAGCTGGTAAAGAATTCCACCTGCAATCCAGGAGATCTGGGTTCGATTCCTGGGTTGGGAAGTTCCCCTGGAGAAGGGATAGGCTACCCTCTCCAGTATTCTTGGGCTTCCCTGGTGGCTCAGACAGTAAAGAATATGCCTGTAATGCAGGAGACATGGGTTTGATCTCTGGGTCGGGAAGATCCCCTGCAGGAGTGTATGGCGACCGACTCTAGTACTCTTGCCTAGAGAATCCCATGGACAGAGGAGCCTGGTGGGCTGCAGTCCGTGGGGTCGCACAGAGTCAGACACGACAGAGCGACTAAGCAGCAGCAGCAGCCTGCTTCATTACAAGGCACTTTTAAGCCAAGGTGATAAATACTTCACATATTCATATTCTCCAATGAACTTAAGAAAATGCTGATGCAAAGGAAGAGCTTTAGAAACATGTTGATTAAATAGCCCACAATAATCTGGGAGAATGAGTCTAGTTATTTGTTATCATAAACACTCATATACCCGTGTGTATGCACACCAAAGGAATTAAATATTTACGCCCAACCGAAACGAAAGCAGTAAAGCACTCAAAGCGGGACAGTCCAGTTTTCAATATCTCTAATTGCTATATTTTGTAGAACATCCATGAGTCCTGGATTAGCAAATACTGAACCACGCTTCCTGCAGAAAACATAGGCTTAGGTACCTGGGAGACTCTGGTCCAATTTCTCACTGACCAATCCATATGTGACCTTGTTTTCTGTGTATTTCTGCTAAAAGAGGCCTTATCTAACACATTTTCAGATCGATCACCATTGAACTCATGGCCAACAGCACCATCACTCCCCCTGAACAAAGCTCACTGACACACAGAGGTATTTTCTCTATGAGGTGGTTCACAATCTCTGTGCTTAGGAAGACAAGAAAGAACCTTGGCATTCCAACTGGGGCCCCCTTTTAAACAACAGAATCACCCACCAAAAGCTCAAAAGTGCAGAAACCATGTCACTGAGAAGACCCCAAGAAGGACACTTGTTTACAGCATGCGAGCTGACACCCAAAGGCAGCATCATTTTGCCCGAGCTTGGTGAGCAATGATACCTCCAGCAATGGAGGCTTCCGAGGCTCTACAGTCATCTCTGAACAGCTGCAAAGGCGCTGGGTGCACTGATGTGAGGATGACAGTTACATTTTAGCAAGTGGGTGATTTCCTGAGTATGGAATCAGCCAATAAGGAAAATCAACTCTCTGCGACTCTCCCTGTTGGAGGGAGCATGCGGGGGCCACAAAACCACCCACAGAAAGCTCAGAAATGGGTGGGGCTTCTCCTTTCCCACTGTTTCCCTAAAGCCCATCTACACCTATCTATCTATTTCTCTATCTCTCTATTGCTTATTGTGTGGCATGTTGATCCTAGCTCCCCAACCAGGGATCAAACCTGCATCCTCTGAATTGGAAGCACAGAGTCTTATCCACTGAACCACCAGGGAAGTCCCAAATTTTAACCATTTTTTAAAAAGTTAAGAGTGATCTGCCACAGCCCCATTAAACTGCAGTCCTTGAGCCGCTTGCTCCCACATCCAAACACTGTCTGCTTAAACAGTTGCTTACTATGTGGCCACAGAACGACCCTTACAAATCACTGGATGCCACTGAAGACCAAGACAGTCATAGCCATTGGGGGAAATCAGGAAACGCTCCTTGAAGCCCCCAGTCGGGATAGAAGCACCATCGGGGGTCACATCACGGTGTGATGAAGATGAAAGAGCCACACTCTGATGAAGTTTGGTGCTGCTGAAAATGCAGATGAGGACACAGAGCAGCGGGCACCTGTGACCCTCTCAGATTTTCCTCCTGCCTCCGTGATGGAAGCCAGGCTCTGTGTGGTCAGCGATGCAAAAGGCTCCCGGGGTGGCTGCCAGCCCAGGGCCCCTGCCCAGCCCTCCCTGGTGGCAGGTGGGTCCCTTCATCCTTCCCAGCCCCATTCCAGGGCAGGCGATGGGCTGGACTGCAATTATCCAGACTCTGAGAGATGCACCAGGACCTCTGCCAGGGGCTGTCATTCGGATTTCCCCATGAATACCTGACACATGTACTTTTCAATTTGGGCAGCTGGTCTGCAATGCCCCGGAAGTCATCTTCCATAAACACAGTGTGATGGATGATGTCTCCAGGATAATCTCGTTTCCCGGAAGCAATTTTATGAGCTCCCCCTTCTATCCCTGGTCAGGAAACTGGCTACCCACATCTTTCCCTGACTCTTCATTTGGCTACATACTTTCCCTTTGAGAAGAAGAACCAATGATGTCGCGAGAGGGAGACACGTCACGATAAGGTGACAGCCTTCCTAGAAACCTTCTCTCCAGGTTTGTCACTTTATGGATTGCAAAGGAAGACAGTAATCCCCTACTTATGACAGAGTTCCATTGCAAGAGCACATGCATAAGTTTAGTTTTGTTCGTTAATCCCAACAAAGCTAGCTCAGGTACCCAACTAACAGCATCAGCCATACAGTACTGTACTGTAATACGTTTATAACACTTTCCATATAAATAACAGATAAAAACAAACAGACACAAAAATAAAACCTTTTTGATCTTACAGAGCAATACCTTGAAAAGTACAGTAATGCAGTACAATCAAGCTCCAACAGTTGGTGATGAACAGGCAGGCCTGGCGTGCTGCAGTCCATGAGGTCACAAAGAGTCGGACACGACTAAGCGACTGAAGTGAACTTAACTGAGACACCCTGGACTTTAAATAAAGATCCTGCACTACCGTCTCTCTCCAGAGGGTGTGTGTGTGTGTGTGTGTGTGTGCGTGCTTAGTCGTGTCCAATTCTTTGCGACCCCATGGACTGTAGGNCTAAGCGACTGAAGTGAACTTAACTGAGACACCCTGGACTTTAAATAAAGATCCTGCACTACCGTCTCTCTCCAGAGGGTGTGTGTGTGTGTGTGTGTGTGTGCGTGCTTAGTCGTGTCCAATTCTTTGCGACCCCATGGACTGTAGGCCACCAGGCTCCTCTCTCCATGGAATTTTCCAGGCAAGAATACTGGGAGTGGGTTGCTATTTCCTTCCCCAGGGGATCTTCCCCACCCAGGGATCGAACCTGGGTTTCCTGCATCTCCTGCATTGGCAGGCGGATGCATTACCACCCTGGGGTTTCTTTGGAAGGAATGATGCTAAAGCTGAAACTCCAGTGCTTCGGCCACCTCATGCGAAGAGTTGACTCATTGGAAAAGACTTTGATGCTGGGAGGGATTGGGGGCAGGAGGAGAAGGGGACGACAGAGGATGAGATGGCTGGATGGTATCACTGACTCGATGGACGCGAGTCTGAGTGAACTCTGGGAGTTGGTGATGGACAGGGAGGCCTGGCGTGCTGCGATTCATGGGGGCGCAAAGAGTCGGACACGAATGAGCGCCTGAACTGAACTGGACTGCATTACCCCCAGCGCCACCCGGGACTGTACAGCAAATTACACAAAAGCACAGCCACTTGCAGAGGATGCCAGACACGTGAAGTAGAGCGATTAGACGTGGGCACGCGGGCCCACATCTTTGAAAGTCCTGTGTAGGGGACTTACTGTACATCTTGAATGCAGAAACGTCAGACCAGAGAGGGAGACATCCATGGGCAGAGAGCTTCAGCTCTTCGCATCCGACCCTTCATGGAAAGTTCTAGCACTGTCCGCTGCTAAGGCGCAAGTAGCCACGGGGTCCCAGGGCACTTTCTCCCTCCCAGGGTGGGGCCCGGGGGGCACGTTTCCCCAACGAAACCCACCATCCTGGCTTCTTCTGTCAGAGAACTGATGTCCACACCAGCAGGGATCGGGGGGTTCTACATTCTTCAAGGCAAGTCTAAGGGGCACTGCAGGGCCGATTTCAGGGGAAAATCTCCCGTCTTTATAGGTTCTGCCCTAAAGAAAAAGAGAACAGAAAACAGTGACAATTCCAGAGTCACTAGGGGACACGGGGAAAAACGTGCGGAGGATGGTTTTCACTCAGGTGGAGAAAAGCCAGAGTCAGAATGAGAAGCCAGAGCTAGGGCTTTTCTAGCTTAGGAACGTGGGGCTCCCTGGTGACTCCGCGTTACAGGATCCGCCTGCAGGGATTGATGTAGGCTCAATCCCTGGGCTGGGAGATACTCTGAGGAGGGAGTGGCAACCCACTCCAGTGTTCTTGCCTAGGAGATCCCGTGGACAGAGGAGCCTGGAGGGCTACACTCTATGGGGTGGCAAAAGAACTGGACATGATTCAGCGACTCAACAACAACAAACATTGTGTACACACAGTAACTCACCTGTACATTCGCGGAAACTGCTCCTCTACGTTAGTGCTGACGGCAAGATTCAGTTGGATTTAATGCAACCCTAAATCTAATTTAACTTATATATATTTTTAATNTCAACAACAACACAACAAACATTGTGTACACACAGTAACTCACCTGTACATTCGCGGAAACTGCTCCTCTACGTTAGTGCTGACGGCAAGATTCAGTTGGATTTAATGCAACCCTAAATCTAATTTAACTTATATATATTTTTAATGTACATTATATTAAGAATCCATTCCCTATACCTATTATTCCTTTTTATTATAAAATTTATTTGACACAAATCATGATGGAACTTTATGTTTTCTCAGGCTTTTAAGTGTCTAATATAGCATGTCATTTATAACGACAGAGAAAAATCTATAACAATCAGATTTTTAAAGGGTTGAATACTGTTGTAATTCAACCGAACGGGTAAAAAGCATTGTTATTGAATTTAAAAAAATTCTTACTCTCCCTGTTAAAAATTGGATTCATTGAGAAAATTATTTCATGTCTTCATTTGTTCTTAAAATAGAAGGAAAAAAAATGCAGCTAACTAGTTTTAAAGGCATCATAAGATTAAGAAAATTTTATTTAAACATAGCAACTTGGCTAAACTGCAATTTAATAAAGAAACTAGAATAGAAGTGTAATGCACCAATGTGCTTATTGTGAGGAAAATAATGAGAATTAAATTTGAGCGGAGAGTAAAGGACAGCAGGAGAGCCTTGGACTAGAAATTAGGATATTTCAATGCCTAAACTATGGCCAGGTCATACTGGACAAGTCCTGTCAATCACTGCTTGCTTGGGCAGTAAATTTTATTGAGCAGCTACTATGTGCTGAGGGAATTATGAAGAACTGGGGGTACATCAGGGCTTATGTTCCAGCTGCTTCTCCTGGAGTTCCCTGTCTATGGGTGCATGAACAGGACTGAGGCTCACTCCCACAGTGATGTGGTCCAGCCTCATAGCATCGAGAAGCATCCACATAGCAACTGCTTCCAATTTGGTGTCTCCNTTCTCCTGGAGTTCCCTGTCTATGGGTGCATGAACAGGACTGAGGCTCACTCCCACAGTGATGTGGTCCAGCCTCATAGCATCGAGAAGCATCCACATAGCAACTGCTTCCAATTTGGTGTCTCCAGGTGGGTCCCTCTGCCCTAAAGTGTGGATGTGGAATATCCCATTGCCTGGTTGTTTCATAGGCATCTCAAACCCAGCCAGACTTTTGGTCGGCTACCCCCAACCTGCTTCTCCCACGAAACACTGGAGGTCAGCCTTGATTCCCCTCCCCACCCCCAACCCCAGCATTTCTGGTAGAAAATCTTTAAGTTCTGTGCTATAACTGCTGGACCCTCATGGGAATTCTCTGGTGGTCCAGTGATTAGGACTCTGTGCTTCCACTGGGAGCCTGGGTTCAATCCCTGCCTGGGGATCTAAGATTCTTAGATCACAAATCTTACGGTGCAGCCCTGTCCCCCCCAAAAAGTGCTGTGCCCTCAAAATCTGCTGATTTCTGCCAACCCACCACCGTGACCCCCAAAGGCTTTGCCTAGATTCCTACAACAGTTTCTAACAACTTATAAGGCAACTGCTCTTAAACCTCTACACCTAAATCTCAACACAGTAGCCAAGTGACTTTTTAAAACAATAACATTGAGTCACCCACTGCTCAATAACTCCAACGATATAACATCTGGTTCAGAGAAAAGCTACACCAACTTTACAGAGAGCCCAATGACTGTCCAGAGACCACCCAGTCACCTGCCTACCCCGAGACTCTCCTCACTCCCTGCACCGGCCCCCTCACCTCTCAGGCACTCTGGGCACGGCGCTGCCTCGGGGCCTTTGCACCTGGTGCTGCCCCGTCCAGGGCTCTGCCCACGGACGGCCACGGACTCACTCTCTCTCCTCTTTCATGTCTTCGCTCAACCAGCATTTTCTCAGTGAGGCTCTCTCCACCCAACCCCTGCATGCCCCACAGCCCTTCCCTGCACTATCTCATGGCATTTATCGAGATATGACATATAAAATATCATGCTTATTTTTTATTCTCTCTTTTCCTATTAATAGACAAAACTAAATGAGAACAGAGGTTTTTTTTTTCCCCTATTTTTTTCACTGCTGTATCTCCAAGGCCTGACACACCATAAATATTCAATAATTATTTATTGAATTAGCAGGTGACAAAAAATGTGTTGAAAAACAACTGGTGTTAATTATATGTTATCTTCATATATTCCATGTGTGTATATAAGGCAGAGAAAGAGAGAGAGGAGGCCTCACTCAGACTTCATGTGATTTAACCTCTAAACAGTCAACATGCATTATTGAATACATGCTTTGTACTAGAAAATTTTAGATGCTCTGCTGATAGAAGCAGCTAATAATCAAACAGAAAACTGAACACTTGTAGCATCTAGGGAGAGTGTGAGATGAGTGTGGCCTAGTGTGTCCTCCATGGCTTCATGGAGGTGAGAATTCACCTCTTTTGGAAGCAAGGACACTGATCAGAGATCCGCATGAAGCCTGCAGGCAGGAGGGCCAGCATAACCAAAGGTGAAAGGTCTGAACCACAGGCCACGCGTTCTCCAGATGCGGGCCAGTCACCCTACCAGGAAAGAAGCTTCTTTCAGGGAAACAGAGGACAAGTGGTCACGCGACTGGCGCCACATCGCGAAAGACTTAAACCAGACTCAGTTATTGTGAACTACTGGCCAACTCACATCTCCTGAACAAGCCAGGAAAGCCTCCTGTCAAACAAAACAAAACAAGAGAGGCTTCGCAGGTGGTCCAGNCAAGTGGTCACGCGACTGGCGCCACATCGCGAAAGACTTAAACCAGACTCAGTTATTGTGAACTACTGGCCAACTCACATCTCCTGAACAAGCCAGGAAAGCCTCCTGTCAAACAAAACAAAACAAGAGAGGCTTCGCAGGTGGTCCAGCGGTTAAGACTTCGACTTTCAGCAGGGGGTGCACGTTCAACTGCTGGTCGGGGGCTAAGATCCCACACGTGCTGTGCTGTGCGTGGTCGCTCAGTCGTGTCTGACTCTTTTAACCCCATGGACTGTAGCCCGCCCGGCACCTCTGTCCACAGCCAAAAGACCAAGACGTAAAACAGCAGTGATACTGTAACAAATTAAAAATGGTTCACGATTAAAAAAAGAAATCTAAAAAGATAAAAAGTGGAAGCAGCCATGGAGCTACCTAAAATCTGAGGCCTCAATCTCTAAGCAGTTACATGACTGGCTATTCTGTATGACCCAGGTGTGGGGCCTGCTCATCTCCCCTCACTGGGCTTCCACGGAGATCCTCGTGGAAATGGAGATTCTTCGGAGCCCTGAAGACCATAACNTGAGGCCTCAATCTCTAAGCAGTTACATGACTGGCTATTCTGTATGACCCAGGTGTGGGGCCTGCTCATCTCCCCTCACTGGGCTTCCACGGAGATCCTCGTGGAAATGGAGATTCTTCGGAGCCCTGAAGACCATAACGACGGATCACTGGGGTTTCCCTTCCTGTGTGTAATTTACATGCATCCGCCTCAGTCAGAAACCTAGCTAATATCAGAGGGCAACAGTTGGCTATGCCTAAACTCCCTCTCAAGCTGGGAACCAGGAGATGACCCATNCTAAAAAGATAAAAAGTGGAAGCAGCCATGGAGCTACCTAAAATCTGAGGCCTCAATCTCTAAGCAGTTACATGACTGGCTATTCTGTATGACCCAGGTGTGGGGCCTGCTTATCTCCCCTCACTGGGCTTCCACGGAGATCCTTGTGGAAATGGAGATTCTTCGGAGCCCTGAAGACCATAACAACGGATCACTGGGGTTTCCCTTCCTGTGTGTAATTTACATGCATCCACCTCAGTCAGAAACCTAGTTAATATCAGAGGGCAACAGTTGGCTATGCCTAAACTCCCTCTCAAGCTGGGAACCAGGAGATGACCCATNCTTCGGAGCCCTGAAGACCATAACAACGGATCACTGGGGTTTCCCTTCCTGTGTGTAATTTACATGCATCCACCTCAGTCAGAAACCTAGTTAATATCAGAGGGCAACAGTTGGCTATGCCTAAACTCCCTCTCAAGCTGGGAACCAGGAGATGACCCATCTGCGTGACCTTGGATCAACCTGGCCATCTTCAGCATCCTTCATCCCATCACTCATTCAACAAGCACGCCCTGACCGTTGTGCATCAGGGACGCTCAAGGCAGAGGGTGGGTGCAAAACAGACCCTAGAGAAGCTGATTGTGGAAAGTGCCACCAGGGAGACAGCAAGTGGGTGTGCTGGGGCTTAGCAGGCAGGGTTAACCAGGTTAATAAGGTTGGCCAGAGAAGGGCGCTGAGGAGGCAAGGCTGAATTTGAGATGCTGAGACGAGGAAGGGGCCAGCTGTAGGAGGAGGGCGGGAGGAGGTTTCCGGATGGACAGCACCATGGAGCCCAAGTCCTCGCAGCAGCAGTGTGTCTCCGACAGGCGAGGGACTGAGAGCTGGTTCCTGGGCTTGGAGACGACTCGGTTTTATCTTTTGACCAGAGAAGAATCGTCGCTACTAAACAGAAAAAAAGGCTGCAAGATGCATTATTCCTGGTGTGCACTAGATGCTTCTGCTTTCCAAGTTTGACATATCCACACTTACATCTACATCCCCATCTGCACCAACATTTGCACCTACATCTAGACAGACAGATACACACACAGGGCTACTTCCAGAGGCCACTAGGCTGGAGCTGCATTTGCCGAGGACAGTCACCCCTGTACTTCATGGTTTATACATTTTGTATCTGCAAATTCACCGACTGGCTGAAATCCACCCGCAAACCCAAGATCAATTCTTGCGTCACCTCTGAAGTCACTCACAAACCTGCACCAAGGGGTGAGGATCCTCGGGTGTCATGTACATTCCCGGAGGTGGTCAACAGCTCACACTGGAAACCAGGGCCCTTTTCAAGGTGATCTCCTGCCATGGTTTTCACATTCTGTGGGGGTTTCTTTCATGATTCTGCTGCTGGAAAAAGGGTCCTTAAGTGCAGTGCAGAGGTGTCATCCATGGCCCTAAACATGAGGGCCTCACGGAGTAACCCCTGTATGAGATGAACACAACTCCTGTGGCTTGGGCCTCGTGTTAAGTGTTGCTAAACCAACGGCATGTGTTCCATACAGTGTCCTTAAACAGGGGACACACAACAGAAGGCCTGTGTTGATCGGTTAACAAAAAGGTGGTGAGCAGAGGCTCACAGGGAGCCAAAGCTGGGTTTATTCCAGGAGCGGAGGTTGAATGTGCACTAATTCAGCGTGTGAACCTTTACAGAACACACCACCGCAAATGATAGGAACTGACCGTAGAAGGTTTTGCCTTGTGTGTATAATAGTGGAGAAGAGTGAGAAGCAGCTGGCNGCAGCCCACCTCCTCCCCTCGCGTGCCGCCTCCTCTCGCAGGTGTCATCCTCAGGATGGCGCCTATCCGGCAAAGGAGCTTGAACATCACCTAAATGCTTGAGATTTTACTGTTTTCTTTAAAACTCCCAGAGTCGATAATAAAAAGTTGCCTGCTCGTTGAGAACTGAATGATGACCCTATTAGGTTATTAACAATGCCATGGGAGAGGGCAAAAACATTCGGGGGTCTCATCCAAGTAAAGTGCTTTCACTGAACCCCTTACAACTTCCACCCCAAGATAATTCAACAGTGATGGGCTGGTATTCTATTCATTTACTTGCTTTTCAAAAGCATGAGTTTTGGAAACAGCAAGGTCCTACTACAGAGCACAAGGAGCAATCTCAGTATACTGTGATAAACCACCACGACAAAGAATGTATATGTGTATAACAGTCATTTGCTGTAGAGCAGAAATTAACACAACATTGTCAATCAACTATACTTCAATAAATTAAAAAAACATAATTTTTAAAAATGGGGCTTCCCAGGTGATGTCTACTGGTAAAGAATCTGCTTGCCAACATAGGAGATGTAAGAGACTCAGGTTTGATCCCTGGGTCTGGAAGACCCACTGGCACAGGAAATGGCAACTCACTCCAGTGTTCTCGCCTGAAAAATTCCATGGACAAGAGGAGCCTGGAAGGCTGCAGTCCATGGATTTGCAAAGAGTAGGACACGACTGAGCACACACACTGAACACACAAAGCATCGTGGAAAAGAACAAGAAAAGTCACGTAGATGTGTATCACTGAGTCACTCTGCTGCACAGCAGAAATTAACACAACATTGTAAGTCAACAAAACTTCAAAAAATTAAAGAAGAACATGCATTTTATTTTGAAAGATGAAGTTATTTCAAAAATATGGTATTCAGTGAATACTCAACTTTTTTTTCTTTTAACATATTGTCGTGAACAGTGTAACTGTACACACCAAGGTAAGGGCTACAAGTCCTCCAAGCCACACAGAGAACATCCTGGGCACCTCAAAATGACAAGCATTGCCAAGCCCCATCCCATTAATAATTCTAGCGTCTGTGGCTCCACCATGGCTCACTGAGGCCGTGACTGTGTCTCTGGTTTTCCCGGGTCCTCCACAGATAAGAACATCCCTGAACAGCTTATTGAGGAAATTCACCAGGTGGTTAGTCTTAGAAAACCCCAGGCACAAATGCACAGCCACTATCTCCTGAGTGCTTGTTGTTGAACTTTAAGACGTAAGAAAACAAGATTGAAGCTGAATCTGCAAGTACAAATGGAGGGTGAAATTGGTTCCCAAGAATTCAAATAGAACATTCCTCCTTCCTGCTCAGAATGAGTCCTATCAACTATGAGATCTAGTCCAAGCTCTGTAGTCAAGCATTCAAAGATCCAATCAGCTTTTTTGCTACAGAACCATTTTTCAAGGATTAGACAGACCTGCTGGGTTTACCAAGCCAGGCTGTGAGAATTCCTCCCCTTCCACCTTCCCTTCAATGATGCCCATGGCTTGGAATAACCTGAAGTGAAAGACACGGAGGACTCAAAGTGTTAGCCACTCAATTGAGTTCGATTCTTTGTGACCCCATGGATTTTAGCCCACCAGGCTCCTCTGTCCATGGGATTTCCCAGGCAAGACTACTGGAATGGGTTGCCATTCCCTTCTCCAAGGGATCTTCTGGACCCAGGGATGGAACTTGTGTCTCCTGAATTGCAGGCAGGTTCTTTACTGTCTGAGCCACCCGGGAATCACCTGAAGTATTTTTCTTATCTCTTGAAATCCTCCTGAGTCCTCAAGACTAAGGGCACAGGTACCTCCTGCCTGAGATCTTGACCTGCCCGGTACCCACAGCAGCCCCACCCCCCAGATTCCTGCAGGGATGGCTCCGAAAGCCTGCACCACGCATGTGACAGTGAACATATGTGATGATAGGTGACCCAAACGTGGCCTTATTATGGTGGAAGAACCTGGATTCAAGACTTCTGTTGTGGGAGCCTTTGCTTACCCCCGCCCCTGCTGTTTGCTTTGTCTCCTTTCTGAGCACACAGAAGAATACAATTCCCAACTCTGGTGCAGGTGTGCAGACAGTTGGGACCGCAGGCCTAACTCTGGCCTGTGGACTCTGAGCAGAGATGGAACGGCCCTCTCCAAGGAAGCAGGCGCCTGCACGCAGCCCTCTGGTTCCAGCTGTGGGGCCTGCAAGCCCAACGCGGAGAAGCAGAATAGCACAGTGAACACAGCTGAGTCTCCGAGTCATCGTGCTACCCACAGGAGACTTTGCGGAAATCAAAACAAAAACCTTGGCTGGGCTAAACTACTCTTTTGGCAATAATCTGTAAGCATAGCAAAACTCTGGGTTCTCATCCGGCACCAGCCATTAAGAAGGAATGTGGACAAGTGATGTCTACAATCTCTGCAGGAGAAGGAATGTGTCTGACAATCAGGCAGAGCGTTGGTTTACCCAGTGAGGCCACATGTTTTCCTGATTTACTCTCCTTAGTAAAGACCCCAGCTCCATGCCATCACAAATAATGCTGCAGTGAATACTCTTGGGTTTCCAAGAAAGGGTCTTTACAACCAGGACAGGTTTTCCATGAGGCGTGATGAAAAAATTCTGAAACTAGATGGTAGCCATGTTTGCACAACACTGTGAAGGCACTTCACTTCATTCAGTTGCTCAGTCATGTCCAACTCTTCACGACCCCATGGACTGCAGCACGCCAGGCCTCCCTGTCCATCACCAACTCCTGGAGCTTGTTCAAATTCATGTCCGTTGAGTCAGTGATGTCATCCAACCATCTCTTCCTCTGTCGTCCCCTTCTCCTCCTGCCTTCAATCTTCCCCAGCATCAGGGTCTTTTCAAATGAGTCGGCTCTTCGCATCAGGTGGCCAAAGTATTGGAGTTTCAGCTTCAGCATCAGCCCTTCCAATGAATATTCAGGACTGATTTTCTTTAGGATGGACTGGTTGGATCTTCTTGATGTCCAAGGGACTTTCAAGAGTCTTCTACAGCACCACAGTTCAAAATCATCAATAAATGCACGTAAGGCTACTGAATTGTATATTTCTTTTCCAGTTTCATTTATCGAATATACTTGCTTTACAATACTGTGTTAATTTCTGCTGCACAATGAAGTGAATCAGTTATATGCTTACATATACCCCCTCCCTCTTAAGCCTCCCTCCCACCCCACTCCATCCCTGCAGGTCATTACAGAGCATTGAGCTGAGCTTCCTGCCAGGACATAGAAACAACCTGAATGTCAGTGATAAATGAATGGATAAAGAGGAGGTGGCACACCATAAAATGGAATATCACTCAGCTACTAAAAGGAATGAAATAAGGTCATTGGCAGAGGTGTGGATGGTCCTAGAGTCTATCATACAGAGTGAAGTAAATCAAAAGAAGGAAAACAAATATTGTATATTAATGCATATATGCTGAATTGTATTCTTAAAATGGTTAAGATGGTAAATTTCATGGCATGTGTATTTCACCAGGATAAGAAAGGTGACTGATGTGCTACACTGGCTGAAATATTTGTTATATATCTTAAGGAGTTCGGTTTCACTTGCACTATTGATTTGCTTAGTCAACCTCTTCATCACAGAAGACACAAAAGTAAAACAGCTCAGATTTCTGCCAAATTAGTAACATTCCATCTAATGAGGCCTTTGACTATAATTAAAAAATCACTAACTAAGCTAGAAGTCCAGCCAGATCCACCAATATCAAAAGAGAGGGTCTCAATGACTTTTTTTTTCCCCAAATGGAACAATTCATTTATCTCCCTTAAAAAGTATGTATCATGGACAGCAGTTTCTACGTCTCTGCGCTGAAATATTTCAGCTCCTCTGGTAGGGATAGTGACAATGACTTTAAGAGATGCAGATTCTTGAATTTTAAGATTATAGGAAATCATACACATACATTTACATATCTCTATATATGTCTATATTATATGTACACACACACCACTATACCACAATGTCACGAAAAATTCCTGGGGNCTGGTAGGGATAGTGACAATGACTTTAAGAGATGCAGATTCTTGAATTTTAAGATTATAGGAAATCATACACATACATTTACATATCTCTATATATGTCTATATTATATGTACACACACACCACTATACCACAATGTCACGAAAAATTCCTGGGGAATTAATGTACTGGAGTCAATACGTTAGGGGGGCTGCTCCACGTGTGCAGAAGCAGAGCACACATCGGGTTTTGAAGAAGAGGAGACAGAGTGAAGGCCAGAAGGGATGAGCGATGCTGGGCCAGGTGTGGGGCGCAGCAACCCGAGAGGCAGACTTGGGAAAGGAAGGTGTGGGGCTTGCCAGGAAGCACGCGAAGGCCTTCCCTGGCGGTCCAGTGGTTAAGACTCTGTGCTCTCAGGGCAGGGGCTGTGGGTTCAATCCCTGGTCAGGGAACTAAGATCCCACACGTCCAGGAGCCAAAAAAAAAGAAAATGAAAGTTGGCAGACCCAGTTCGGGGGCACGGAAGGACAGTAGACGATGAAAAGCCCTTTGTAAAGAAAACCAAGGTGCCAATATGCTCTGTCACTCTGCTGAGTTCGCCTGGCATGATTACAGTATCTAATTAAAATAATAAGGCTCAGAGAAGGGACTCGGTGATACAAGCATTCTGTAAAGTTTCAGAAATAATAATTTGGTACCTTGAGTGACTTTACACAATCAGTTCAAAAGGCACCTGTACATTTTCAGGAGCACCGAATAATCAGACTGATACAAATGAATGATGATTTGGGATTTCATTCTTAAAGGAACAAAGCTATGGGAAAGGACTCACTCAGTNCACACACACACACACACACACACAACTGAAATAAAGGGTTCACAAAGCAATACCTACCCTACTGTGTGCTGTCTACTCCAAGTATTTACTCTCTTCCCTTCCATTTCAACTAAAAATGCTAACTGTGGCCCACAAAACTTCCTCCAAACCCACCAAGGAGTCACCAGCCTGACTTAGAAGAATCCTGATATAGTCCCAGCTTCACTGTACAAAGATGAAGCACACAAGACCTACTGATTTTCTGAAACAAACATCTACTGCCCTCCCACCAGCTCACTCAAGGTGCTGAACTTGGGGGATGACAAGGCCATGTTCTCCTTGAGGACGTCACAGACCAGCAAAGGCCTGCTGAAGAGTCAGGTCTGGACAGTGATGAGCACAAGTTCACATGATCCCAGGACAAGGGCTGGAGTTAATACTACACAGAGTGTTCTTTTCTTTAAAAAATTGCCTGCCTAGTTTAGTTTTGAAAAATAGCAAGGCTTTTATTCTAACTCTATTTTTGAAAACTTCCATTTGCAACCCCAGCTGATGAAAAACAAAACATAAATGTTCATGACTTCTGCTCGGTGTGTACAAATCTGCCAGAAACTGAGGTCAAAACAGAGAAGCCTAAGAGGGAAGAGCAGGCCTTCAGGAGGCAAATAATACAAATCCTAGGTTTTTAATTCATTTTACAGCTTAAAATACACTTCCATATAACGTTGCCTGTTTTATTTCAATATTCACAATAATCCCTTCATTTTTTTATTCCCATTTTATGGGTAGAAAGCTGAGGCCTGGGTGATGACTCACCTAGGATCACCCAGTCAGCAAGTAGCAGGAATAATAAATCTTTGATAAGTTGTAAGGGAGACAAGAAGGAGGCTCAGGTTGGGCACAGATCTGGGGAGGTCTGGTTTCTCTTAAAATTACAAAATGCCACAATCCCTCATAAATTCAATAAACGTCAAGTCATTATAAAAATCAACTATATATTTCAATATATCTAAATGCTTTGCATAAACGTTGTTTTATCATCCCTTTCCTGGCATGGACTTCTGTTCCAGGGGTAGACGCCAGAAAGCAGAGCCCTAAGGCCACTCCCAGCTTCAATTCTCAATAAATTAAAAAAAAAAGAAAAAGCCTCAGGACATAAGCCAAAAGTTCTTTGTCTCGGCCCCTGCTCCCCATGTGGCACTGACTCACAGTCTCCACTCCCAGAGTGAGTTTCCTTCTCCAAACTGTTTATTTATTTCTAGGAATTCTCACAAGGCTAATGACGAAAAACTGACATTTGTCTAAAAGAGCTCAGACTGCGAGAAAATGCAAAGCCCCTAAAGGGACAGTTGTGTGAATTTGAGTGGGGGGATTTTAAACCCCATTTGCAAATCAGAGCCAGAGGTCACTGTGAGAACCAGACAGGAGACAGGTTTGAATGCAGTTGATCTTTGCAAGGCCTAGATACTTGCAAAAAATAATAATAATAAATAAATAGAACATGTACTCCCATTTGCTGGGCTTACAGAAGAATTCTCTTTTTAAATTTCCTTGGCTGTCATTAACACACACACATACACACACACACACACACACACACACACACACACATATTCACACACAAGCAATACAAACAGAATTTGAAATGAACTTCATCAAGAATAGTTAACAAGTTTATAACATAGTTTATAGACTTTGTCTCAAGCCCATGAACCTGTAAACTGTTTCTCATGTAGAGGTGGATCCAAAAGTTGTTATTAAATGCAAGATTTTATTTATTTTTCGAATGTCAAATTTTCAGCATAGAATGCCTGAAAAGCTGGGCACAATTCGAATCAAAAAATATTTCATATGGCACACTAATGAAATGTCCAAAATCCTTCAAGCTAGTCTTCAGCAGTATGTAAACCAAGAACTTCCAGATGTATAAGCTGGGTTTTGAAGAGGTAGAGGAACCAGAGGTCAAATTGCCAGCATTCACTGGAACAAGGAGAAAGGAAAGGAATTCTAGAAAAACACCTGCTTCATTGACTACACTAAAGTCTATAACTGTGGGGATAACAACAAACTGTGAAAATTCCTTAAAGAGATGGAAGTACCAGACCACTTTACTTGTCTTTTAAGAAGCCTGTATGCAGTCAAGAAACAAAAGTTAGAATCGGACATGGAACAACGGTTTTGTTCAAATTGAGAAAGGAGTACGACAAGGCTGTATATTGTCATCCTGCTTATATAACTTATATGAAGAGTCAAATGCATCACTGGATGAGGCCCAAACTGGAATCAAGATTGCCAGGAGAAATATCAGCAACCTCAGATATACAGATGATACCACTCGAATGGCAGAAAGTGATGAGGAAGTAAAGAGCCTCTTGATGAAAGTGAAAGAGGAAAGTGAAAAGCTGGCTTAAAACTCAACATTCAAAAAACTAAGATCGTGGCATCTGGTCCCATCACTTCATGGCAAACAGATGGGGAAAAAATGGAAACAGTGACAGACTTTATTTTGAGAGGCTCCAAAATGAGATGTGATGGTAGCCATGAACTTAAAAGATGCTTGCTCCTTGGACAAACCTAGACAGTGTATTAAAAAGATATATACTTTGCTGACAAAGGTCCATATTCAAAGTTATGGCTTTTCTGGCAATCATGTATGGATGTGAGACCTGGACCATAAAGAAGTCTGAGCACTGAAGAATCGATACTTTTGAGTTGTGGTGCTGGAGAAGACTCTTGAGAGTCCCTTGGACTGCAAGGAGATCCAACTAATCAATCCTAAAGGAAATTAACCCTGAATAGTCATTGGTTGAACTAAAAAGCCTCTTGATGAAAGTGAAAGAAGAGAGTGAAAAAGTTGGCTTAAAATTCAGAAAACTAAGATCATGGTATCTGGTCCCACCACTCTATGGTAAATAGATGGGGAAATTATGAAAACAATGAGAGACTTTATTTTGGGGGGTTCCAAAATTGCTGCAGATGGTGACTTCAGCCATGAAATTAAAAGATGCTTGCTTCTTGGGAGAAAAGCTATGACCAACCTAGACAGCATTTTGAAAAGCAGAGACATTACTTTGCCATCAGAAATCCATCTATGGTTTTTCCAGTAGTCGGGTGTGGATGTGAGAGTTGGACTATAAAGAAAGCTGAGCACTGAAGAATTGCTGCTTTTGAACTGTGGTGTTGNTAGTGGCTTAGACAGTAAATTATCCACCTGCAATGCAGGAGACCCCGGTTCAATTCTTGGGTTAGGAAGTTCCCCTAGAGAAGGGATAGGCTACTCACTGCAGTGTTCTTGGGCTTCCCAGGTGGCTCAGATAGTAAAGAATCTGCCTGCAATGCAGGAGACCTGGGTTCAATCCCTGAGTTGGGAAGATCCCCTGGAGAAGGGAATGGCAACCCACTCTAGATTTCTTGCCGGGAGAATTCTATGGACAGAGGAATCTGCTGTGCTACAGTCCATGGGGTTGTAAAGAGTCAGTCACGACTGAGCGTGACTAACCATGTGGTTTATTGGGGCAAAGAAATGGAAGAGATCATGGTTTTCCCAATATGATGCAACCTCTGCAAACGTCAAAACCATTCACATAAGCTTACTGGGTAATAGACGAACAGGTGGCATATGGTAAAGCACATAGCAATTCTTCAGTGCTGTTCACGCCAGCTTCTACGTACACTTCGAGTACAGTTGTGCACAGGTGAGTAAACTGCTCTCTTTATCCAGACTCCAGACTTTGCTCATGTGGCATGGGATCTACAAATCCCTAGCTCTGTGCCCCGGGATTTCCAGCTTGCTCTGCCAGTATCTGCGCTGGTGGAAGAGAGCTGCCAATTCAGCTTGCATTGTTCAGGCGCAGTGGTTCCTTTCATAACACCAAGCATCGGTTTATAACACTTAAGTTTGCAATCACTATCTGAAGTCATCTTCCACTCCTGCCTCTCTGCCTTTCCTGAGAGGTGAACCGATTTTTCTCCCTGCTATGAAGCGTGGGTGTGCTGAGCTTCATACCCTTTGAGAATTCTTCTAGCTCTAACTATCCTGTGGTTTTATAAGATGATAAAAGCTAAACGAAGGCTAGGGCTATCAGGTGGTACTTCCGAATGTGTCTTGGCTTGTGTTCAGTTGCTCAGTCGTGTCCTACGCTTTTGCGACTCCATGGTCTGTAGCCCACCAGGCTCCTCTGTCCATGGCATTTTTCAGGCAAGAATACTGGAGTGGGCTGCCATTTCCTCCTCCAGGGGATCTTCTCGACCTAGGAACTGAATGTCTTCTGCATCTCCTGGTAGGCAGATTCATTACCTCTGAGCCACCTGGGAAGCCCATGTCTTAGCCTGCGGCCCCCTAGAAGTAGACTCTCAATCAAGGCTTACTGAGCACAAGCAGGTAAGTTGGAAGATGATTCCTGAAACACACCAGGAGAGCAGGGAATGGAGGTGCATTGGTCGCGATCCTCAAGAAACAAACTCCACGTTACTGCTAAACATAGACAATTTGATGAGGGAAACACCCCCTTCCCTGGGAAGGAAAACAGAGCGTGGCCTGGATGCTATAGACCACAATGCGAGAGTGAGGGTGAGAGGCTCGGTGCTTTTAGGGTCCAAAGATGTGTTTCAGGGCATCTTTGAATGACAAATGGCCATTAGTGAGGTTCCCCGATCTTCCAAGAGATGTTACCATCCCCAGCACACTCTGTTCCTGAATGGGAAGAGGGAGGCTTGCTGTTGCTCGAATTCCATGATGAATTCTGGGGCACAGCAGCTGCGTCTCTCCCGCGTCTCTCCCGTAGCCGGAGTCAGCCGGTTTCCTCAAGGCCACCACGTGAGACACGAAAAGTGAAAGTCGCTCAGTCATGTCTGACTCTATGTGACCCCACGGACTATAATACAGTCCATGGAATTCTCCAGGCCAGAATACTGGAGTGAGTAGCCTTTCCCTTCTCCAGGGGATCTTCCCAACCCACAGATTGAATCCAGGTCTCCCACATTGCAGGCGGATTCTTTACCAGCTGAGCCACAAGGGAAGCCCAAGAATACTGGAGTGGGTAGCCTATCCCTTCTCCAGGGATCTTCAAGCCTGACATAGTATGATCTGCTGTGTCATACTGCTTATTCAGGACTGAAAAATGATGAAGAATACAGCCAGATCTGTAAGCTCCAAATTTTACTATCCAACAAGTATGATTCATTAGTATGGCTGGTCACACTGCAGTGAATTTTCTAGCCTTCGTATTAATCATTAAAAAGTAATGATGTGCACTCATATGTGGGATCTAAAACATGACAGATAGGAACCTACCGACGAAACAGAAATAGACTCACAAACATAGAGAACAGAGGGGGAGAGGGGTGGGAAAGGGAAGGATTTGGAGTTTGAGATCAGCAGATGCAAACTAATATAGAGAGAGCAGACAGACAACAAGGTCCTGCTGAACAAGACAGGGAGCTGTATCCACTAGCCTGTGATAAACCCTAATGGAAAAGAATACAAAAAGGATGCAACTTTATTGCAAAGTACACATTAACAGAACACTGTAAATCAACTAACTATACGTCAATAAAAAACATTTTTTAAAGTGATGTGGGTTAAAGAAGACTGCTTCGGAAATGCTTCCCAATGATCCCATTGGAAGCATCATGTCTATGCTTCCAATGGAAAGGGCAGATCGTAATCTGAAGTTACACCAAAAACAGAAGAGGTTTTCTAATGTCACCTAATAAACTCAGTTATTTAACCAAATGGGTTTCTGAGCACTGTAAAAGTTACCGCCTGGGTTTTTCTTGCTGCTCAGAGTATAATATGCGAGGAGAGATAAACTGAAGCAAGAATTAGTAAACCAAAAGAATACAGGAGACCCCTGAGACTAAAAGGATATACTCAGACTTCTGGCTTTAGTCCCAACATGGAAAGACCTTAGAAGTCACTGTGCCCATCCTCGCATCAAGAGAAACCTGAATACACTGGTTTCAGAGAAACCTGAATACACTGAAGTGACGATGCTTCTTGGACCCAGAAGAGAATGGCAGCGCCAGGGCACAGGGCTTCCCGGGACTCTGCAGAGATGAGGGAATCCAGGGAGGTGGGGCTGAGACCTGCATCCCTAGAGCAGAAGCCCTGGAGGCACAAACCCAGGGGACACTCAGAGCAAACCTGGGTGAGTGTCTAAAGGCTGAGAGGGGCAGTGTGGGGCAGGAAACCTCAAGCGGCTCAGGGCGCCGCCCACGTGTGGATTCTACCTCCAGGAAAGAGCATCAGTGTCTGTAAGTGGTGTGACGTGCTCCCAGTCACTCCAGGCAGTGGTGACTATGATGCCTGCCCCCTGATGACCATCTACTGCCTTGCTAAACCTCTTCTGAAGCTGAAGCTTCAATACCTTGGCCACCTGATGGGAAGAGCCGACTCATTAGAAAGACCCTGATGCTGGGAAAGATTGAAGGCGGGAGAAGGGTGCGGCAGAGGGTGGGATGGTTGGATGGCATCACCGACTCAATGGACATGAGTTAGAATGAGCTCTGGGAGATAGAGGAGGACGGAGGAGCCTGGAGTTCTGCGGTCCAGGGGGTCGTAGAGTCAGACACGACTGAGCGACTGAAAAACAAGAAGCTTCTTCTACACATTGATATTTTGGAACCAGTTTCTTTACTTGGAAAATAGCACACCACCACCTACCTCAGAGCTGTGAAATCATTGGGAGAAATAATTTGTCCAAAGATATGCACCAGGGAAAGCAATGCCAAGATTCTAGATCGACATCACCCTGCACAACCAAACCGCATCCACTGAGGTACTCAGACGCCCCAAACGCACCTTCACGTTTGCAGAACAGAAATGATGCCACGAGTCACTTTTTGAACTTCGTCAATGGGCAAAAGCGACAGTACTTTGATTAGAGATGATTCCTGTCTGGACTTGGGGCTTTTAAAGAAATGACAGCGAACATCATCAGGCTTCCCTGGTGGTTCAGATGGGTAAGAACCCTCCTGCCATGCTGGAGACCTGGGTTCCATCCCTGGGCCGAGAAGATTCCCTGGAGAAGGGAATGACAACCCTCTCCAGTATTCTTCCCTGGAGAATCCCATGGACAGAGGAATCTGGTGAAGCGGAGTCCATCGGGTCACAAACAGTCCGATAGGACTGAAGCGACATAGCAGGCACGCAGTGAACATCACCCAACGCCTGAGACAGAAATCTCCTTTCTAATCAAGGGTACCATGCGCAGATGGGCCTCTGGAAGCAACTCCCTGTACAGGTTGCTTCCCACAGGTGAAACCAATTCCTTCCTTCACTTTCTGGAGAACACTAAGGCTGTGAGGTTGGGAGATTCGGGAAACCGAATTATGTGGCTGGATTTTCCACTAGAATATTCCACCCCCGCCTGGATACACCTAGACCAAACTTCACATTTTGCTAAATAATATGGCTGTATCCTAATGGTCCACCGTTCAGACTTGGGATTCTAAAATGTTGCAATGCAGTCTTCATAGAGCAGTTGCTCTTTCCTGATATATATCTATATATTTTTTTAATTTCTCAAGAGTGGATTTTGCATCTCTACTCGAATGCTGCTTAATTAGATCGCGACTTCCCGGGAGTCAAAAAAAAAAAAAAAAAGAGAGAGAGAGAAGAGAAGAAAATACAAAGAAAAGCCTTGGGGAGCTGCAAATACTTGCACTGCATTGAGAAGTGGGTGCATCTGCCGCCCTCCCCGCAAGCCCGCGCGGGTCACCGCAGACCCCCGCCCCGCGCGGCGCGTGTCCGGAGCTGGGGCTGGGGCGGACTCTGCCCGGGAGCCCGGTCGCGTCCCAGCTCCCCCTACGCTTCCTCGCCTTCCCTGGACAGAGGCGCCTGGCAGAGCCTCGCGTGCCACCTCCCGACCACCCCGGGAAGCTTCGGCGACTGCACCGGGGCAGGAGCGGCAGGCGGGAGCGGGCGGCCGTCCTGCGAGTGGCCCGTCTCGGTCGCCCCCGCGCCGGCCGGGCGTGTGCGGGTGCGCACGGATTGCGGCTGCAGCCCCGGCGGAGGAGGGCGGGGAGGTGTGTGCTGAGGTCGGCGCAGGAGCTGCGCGCGGACCCGAGTGCCACGCGCCTCGCAGGGGTGGCTCAGCTCCCGGGGCGCGTGGGGGCGCGTGGTTTCAGAGCATCGGCGGCTCTCGGCGGCTCCTCTCTCCGGCCAGGGCTGGTCCTGCCTGCCGACCCCCGCTCCACCACACACACACACACACACACACACACACACACACACATCTCGCCTCTCTCAGGAGCTCCTTTAGGATCTGAGGTCCGGACAGTCCTGGACTGCTTCCCGGAGAAGGCAGACCCGGGCACAACGCCCTCGGAGCCGCCGGCGCCGGCCCAGCTCCNACACACACACACACACACACACACATCTCGCCTCTCTCAGGAGCTCCTTTAGGATCTGAGGTCCGGACAGTCCTGGACTGCTTCCCGGAGAAGGCAGACCCGGGCACAACGCCCTCGGAGCCGCCGGCGCCGGCCCAGCTCCCTCTGGGATCCCAGCAGCTGCTTCTCCTTCTTCGGCTCCGGGGCTTGCAGTGTTCACCCTCCCTGGGCGAGAGGTCCCTCGGAAACCTGCCGCGTTGGGGACGCCGCCCGGACGCGGCTGGACTGCCGGGACCCACCTCGCCTCCGGGAGACGCGCCCCTCGCCACCCTCCGGGCGCCGAGGAACTTGGAGAGGTTCTAGGGCACCGGTTCCCAAGTTCCTCCGGACATGAATCAGACGGCGGGAGCCTCCAACAACGTCAGGTGTCCCCCGGGAGGGAAAAGCCACAAGGTAAGGGGCCCACGACGGCGGGGCTGGCGCGGGACCTGGTGAGCAGGTGGCGCCTGCAATTGGCGGGCGAGTGGACGCGCGCCGGTTTGCGGATTCCGAGCCGCTTACCCCTCCTCCGCCGGGGAGGGGGTTCTTGAGTCCAGTCGGTGGGCGCGGAGCGGGATGTGGGGAGGACGGACGGTGCTCAGCCGACCCCGGGCCGACGCCAGGCTCTGCAGGTTCCCCTGCCCCGGCCTGCCCGGGGCTCAGCCAGCCAGCTTGCTGGCAGAAGCCGCCGGGGATTACCGGGTTTTCGGGGAGCGGGAGAGGTCGGCAGGGGGAAGGGAGGCAGAGCCCTTGACCCCCTGGGCCCAAGCTTCCCCTTCAGGGCTTGGCCGGGGTGCCCTGGTTGGTGTCAGAGACACGTGCTTAATTAACTTGAATGGGCCGCTGCGTGCCTGGGATGATTTCCAGGAAATGACTGATGTTCGGAGAAAAGAGGGCGGGCCCGGACCGGAGGAGCCTCCAGAACCTCGAGTAACCCAGAGCCAGAGGGACGTGCCCCGGGAAGCATCCCTTTCTGCGCGCAGAGGAGCGGATACCCGCGGAGTTCTGGGTTCCACCGCGGTCAAGTGTACCGCGCAGCCTTACCTGGCCATGGTCGGTGGTCCTCTTCGCTGCCTTGCATGTCTGTCCTCGCCTCGGGTTGGGTTGGTTTGCAAGGAATTCCTTCCCCGGGTTCCACAGGGAAGCTGTGCCGGCGTCTATGTATCAAATGTGCTTTAAAAATATTTTGGAGTATTGCTAAATTTTTTTTTTACTGAAAAAGAAGGCAAGGACTTTAGATTTGATGTGTACCCGGAATCTGTGCGTTGAGATTTTGTCTCGTGTTTGCTCCACCTGTTTTTGGTTCTACGTTCTAGGCAGAGAGCAGCATGTGTGTTTATGAGCGTGTTATTAAGAGATGGTTCCCTCTAACATCTGTTTGTTGTGGTCTGGCCCTAGTGAAGTTGGAGGGAGTAATGATATTGGATTCATCTGGTGGATAAGGGGACTCCTGGTCTGTTGAGTTACATAAGATAAGGACTCAGGACTGATTACTTTTGTTTCAATTAAGGGATAATCAGTATTTTCTACTCCATTTGGGCCTGGGTGAAACATATGAATCAGCAAGTCATATCTTGATCTCTGTCCTCATTAACTATGATTCAGGTAGTTACACTTTGCAATTTATTTAATATCCTTAGGAAATGCCTTTTTAATATGGGATAGCTGGTATTAGAAGACTCTTTATTAAAAATAAGAAAGTTTCACTCATCAGTGACTATGTAGTAGAGACATTCAGAAAATCATTCAGTAATTTCTTTTTAAAAAAGATGCCTTCGGTTCCAATGGTAAAGTGGCTTCTTGGCAATACTGCACGGTGTTGACACCAATAAAACTTTGTGGGAAGTGTTCAAACACACAGCAACAATTTAGAAGGTACTAGAAAACCTTTAGTCATAAATTAGGCATCTCCCTGTGCCTCTAGCAGGTGTCTAACAAATGCTTCGTCCATATTAAATCAATATACAGTTATCATCAGTCATTTGTACAGTGGCAAACTCCTGCTAAGTTCCATGAACCCAAATATGAGTTTAGAGATCTTCACTGTCTAGAACACAGCTCTAGTCATAACCAGTTTTCATGCCTTAGAGTCTTTGAAGCTCCCCACTGCCTAACATGACATTATAGATTATCCATCTACTGGGGGAAAAAAAAATTCCAGTCCCCTTCCTCCAAGAAGAATCCAGGTAAACTGTAGTGCCTCTGCCGTTTTTCGATTGTATAATCGTTGGTGGCTTGTCTTGAAGGTTGCAGCAGTGAAAGGCAGGGCTGGGATGGAGTGTTGGTGAATGTTCTGGAGAGAATGAGAGGCACGGGCATGTACAGGCCAGGGGTTGACAGTCTACACTGGAAAGTACTGGATAGACTGCATGAGATGCAATAGTTATCATCAAACATCAAACATTAACATCAGTTTATTTAGTTGTAGGTTTGCAGTAACTTTGTTTGTTTTCTGTGCTGTTGGGAGGGTTCATCTCGCTGACCTCTTGGGAGGAAGCGCCTCAAGCTCTCAGGAAGGGTCTTCTGTTGGACTCTCTTGCATGTTATCCATTTACTGATTACTGTCACAGTCATTTCTGCTTGGCAGTTTGTTCCTGTCTTCCTCTTTTAAGGGGTGGCTACTCAGCAGTTGAGTTTAGCCAGACTGAGATGTGTTATTTACCTCCAGGTTTCTTCTTAAATATTGACCCCCCAGAACTGGGAAAAGAAAGGTCCTTTTTGTAGCTTCCTTGCTCCTGACTGGGGCGGAGGTGGTCATCGACATGTGCTAATAGCTGCTAAGGACCACAGAGGGTGCCAATCCGACTGCCATCCCTGGTCTGGACAGGAGCCAGTGGTCCTGCGGAGGGAGCTCTAGGAGTACCATTCACCTGGGAGGGGCAAGGAAAATGTCCCCGTGGGACGGCACTGTCTCACCCACCCCATGCTGGTCTGGTGCTGGGCACCATAAGCGTATCCATCAAGCACCAGTCAACAGCTAGGGTTGTTCTAACTATTTGTGGGAGGCCTGACATTTGGGTGCAGCCCACAGACTTATAGAGCAGCCTGCTTGGGGTGGTTCTGCAGGGCCGGGGCTCCGCATCCATGGGGGCGGGGCTCTGCACCCATGGGGCGGGGTCTGCATCCACGGGGGCGGGGCTTGGTGACTTCCACCAGCTCTATTTGGATACTTTTTGGAAAGTCAGTAAGTGCCAGACTCTTGCTTTTTTATTTTTTTAAGAGACAAATGGCATACACTCTATGATACTAATTACCTAGAAATACACATGAAGAGAAAAGACAGTAAGGAACTCTACCAAACTGGTAACTGTGATCAGCTCAAAACCAGGAGACAGAGTGATTCTTACTCAATACTCATAATGTATTGTGGATTTTTTTTTTTGAGTGCTTAATGAATATATTTTGCAGTAGTATTACTAAATGATGTGAACATGTAAAATGTTGGTTTTGAAAACGTATATACCATTGCAGCAGCCTTTCTGGCAGCAGGGACCGGTTTCTTGGAAGACAGTTTTTCCATGTGTGGGGGTGGGTGATGGTTTCAGCCTGATTCTAGGGCATTGCATTTATTGCGCACTGTATCTCTATTATTATCACATCAGCACCACATCAAATCTTCAGGCATTAGATCCCAGAGATTGGAGATGCCTGTACTATTGTACAAGGGACTTATCAAACTCCTGCTGCTGCTGCTGCTAAGTCACTTCAGTCGTGTCCGACTCTGTGCAATCCCCTAGACGGCAGTTCATCAGGCTCCTCCATCCCTGAGATTCTCCAGGCAAGAACACTGGAGTGGGTTGCCATTTCCTTCTCCAATGCATGAAAGTGAAAAGTGAAAGTCAAGTCACTGAGTCATGTCCAACTCTCAGCGACCCTATGGACTGCAGCCCACCAGGCTCCTCCATCTGTGGGATTTTCCAGGCAAGAGTACTGGAGTGGAGTGCCATTGCACTCTCCATATCAAACTCCAGTATAACCTTTATGGAAGGAAGAGCTGCAGCTTTATTATTTACACATGATGTTTGAATTTCTTTTCATTGTCTGAGGGATACTAAAGTCTTCTGTGGTAAGAGGGGAGGTTACTGATAAGTCTTAGTGTTGCAGAATGGACAACTTAAACTTTAACATGCAGTCACTCAACTGTATTCCAAAATTATTCTGCAACTTGTTGTTTTAAAATTTTCCCCTTGTTTTAACTTCTTATAGCACTAATTACTGATCCTTTTCGTCACTGCTGTTTGAAACATGTGCAGTGGTACCTAGACGTGACTGTTCGATGCTGGGTGAGCATCTTCAAGCCTGCAGGACAGCCTCACATTCTGTTTTCTGAACTTCTCTCTGGAATATTACATTTCCAATGTCATGCATATTTAAAGAAAAATAAATTTTATATTGAAAACATTTTATTGACTTGAACTACGTGCACTACTGTATCTAAAGCTCTAATCTTGATTGCTCTATGCTGGGCATTGCTATAATTGTTGAGGGAGGTTATCAAGAGGATGTGACTTCTGGTTCCACTGCAGTGGAACCTTCAGCCTGGCCTGCCCCCCCACCACCACCCCCCAATATTCCCATAGTGGGAGCCATTCCAAAGATGCAGGCTTGAGAGAGTGAGGTGGTTTCGAGACTACCTGGCCTGAATACCTGGACCCAGTAAGGCCTCTCTGTAAGTGTGAAGATGCTGGTGAGTGGGTGTAGAGATACTGCTGGTCTTCCGATCACCCAAGCTCTAAGTCCTCTTGCTTCTTAAAACTGCCCCCTGCTGATCTGAAGTGACCTACCTCTTTCTGGGGTCTCTCTCTGCCCTCCATGTGCGGGAGCAGGTTTCAGGTTACACCCCCCAAAGCTGCTGAGAATTTGAACCAACAGTAATCCAAGCATGAAAAGTTTCTTTTTGATGAACTTAGCTTCTTACTTCCCACCCGCGTCTACTTTCTACTCCTGGTGCTACTTCATGGCAAGACAGGGACGGCAAAGATGTGGCCTGTGGGTTCAGTTCAGCTTGGGTTTTTGTCACCTTCTCTTCAGGGCATTAAAAAAAAAAAAAGACTCAGCTGAAAGTATTTTAGTTCAATAAGAATGCATTTTGCGCAATAATGCTAGCTAGAGCCAACCTGCGTTTTTACTTTGTCTTTCTTTTTTTTTTAACATCAAAACTTAATCTTTCGTCTTAAAAATATTTTCTACTGGTTATAGAATTCTGAGTGGGTAAGATTTTGGTTTCTCTTCAGCACTTTAAAGGTGGCGTTAGCTGAATTCTGGTCTCGTTTTTTTTTCTACTGAGACAATTCATTGGTGTCTGGCTGTAAGGTGCCATTTTCACGTCTGCTGTGGGGATTTTCTCTTTCTCTTGGGTTTTCCGTGTTTGGGTGTTACGTGCCTGGGCATGATTCTCCTCCTAGGAGTCCTGCCACGGGGTCATAGATCATCTTGAATATTTAAATTCACCACATTCGGGAACATTGCAGCCATTGTTTCTTCAAGTGTTTTTTTCTTTTTTCTGTCCTGTTCTTAATCTGTTGGGACGGCAGTCACACGTATGTTAGACCCTTTGTCTCATTCCGCAGATGTTCCTCTTTCCTCTCCCTTCTTCAGGTCCGATCGCTGCTCGGCTCCATTTCCACTCTCTGTGCCCTGCGTTCTCCAGCTTACTGCCTGCGTTTCCAGCGGTTTGCTCCAGACGCTGGATTCTCGATTCTAGAATCCCCGCTTTGTCCTGCTGTCTTCTCATTTGTTGCGTGAGGCCAATTTTCCTTTAATTAATGAGCCTCATAGTAATCTCAGCCTTAAAATCCTTGCTTGCGAACATCTGGGTTGTCTTGGGACCGATCGGTGTTGCTTGTGCGTCTTTGTTGAGGATGGGCCACGTTTTCGTGTTTCTTTTTTTTGTTGAGTTACTTTCAATTTTAGCTTGACCTTGTGAACGTTGGGTGGAGATGCTGGATTCTCCCTGAACCGGGCAGTTAAGTGAACAACAACTTACCTGTATTGTGCTCTATTATCCCTATTAGTTCAACTTACTGCTGCTGCTAAGTCGCTTCAGTTGTGTCCGACTCTGTGCAACCCTACAGATGGCAGCCCATTGGGCTCCCTCATCCCTGGGATTCTCCAGGCAAGAACACTGGAGTGGGTTGCCATTTCCTTCTCCGTAGTTCAACTTGAATCCCCCTACATTCACATGTCTGGGGTGGGGGGCAGCAGCCATTTGGGCAGAAGTTATGCACAGACTTTGAGACTCTCCCACTGCTTTTGCTAATTCTAGAATCTGCTCCCTCCCCACTTTCTACCTGAAGCAGTCGCCGCAGATCTTGTCCCCTGCAAAATCTGCTCACTTTAGGTTGTTCTCAAGTGCCTTCAGATTGTGCTTGCTTTGGATTTTGACAGCTGTACCTGTGAAGCTGGTTTGTCAGGACCTTAACGCAGCTATTGTAGGGACTGGGACTCCCCATGTCTTTCCCATCGATAAATTCAGTGCCCCGACTTCTGAATCAGTGCTTGGGGGACCTCATCTACTGGAAGCCCTAGAATCAGTGGAATTAAGTTTGTAAGTAAATGGCTCACTAGACTTACTCCTAACTTTATTTTTTATACATTTTTAGTACACAACTTAATGTTCCTCTGCATTTCGGGACCACATCCAGGAAACACGGGTCAACCAATGCCATTCCTGCCAATGTTGCTGTTCCCTCCTAATCTCCTCCCCCCCAAGACTGGATAAATCTTTGTGAACCTCTCTTCTTCTTGAGTCTCGTTTTGTATGCGTTTTTTTGTTTGTTTGTTTGTTTTTCCCCTCTTCCTTCGCTTTTTTCTCTTCTTCTTGCTTTCCTTTTCCCGATGTATGTTCTCCAAAATTCACATTTTGACCAATCATATCCTGTTACATCTAAAGGTTCTCATTTGATCCTTTTTTTTTCCCCTCTTTCACACACACACAAAACAAAGCCCAATTTAATGATCTCCCCTCTCCAAAGTATAACAGCTAGATCCTTCCCCCTCTTTCCTGCCCCTTCCTGTTTAGATCTGGGAGCTTCCCTTCACGAGGCATTTCACCCACTCTCCAAGCTTTTCCTCAGTCTAACTCTGGGGTTAAGGACCTCCGCCTCCTTTTTGCAGGTGAGGGTGTTTCCCGCCTGGATCTGAGGACGCAGCTGAATTGCCGGCTTCCTCTCTGGGGGCAGACCCCCTAATGGTTAGATCAACCGTGACTCACAAGCTGCTCTGGGCACCGCAGACCCCCGCGAAGCTTGTGAACGGTGCTTTACCGCTGTCCTAACTTGGTTCACGCCCGGTCTTTTCTCCTCCCTCGCACATTCTCCTTCGTGACCACCATCCCCGTGCTGGGACCGAGCATATCCCAGAGCTGGAATTCGGCTGAGAAGGTGTCCATCATGACTCCTGCCTCCTGGATCGCTCCAGCTGGTCTGGTGGCTTGAATTTCAGGGCTTCCTACCTGTTCTGATCCCTGGGCCTACCAGGACCTCAGCAGACAGCTTTGACTGAGTTCCCAGCTTCCCTGCTGCTGATGGCTGACGATATCCATCATCCTCTGTGGGAGTGCCTGGTTCCTCCCGTCAGAGGGAATCCTCTGAACTTTGTTTTGTTTATGCATTTATTTATTCTACTGAAGCATAGTTGATTTAACGTGTAGTGTTAATTTTTAGACGACAGCAAAGTGCTTCATTATACATCCGTACACATATTCTTTTTCACATTCTGTTCCATTATGGTGTATCACAGGGTGTCTAGTAGAGGTCCCTGGGCTATACGGTAAGACCTTGTTGCTTATCCATTCTGTACGAACTAGTTTGCATCTGCTAAACCCGGACTCCCAATCCACCCCTCCCCCATCCTCCTCCCCTCTGGCAGCTATTGGTCTCNGGTTTATCACAGGGTGTCTAGTAGAGCTCCCTGGGCTATACGGTAAGACCTTGTTGCCTATCCATTCTGTACGAACTAGTTTGCATCTGCTAAACCCGGACTCCCAATCCACCTCTCCCCCATCCTCCTCCCCTCTGGCAGCTATTGGTCTCCTCTCTGCACCTGTGTGTGTTTCATAGATAAGTTCATTTGCTTCACATTTTAGATTCCACATATAAGTGATGTCCTAGGGCATTTGTCTTTCTTTCTGAGTTTGACTTGCCAATCATAGTTCTTTAATATTTATGTTTATTTCTTTGATTGCACTGGGTCTTAGTGTCAGCAAGTGGGACCTAGCTCCATGAGCAGGGCTCAAACTCGGGTCCCCTGCATTGAGATCCCTAAGTCTTAGCCACAGGACCAGCAGAGAAGTCCCGCCGGCCATAGCTCTGCATGCTAAGCAAGTGGCTTCCTTTTTTGGTTGGTAATTATTGAAAGAAATAGGAAAGAAAACCCGTATAAATTTTTTTTAATGTAAATTCTTTTTACTACCCAGAATCTAAATCATGCTGGAGAATTTTAGAAAGTTTAATGGGATGCATAAAACATAAATCGCTGTAATGACTTCCAGGATATTAGCGAAAATCTATTTATGTTATTTTGGTTATACATTTTATTGATTTTTAAAATTTTAATTGTCCTCGTTTTCTCAGTAAAATGCATAAAACAAATATAAGCTCATGCATAAGTTAAATTGCCAGGAACAGAGCGCCGTAAATGAGAAGTAATTGTTTTTCTGGTCTAAATCTAGCATGTTGGATTGTTCAAATTACTTAAGTCAAAAGCTGGACCTCAAGTGCAGTGTTTTAATAATCTCACATCTTGTATCTTGTAGACCCCAAACTTGAAGTTATTTTTGACTAAGGGCCTAGAAATCTGTGTTCAGTCAACAGAGGTATAAGAAAGTTATCTAACACCGTGCTCATTCCCTCCCCATATTCTTAGGGCCTTAGAAAGTCTGCGTTAACCTTCATGACCCACAGTTATAATGCCGTCTCAGTATCTCCATCATACTTTTTAAATTTTTTAAAAATTTAATTAAAACAACTTTTACTGAAGTCTAGCTGATTTACAATGTTGTGTTAATTTCAGGTGCACAGTAAAGTGATTTAGTTATACATACTCTTTCATTATAGGTTTTTACAAGAGATTGATCACAGTTCCCTGTGCTGTTCAGTAGGTCTTGTTGCCTGTCTACTTTATAAACTGTAGTGTGTCAGTTCAGTTCAGTCGCTCAGTCGTGTCCAACTCTTTTTGACCCCATGAATCACAGCACACCAGGCCTCGCTGTCCATCACCAGCTCCCAGAGTCCACCCAAACCCATGTCCATCGAGTCAGTGATGCCGTCCAACCGTCTCATCCTCTGTCCTCCCCTTCTCTTCCTGACCTCAATCTTTCTCAGCATCAGAGTCTTTTCAAATGAGTCAGCTCTTTGCATCAGGTGGCCAAAGTATTGGAGTTTCAGCTTCAACAGCAGTCCTTCCAATGAACACCCAGACTGATCTCCTTCAGAATGGACTGGTTGGATCTCCTTGCAGTCCAAGGGACTCTCAAGAGTCTTCTCCAACATCACAGTTCAAAAGCATCAATTCTTCTGTGCTCAGCTTTCTTTATAGTCCAACTTTCATATCAATACATGACTACTGGAAAAGCCATAGTGTGTGTGTGTATATATATATATATATATATATAAACTTTGTATATGTAGATATATAAAATATATAAAGTGAATCCCAAACTTCTTTTTTTGAAATGAAATATTCAAATGTAATACTAAAAGAGCATTAGATATTTAGAGATTACTAGATATTTAAACGGAGAAGGCAATGGCACCCCACTCCAGTACTCTTGCCTGGGAAAATCACATGGACAGAGGAGCCTGGTAGGCCACAGTCCATGGGGTCATGAAGAGTCGAACACGACTGAGTGACTTCCCTTTCACTTTTCACTTTCATACACTGGAGAAGGAAATGGCAACCCACTCCAGTGTTCTTGCCTGGAGACTCCCAGGGGACGGCGGAGCCTGGTGGGCTACTGTCTGTGGGGTCCCACAGAGTCAGACATGACTGAAGCAACTTAGCAGCAGAAGAAGATTAAAATGATATCTGAATGTGATATCATTTTGTGATAGAAAATGAAGATGCAGGGGACCTTTCTCAAAGTCATCTCAAATGTAAGAGCTCAGATGTGGAAAAACTCCTTTGGTGAAGGATTACTTACTGAGAAAGCATGGAAATAAGGGAAAAGGAGGAAGCCTGGACCTCACAGTTGGTTGAGCTGTGTCTTTTGTGTGGACTGAGTCACAGGGAAGTGACTGAAGCTCCCTGGGCCTTTTTTTTTTTTTTTATGTAAAAACTGAGGACATATAGTAGCCTTCTGAGCCCCACCAAGCTCTTAACTGCAAACATTCCATCCCCAGAAAGAGCCACAAGCAAGGTGGTTTGCCCTTATTAAGGCATTGCCAGGTGCAGAAGTCAAAGGCAATTCTGTAATAAAATATATTCAATGAAAACTCTAAACCAGCAGGAGTCCTTCACACTTTAGTATAAAAGCAAACACATACTGTGAATATCTGATGTGAAACTGAGGCCAGAAGGAGAAAGCAATAAATGGGAAGGTAATAAATGAACCGAAGATACAACCAACAATTTGAGGTGCCTCGCTCCCTCCTTCCACTTTTCTTACTTTTTTCCTGAATGTTAGCTTATTTCACCTTCATAACAGCCACTAAGGTAGATACAAGAGTTTTTATTTCTTCCTTTTGTTTTTAAGCTGAGGAAATGGAATTCCGTGATTATATGCAAATCATTTGTGGCCCCAGGGGTGGTAAAATCAAGAAAATGTATTCAAACTGAAAGCAGATAAATAATAAATAGTACTGAATTGTTTACTTGGTAGCTTCAACCTATGTTTCTTTCAACCCTTAAATCTATCTGTTCTTTATTTATATATTTTGTGGGCATTGCATTCCTTACCTATGATACTTTGAAGAAGAGAAAAAAAAAATAACCTGCTGCTACATTGATTAATGAGATAGAATCTTCACAGATGAGACAGGAAACAACAGAATACAATACCAGGGGTTGTTGAAAACACGTAAGGCTGCCCTGTGGGATTGCAGCTGGTCAGAGCAGAGAGTGGTCAGTGGCGTTTATGGGGGGGAGTCAGAGACGTTGCTGACTGTCCTTTCCACGTGGCCTGCAGTCTTGGAAGGAGCACACTGACTCGAGGCTCCATGCAACAGACTTGCCCGCTTTTCAGAGAGGCAACTGTAATCTTTGACAGCTCAGGGACCTGTAGAGTTATTACGGAACCTTCTCTGTATTGGCTCCTGGTGCTTTTTATATCTGACCTGTGAGAATAGATTCCAGTTCTTTCCAGTAGAGGAATTGTGCTTAATTTCCTCTTTGTAATAGTCAGGAGCCTGAGAAATCATCAAAAGGGAGGTGATATGAAAATAATAAATAAATAAACAATACAGCAGTGGGTGAAATCTCCCATGCCGTATCAAGCTTTGGGGGCTGCCACAACACTTCTTTCTTAATTCACTCGTCAGCTGCCCCCTGGACACGTGTGTAACAGAGATGCTATTCATTGCTTCCTGGGCCGTTTATGGTCAGTGAGAGTAGATGCCTGCCCACAGCTTCTGCTCTCCTGTTTAAAACAGAGGACTCAGCCTTCTCCTGAACACAGCTGTTTAGACTGGGTCTGCCCACGTCCTCCCACAGAGGAAATCTGCAGGGTGAACTGAGCCAATCAAAGCCTCTCTTGGCAGTTTTGAAGCGAGAGACACAGAGACGCCCACCGGAGGACGGAAGTCCCCTGTGTAAGAGCACATAGGCTCTGGCAGCCGGGTACAGTCATGAGATGCTAAGGATGCCTGCTGGGAGGAAGAGGGGGGCAGCAGAGGCCACAGAAGTGGTGAGACCCCGAGGGCCTGGCCTCGCCTTCGGGCTGCCGAGTTACAGTTCACAGGAAGCCTGTCTTTGTTGTTGTCTTTGCCGTTCAGTTGCTAAGTCTATCCGACTCTGCAACCCCGTGGACTACAGCACGCCAGGCTTTCTTGTCCTTCACTGTCTCCCAGAGCTTGCTCAAATTCATGTCCCTTGAGTCGGTGATGCCATTCAACCATCTTGTCCTCTGTTGTCCCCTTCTCCTCCTGCCCTCAATCTTTCCCAGCATCGGAGTCTTTTCCAGTGAGTCAGCTCTTCGCATCAGGGGGCCAAGGTTTTGGAGCTTCAGCTTCAGCATCAGTCCTTCCAATGAATATTCAGGGTTGATGTCATTTAGGATGGACTGGTTGGATCTCCTTGCAGTCCAGGGGACTCTTAAGAGTCTTCTCCAGCACCACAGTTTGAGCCTGTCTCTATGCCCCTATATTTCCTTTTAAGCTCCTTCTGCTTTCTGAGATGTACTACTATGTAAAATTGACAGAAAATAAAGAAAACCTGAAATTTTTAGCAAGACTTCTCATGTTCATTCCATCTCCCCANCTTAAGAGTCTTCTCCAGCACCACAGTTTGAGCCTGTCTCTATGCCCCTATATTTCCTTTTAAGCTCCTTCTGCTTTCTGAGATGTACTACTATGTAAAATTGACAGAAAATAAAGAAAACCTGAAATTTTTAGCAAGACTTCTCATGTTCATTCCATCTCCCCACTCCTACCAAATAGAACTATTTTGGTGGAACAAACTTTTTGTTAAACTTCTTTGCATTCTTGCTTTATATCTCAAGAGACACAAGTGAGGGAAAAGAAGTCACCGAATTGCTTTCTAAGCAGGAGTGGGAGTGATGGCTACGTTCCAGGTTATTATTGGATAGAGCTTGCCAAGAGCTGAATTTATCAGAAAAATAGAGGCTATCTGTGTGGCTTTGTGGCAAGAGATAAAAGGGAACGAGACAGAAAAAGATGATGTTGCTGGCGGCCAGGAGCTGTACACTGGGGAGTGGAATAGAAATGTTGGGGGCTGTATCTCCCTTTTCAGAGACGTGGCAAGAAAAATCTCTGGGCTCACTTCACTGATGTGCTGCCTGGCTAGACATGGGCTTTCTGCGGCAACTGGAGTTGGGTCTTTTGATGTAACTTTGAATATAGGTTGAAGATGAGGGCGGGACAAGGTCTCAAGTGCACGGGGGTTGGGGGGGGTGCAGAAAATCTAGATTATCTCCACAATATATCTGTTATTGTTTTCATTTTGTTTTTTAATTTGAGCTACTTTCAGGGGTTTCTGTATTTTTCTCAATCCAATGAGCTGTAACAGAAATGGTGTGGAATGTGTAAAGCATGGAGTGGGCTGGTGGGGTGGGGTTCAGTAAACATGAGACCTGATCTCTTTCTTCAGTGAATGCTCAGTGTTTTATTGACTGCGTCTGACAACTCTTGGAATCATCAGGAGACAAACTTCTTGGTTTTTTCCATGTGTCTGTGAAACAAGTTTTGACTGGTTGGTAACCAGATTTGTGAAGCTATTTAGCTTTTTCTGTGTCTTTTGTATTACAGATGAGTGTGAGCGTGTGTTAGTCACTCAGTCTGACTCTTTGTGACCCCGTGGACTGTAGCCCACCAGGCTCCTCTGTCCATGGGATTCTCCAGGCAANGCTAGGCCTTTATTTTTCATGAGCCATCAGAGCCCTGTAATTGTCCAGTTTAATGAAAGCGAAGAAATTCTGCAGTCTGCCCAAGGAGCAGAGCTAGAACTCAATTCCAAGTCATCTGACTCCAGGGTTTACACTCTTTCCATTACGCTCAGCTGCCTTTCAGAATGACTTTTATTTTATTTTTTTTTAAATCTCACTTGACTGGCTGCTCTGCTTTCCCAAGTTTTCTGTAGGCCCCAACCCAGTCCAACTTTCCATTTGGGTAAAAAGAACATCATCCCAGCTGCTGTGTCCCAAGTCACATGAAATGGCGGGAAGAGATTTTATAAACACAAGTCTAAAAGCCTCTTTAAATAAATAGGAAAGTGGAAATTATTTTTAAAGGGGTAAGCTTCTAAAGAAAGCACTTCCCTCCCTGGGATTCCAGGGCTGATCTTCACCCTACCCACCCCCAGAGGCTGAACTTGGCCTCCAGAGAGCTGGGGGTCTGGGCCATGGTGGCTAATTCTGAGCCACCACTGTAAGGAAAAGTCACGTCACACCAGCACCTAGCTTATTCCCCCAAAAAAGAGCTGGTGGGCATGTGGCATTCTAGAGACAGCCTTCACCTGCAAAACTGTTAATGCCCAGAATATAAATACTCAGGTTTAAGGAAGGTGCCAACTACTTTAAAAATGGAAAGAAAGAAAGAAAAAGACCAGCATACCAAGTGACACTACTCTGAAGAAATACTTTTGCCAATGCAAACGCTGTCTCTCATTTCTCCTTCTCTTCTTCTCCTCACACGTACCAACAATCAGCAGACAATATACTCTCAATATCTGGCCCTAAGTCCATGGCTTTAGTCTCCTGACCCTGGAACTGCTTCAGATCCGAGTAGAACAGAGCTCACTAGTCTCGGTACAAAGCAGGCATTTCGATCGAGTCTGCTTCTTTAATCTGGAGACCAAAGAGCCCTTCAAGGCAACTGTTCCAATAAATCCTCCAGTCAACTGCTAGGAGCAGACAGTTCAGAGCCTTACTTTTCCAGAAGCTGAACTCAAGTTCCTATTGGGGACGGGGAGGCCCAGGAGCCCAAGAGCAGAACAGCACAGAAGACACTGAGCTAGGAACGCCTTGGGCTTCTCGATGGGAGTCAGGCCCCTCCGTCACCCTCTTCCTCCTCTCCTGCCTCTTCCTCACTGTCTAAACCAAACAACCATCAAGCAATGCTGAGAATCTCTTTACACAAAGAGATCAGGGAAACCCTTGTCTAAGAGTTATGGTTTTAGAATTTAATTTCTAGACTTTAGCACCACTTCCTATGTGGGTCTAGAGACCACTGCCTGCTGCTTGGCCAAACTTTTCATTGTGATCCTTTTGGGGCAATCAAATTTACAGCATGCCCCAATACACCCCCTCACATACACACACACACACACAAACTAGAAAACAGACGTTTCACAAAACACACACACACCTGAAAACTGACATTTCGCAAAACATACTTACCATTGCTTTGTGTGATGCTTTTCTGACGTCTCTATTCGACTCTATTCATTAAAACATGTTGGTTGCGACCATCTATGCCAACCCCCACGAAGGTCATGCTCTGTAGTTCTAAAACCGCTGTGGTTCATAGGAGGCAGACCTCACATTCTGACACTATGGGTCAGATGGAAGGTCTACATCAGGGGGCTTATCTGTACCTTATTCCTCTTTCCTGGATAACTCTCAATTTCCCCACAAAACCTCACGCCGGTGCTTTTAAGAGAATTCAAGTTATCCAAGGGCCCCAGTCACGGGGACTATGCCAGCACACATTGCTGACTACCTTTGTCTTCTGGGCAGCCCCAAAGAACTCAACTACGTGTTCACAGAACCGTTGCTAGTAACCTTTAAGACAGCACAGAGAATAGGAAAAGGGTCAGAGGACTAAAGACAGGTCAATATTTGCCTACTGTTCTGCCAAACTGGATTCTGGAAGCTTCCGACTGGCAAACATAGGGCTGGTTTATAGAACAAGTGAGTTGTAAGCATTTACATAGAAAAGCAGACATCACTACCAGTCTAATGGGTTCAGCAAGAAAAAAAATCTCAGCAAAGCACTCTCTTCTTTGGAGGCAGGCTACAAAATCAGGAAGAATGCTACAGAGAATGAGCTTGTATCTCATCAAGTTGCATGAAAAAACACAGAAATAAAATCTGTACTAGACAGTGGGTAATTAGTTCTGAAGCTGTTTGAATTATATCCCAGGAGCTACTGACAGCAGAAATTTAACCTCAAGGAATGCTTCTGTTAAGGCCCCAGAGGGTTCCTTCCTAAGTCGAATTCTAGGCAACCTTTTCTAATTTTTATTTATTTACTTATTATTTATTTTTGGCTGTGTCGGGTGTTCACTGCTGCACACCGACTTTCTCCAGTTGCAGCAAGCTGGGGGGCTACTATTCATTGCAGAGCCCTGGCTTCAGGTACTTGGACTCAGTAGTTGCAGCACACAGGCTTAGTTGCTCTGCGGACATGTGGGATCCTCCCAGACCAGGTATCCAACCCATGTCCCCTGCAGTGACAGCAGGTTCTTAACAACTAGACCACCAGGGAAGTCCCAGGTAAGCTGCTGATCAATGACTTCTTTCATTGGTAAATACAGCCGGACTAACTGGTCTAGAGCGGCCTCAATCATAATCGATAAATGAATGAACTGGACACCTATGTTGCACTTGACAGTTTATCAAATACTTTTACATATTTTATCTCATTTGAGCCACCCCCACCCCCAAGTGAGGGAGCCCGGGACCATGACGTTAATTCTGCAGTTTAAGAAGTTCAGACTCAGCCACCAGGGTTTCCCCACCTCTGCCACATTCACGGCACAGATGGAGTAATTCGTGGCTTTGCTGTGCACTGCAGGGTGTCGCGCAGCATCCCTGACCTCTACCCACACAACAGCAGTGGCACCTCCTCCTTTCAACTTGTGATAGACAAAAATATCTGTAGGTCGTCTTCTTACCCTCTCAAAAAGCTGGGATGGATAGTGAGTATGATAAAACACCGAAATCAGGAGTCAGAATTATCTTGAGCAAAATGCTAGGCCGAAACCAATAATAAAAGAAAACGGAGGTTCTACATTTTGGTGTTGAAGATACTCCCTATATAGTGAGGTGGGTGCTGGTTTCACAGCTGTTATATATGGTGGCCCCGGGGGCCAAGTGTGTGAACAGCAGCGCAGGTGTCTCCCCTACTCCCCGCCTCCACGGCCCCAGCACTGCCCTAGGGTCCCCTCTCCCCTCCCCACCTACTGCAGCGCATCCCAAGACACTGCAGAGCGCACACCACCCTGAACCTGCCGCCTCCCCATCCGCACCCTGCCCTTCCCAGGAGTCTGGTGTGCCATGAAACCAGCAGACAGATTGCAAGAAGGAAGAGAGGGGAAAGGTGGGGGGAAGGGCTGGGAGAAGAGGCGGGTCACGGAGAAACCATGGCGAGGCCAGCACCACCACGGTGAGCCACCACGGCGCA